>JAVLUX010000016.1:32313093-32913926 GCA_032164185.1 Moxostoma hubbsi | reverse complement strand
ACTTTTATAATTATTTATGTTTGTATACAATGTACATCTACGAGGCTCTTAAGTTTTGAAAAGTAATTTTGTTAAAGAAATAGTTCAGTTATATATGAATGAGCCTTCACAATAAGAATTGTTGCCCATCAGCCACTGTTTTCAAAATAAATAATTTTAAAAAAGATTCTTTGTTTTCCCTGCTTAACCAAAACCGTACCGAACCGTGAACCCAAAACGAACCCTGAATTTTATCTAACGCTGTAGCCATAGAACCTAATGGCAGCATGTAAAGCAAAAAAAGAGTCAGAGCTACAGCCGTGGCTGCTTCAGTATTGGTAGATCATTTTTTCACATGTTTCTATGGTATACTGGAAAACAACGATAAGCCTTTAATGAGTTTTAAAGGCTTTTATTGGCAAAAACATTCAATATGAGTTAATATTTATAGTGTTGACCCTTGTTCTTCATAACCTCTGACATTCGCTCTGTCATGCTTCTGTGCCAAATCCTGACTAATGGCGATCCATTCTTGCCTTATTAGTGCTCGGAGTTGGCTTCTGCTCACTCGCCTTTTGAGGATTGACCACAGGTTCTCTATGGGATTAAGATCCGGGGAGTTGCCTGGCCACGGATCCAAAATTTCAATGTAATGATCTCTGAGCCACTTCATTATCACTCTTGCCTTGTGACGGAAGGGGGCTTCATCAGAGAAAATAACTTTGCACAAGTCTTCTGCTGTCCAATCCTTGTACTTCCTGCAGAATTTCAGTCTGTCCTTGATGTTTTTCTTGGAGAGAAGTGGCTTCTTTGCTGCCCTTCTTGACACCAGGCCAATGTCCAAAAGTCTTTGCCTCATTGTGTGTGCAGATGCACTCACACCAACCTGCTGCCAATATTGAGCAAGCTCTGCACTGGTGGTGACACGATTCCATAGATGACTCCTCAGGAGGAGATGGTCCTAGCACTTGCTGGAGACTCTGGGACGTCCTGAAGCCTCCTTCACTGCAGTTGAACCTTTCTCCTTGAAGTTCTTGATGATCCGGTAAATGGTTCTTCCAGGTGCAATGTTCTTTGTAGCAATTTCCTTGCATGTGAGGCCATTTTGATGCAAAGCGATGATGGCTGCACATCTTTCTTTAGAGGTAACTATTGCGAACAAGAACACAATGATTGTAAGCACTTCCCTCCTTTTATAGCAAAAAGTCTGCTCTTATAATCCAATCAGAATAATAGAGTGATTTCACTTGACAAGTTCCCTATCAAAAACTACACTTTGATGCTGTGCTGATTTAGCGCTTTGGGAACGTCTTGTGTGCAATATGTGTGCAACACATCAATGAAATTTACTAGAATTTATAGCCTCTGCCGGTGAAATCATCAGGATGCACCAGTACAGGGGCTATAAATAGATGCACCACAGGTGCATCGTCAGGTCTTTTGTCTTCAGACAATTCTGTGTGTGTTGTGCTTCTCAACCCTGTCAAAATCTTTCTATTTTCCTCTGTTAATAGTTAGAATTTGTTAGGCAGTGCACAGAAACCTTTCTCTTTCAAAAAAGAAAAAGGAAAAAATGACTGATAAACAAAGCAAGTGCTGTGTGTTCCCATGTTTACGCTCTATGTCTGAAATGGACACACACCAGTTTTGATTTCGCTTTTTGATTTTCACCAGTTTTCACGCTGCTCTCTCGCCTGGCTCGGCAACATCTCTAAAGAGACCCACTCTCCCCAAAAAGTCATACAGGACCACATCTACGCTTGTGGGGAAAGCTTATCAGGCAGCAGGTCAGGCTGGTGCTGCCCTTCACACTATGGCAATGTTGCAGACATACCAGGCTGACCTGTTGAAGGACCTGAGTGCGGGAAGTACGGTTGACAAGGAGGTGTTTTCAGAGCTTCGTCAAGCTACGGATCTGTCTCTCGATGCGACCAAACAGACGGCTCGTGCCATTGGCCGGTCTATGGCTGCTTTGGTCAGCACGAAGAGGCACTTATGGCTGAACGTGTCGGGCATCAGAGACTTGGACAAAGTCTTCCTTCTTGATGCCCCGATTTCACCTTCTGGCTTGTTTGGTGACTCTGTGAACACGGTCATCACCAGGTTCCAGGAGGCAAAAAGTCATGAGGAAGCCATCGGGCAATTCTTTCCTCGCTGCACTCAGAGGGAGGGGCCATCGGCCATCCAGCCCCGCCCTGGTCCTTCTAGAAGGGAGGCTCAAAAACAGAGCGTGGTGAATTGCGCTCCCCCTCATAGAAACTGGGGATCGGCTCGTCGCCCTCAGCAGCCCCCAAAGCAAGACCTCAGGACCGTTATCTCCAGGAAGAGAAAGTCCTGACGGTCTTGTGCCCAGCCTTGTGGTGGTAGCCCCCACTTGGGACAGGTCACGTGAGACATTCACCTGCACGTTCCCGATACCCCCATGAAACCTCTCCATTCCCGCCGCGGTTAGCAGTTTCCAGCGAAATGTTGGGTGTTCCGTTGCTTCCTGCCGTAGTCCAGGATGTGGAACACTCGACATCCCCTCAACAGGAAGTGTCAAAATTGATACCCATCTTAGAGAACCTGGCAGCGTTGAAGTTATCGAGACCATTCTAAGTGCTAGGGCTCCCTCTACTAGAACAAATTATGCCAATAAATGGGGTGTCTTTGAAAGATGGTGCAGTGCACATAATGCAGATCCAGTTAACTGCCAGATTGCTTCAGTTTTGGACTTTCTGCAGGAAAAATTATCAGGCACATGCCCTGCCACTCTCAGTGTTTATGTGGCCACTCTGTCGGCTTGCCACGCCTTGATTGACGGGATGCCATTGGGGAAACATCCTCTGCTCATTCGCTTCGTTTGTGGAGCCAAGCGATTAAGACCTCCTGCTAGGACCAGGATCCCTTCATGGGACTTAGTAATAGTCCTTAAGGGTCTGGTTAAGACCCCCTTTGAACCTCTAGAGTTAGCGTCTGATAAACTTCTGACTCTCAAGAGGTTTTTTTCTTATGGCGATTGCTTCTCTAAAATGAATTAGGGATTTGCAGGCTCTGTCTGTCTTGCCATCCTGCTTAGATTTTCCCCAGGAATGGCTAAAGCAATATTGCACCCTCATCCTGACTACCTGCCTAAGGTTCCTTTCTTGGCCGTACATCCGGTCACTCATGAAGCCTTCTGTTCCCCGCCGTTTACAAGGGCAGATCAGGAAAGACTTCACGGACTATGTCCAGTCCGTGTGCTTCAGGCTTACATCCACCGCACTAGCCAGTGGCGTAAGTCAGGGTAACTATTCCTTTGTTACGGGGGCCGTAACAAGGGGTCGGCCGCCACCAAGCAGACAATGTTGCATTGGGTGAGGGATGCTATTGCCAGTAGGGATCAGGGCTCGCTCTACCAGAGTGGTTGCCTCCTCTAAAGCCTTGGCTAGAGGTGTCCCTTTGCAGCATGTTTGTAATGAGGCAGGCTGGTCCTCTCCGCACATATTCATAAGATTACATAGTTGGATGTTCATGCCACTCTGGGCTCTTATGTCCTTGAGTCAACATCACAAGCTCATGTCTGAGATCTCTCGCGCTCTTGTGAGCACAACTACACAACCGTAAGGAGTCCAGACATCCGCAGTGCGGTGGCGTGGGTATTCTCGTTCCCAAAGCCCTATATCAGGGCATTATCAAAGTGTAGCTTTTGATAGGGAATGTCAAGTCAAGTGGTATTTATTGTAATTTCAACCATATACTGTTAGTACAGTACACAGCGAAACGAGACAACGTTCCTCCAGGACATTGGTGCTACATAAAACAACATTTGACAAACCCAGAACCACATGAGATTACACAGACTAAATAAAATACCTATATAGTGCATGTGCAAATGTGTGCAAAAAGTACAGGACGGTACAATAAATTACTAACAATGAACCCAGTAAGAGACAGTGCATCAGTAGTGGAAAAAGATGACAGTTTCTAAAAATGCCAAATGTAAACATAACATACTATGAGATACTGTTCTATGGACATAGCAGTAATTGAGGTAGCAGCCAGTTATAAAGTGACAATAATTAATGTGTGTGTGTGTCAAACCAGTCTCTGAGTATTGAGGAGTCTGATGGCTCGGGGGAAGAAGCTGTTACACAGTCTGGCCGTGAGGGCCCTGCTTCGGTCTCGGGTTACTTAACTGTAACCCCTGTTCCCTGAAAAAACTGAACGAGATACTGTGCTTCATTGCCGCACTGAGGATGCCCCAGGAAATACCTGACGATGCACCTGTGGCGCATCTATTTATAGCCCCTGATGATGTCACCGGTAGAGGCTATAAATTCTAGTCAATATCATTGACGTGGTGCACACATATTCACAGCTGGTCACTCCTAAAGACGTTCCCAAATCGATAAATCAGCATAGCATCTCGTTCTGCTTTTTCAGGGAACAGGGGTTACGGTTAAGTAACCTGAGACGTACTTGTTCACACTTTCCCAGGTGTTGCTGATATGATTATTGCAATTATGTTAGCTGGTCATTTTGTGGCCAAAAGGGCCAAAAATTTTTAATTGAGTTTGTGATAAAGTAAAAAAAAAAAAAGGCCAATAAAGCTTTTTGCAATTATTTAAAATGCATTTGATCACTCTGCACAATAATCTAGAAACAATGTGAATCAACACCACAACAACTGATGCAGAAAACTTGACAAAATGTATGTCACTGCCAATACTTTTGGCCACGGCTGTAGAATGGAGTCTTTAGGGACAACACAGGTAAAAGGAGAAGTAGAAGAAGAGCAACCACGAATACCTACATAAAAGGTCCTGGAAGGACACTTCAGTACATGGTATTCCAGAATAAAAAAAACCCTGCATCTTATTCACTAACTATCCACAATCCAGATAAAAACTGAAGTGTGTCATTTTTGCACCAGTAGCATCAACAAATGGAATTGCAAAAATAATGACTTGAATAATGGACCAATAAATATTATTTATTTTATACTTTAAAAGCATTTTTAACGTGTGATTCAATTTAGTTGGAGTTGAATTACAATTACTTTGTTTCTTGTCAGATTAGCTGATATCTTTGCATTGCTGTCTGTTTTTTGGAAGAGTGCAGCTATGGTTCGTGTCAAGTATAAATACCTCGAGCGGGCACGATCTGTGCATGCAGGATGTATTGCGGTGCCAGGCGAAGGTATAAACAAGGCTTATACCATTTGACTTGAAAGTAGTTAGCTACAATACAAGCTACAAACAAAAGGTAGCTAACTACATTAAAGCTTTTTAAAGAAGAAAATATTTTTAGATGAATGACAAATGGATGATCATTTTTAATTATGCAATCAGTTCTGATTGTAGAATTCAGAAAAATCACCTGATAGTTACATATTTATTTAGGAATACATTCTCTTAATAAATGTAACCATACTACAGGAACCATAGTTTAACCATGGTATTTGCAGTAAGACCATAATAACCACAACATTAACCATGGTTACTATTGTCATGGGGCCAGTTGCATAAACATAGCCATTAACTAAAGATGCCATATATAGCCTGGTGCAAAAAAGAAGCTCACAGTTTTCATTAGTTAGACAGCCTAATTTGCATTGCATTGTGGGAAAAGTAAGACAATGAACAGCTTTAAAAAAAGTGGCCCACATTGGGCTCAAAAAAACTTATAATAAATAAATATACAAAAAAAACTTAAGGAATTTTGTTCCATCATAGAAGTAAATTCTTCTACAAAGTCTCAACTGAAGCCCCCAATGGCTCAGCTGACAAATAAATTCCATGGCAACATAGAATGTAAACAAAGTTAGCCTTGGTGTCTGCTGTCTTACAATTCGGTCTTATGGTGCGTTCACGTCATGGAATTGTGAGATTTCGACTTGTAAAATGTGTTCACGTCTTCACAGAAGTAATTACAAGTTGAAAACTCTGAATTCTGTGAAAGCTACGACTTGACTGTGGTGACGTTATGTGAAAAGAACCAATATGGCAGCGGCCTCAACAGTTTTCTGTTTGATGTTCTATTTTATTATGCCATTGATGCATTAAAGCATTTTTCATAAACATATAGATGTGAATTAATGAAGTGATAAACATATTACTGTTACCAACAACAAAGCTGTTTTGGTGTTATAAGTGATGCCATAGAAACGAATAACTTACGAGGTCTGAGGACGTGAATGGCACTGCGTAGATCCTCCGAACTACCATCTTGTAATTATGGTAATTCCGACATGACGTGAACACACCATTAAATTGGAATGATAATAATGTTTATTCAACTCACTGAAAACTTGTAAGACTAGTAACAGTTTTATGCAACTGGCCCATGGTTACAACAATATTACTATTTTAAAACCATGGTTATGATTGGTTTGTACAGTATTACTGTGGTAAAACTATGGTTAATTGTATCAAAAAAGTAGTACAGCACTTGTTGGAAAATGTTTATGGTTACTAGAAATGCAACACTATTGTAAAAATAGTTGAGCTACTGTCAAACTTCTGAAAAAATGAAAAGCTAGTAGAATTGCAACTTTTAGTTAACTACTCCCCAAAACTTATTCAGGTGCCTGAATTGCAGTGATTGAGCAATACTTTACAGACCCAGCAAAGTATGCTAGGATGTGGTATATACTGTAGCACCAGCACACAAGATGAGGAATTGGGATATGCAAATTGCATTCAGAACTACTTTTTTGGGTGTGGTTGCACCATTAACTGATTTGCATAATTATGCTCTGCCCCACCACCGCAAACACTCAGAAGAGTAAAAATACATTTAGAGGGCCTTCCTCATCACAGGGCCCGAGACAAAGTTCTTGGTTTTAAACCCCTGATGGCAGCCCTGCACATGCAAATAAAAAGAGGGCACAGTTCATTCTTAATGAATTCCACCTTCATTGTAAAATAATGTTTGCACTAAGACATTTTTATTTGTCTTTTCATCCAATTTTCTTTCGCTGTCTCCTACAGGCAAAACATAATACTTGGAGGCATGACTGGCATATAGTTCATAGACTGTTTTCTGACACTAGCAAAATTAAGCACATATTAAGAAATTCCAAATTTGTAATTTAAATTCAAAAAGAACCCTGTCATTGCCTGGCCATCTGTGCATCGCTCAGTTTTTTAGGAGTGCTGTGCAGTGACCGATCTACACATGTGTAAAAGAAATTGGAGGTGGGTGCTTTCATAAGTAAGAATGATTCTGTTCCTCTGAAAGCATGGAGCTCTTTGCTACTGACCTTTTCTGTGAGTGGGGCTGAAATTGGATGATTGCGTGCTGAGTTACTGGACAAGTGACAGGTGGCTATATCTCCAAGCTTGAAGGTAGGCAATCTCACCTGCACAGTCCATGTATTCTACTCCCAACCCACGTTTCGGATCCCCAACTGAGATCAAAAGCAGTTTGATGCTTTACAGCAACATCATTATATATTTATGCCCTTATCAGCTTTCATTTCCATGAAATGCGAAATATTCAGTTGCATGAGTGCAGATAGTGCACGTGCACATGGTATGCACGCAGCACATGCATTGTGGCAAATGTATGTTGATCTTACGTATCTAAAAGCACAGCATCATACAGTATGTGATTTGATTTGTCACGAGAATCACTTTGATGTAGAATGTCTGGCTTCAGTTTAGAAAAGGGGTGTAAGAGTCAAAGTGTCTAGCCAAAAAAAAAAACATATGCATACATACTCAGGACTCATTTCTCCTATCACTTGGAAGTTTCAGGAAGGAAAAAAAAAGAAAAAAAAAAGAAAACAGATTCTGCAATTTTTTTAACGTGTTGAACAACAACAAAAACAAATCGCAGAAATGAACCCTTTCATACGTACCATCACCCAGGTGATCGTTAATACCTGGGCCCTGCAGAGTAGCATCACACATATGTGTTTCTGCAACAGCCAGTTCCGTTTCAAGCTGCCAGATTCAAATTGGCTTTTAAACAAAAGAATAAGTTTATTTTATATGCATACATCCAACTCATTACTGAATAACCACGATAAAAATTTTACAGCTCTTATACGCACAGTCAATACATCAAATGTGATCTCCCTCTGATGCGTGCTGATATTTGTAAACATTAATAGCATTCGTCAAACAAACAGCAACTCAAACAGCAACTCAGTTCACAGCTATTAGTGCTTGTCACACACACAAAGGTACACTGTGGCATGGGATGGAGCAGTAAGGCTTGTCACCTGGGTTGTAATTACAACATCTGTCGTCTCTCATTATAGTGATGGTGGAGGGAGACCTGATAAGGCACGCCAGAGTGTCAAAGTGGGGGAGAGAGTGGCTAAGAGCAGTGGTGTCTGAATGACTGGCAGAAAAACGCAGAGAGTGCATATATTGAAAGCCCTGTTTGAGTTGGCCACTGAGAGCCATTTCTTTTTGTTTTGATCTGAAGTGTGTGAAGAGAATAAATACTCAACTGTTCTCTGTCTCCGGACTCCTCCATTGCCCACGAACTTGGATCTTTCACATTGGTGCTGAAAACCTGGCTTTGGAGGAGAACAGCATTATGGAGTCCGTACCGCTGGACGAAGTCTTCAAGACCCTCATCAGCATCCAGCAAAATCAGCATCAAGCCCTCATGAATATACACCTGGAGCAGGAACATCATTTCCAAGTCCTGCTCCAGGCACAAGTGGAGGACCGGCAGGTGTTCTGAAGCCTGATTGCCAGAGAGGAACCCTGAGCTTCGGGAAGCACGGTTTTGCCCAACAGCTCCGTGACGCCTGTCGAAAATGGTTGCTGGCAGAGGGAATCTGCGGCGCAGTGGACGTTGTCGATCTGGTGGTACTGGATCGATTCGTCTCCCAACTTCCTCAAGGAATGTCCGAGTGGGCCCAGTGCCACCGCCCGGCATTGCTGAAAGAGGCCATCAAGCTGGCAGAGGACTACATGGCGGCATTTCCAGAGGCAGCGATAGAGTTTTTTTCTTCTCTCTCTGCTCTCTCTCCACCCCCTATATGTCACTCATCCCATCCCTCCCAGTACCGCCCAGTTCCGGCTCCCCTGGAAGCCAGGTTGGTGAGAATCCAAATTTGATGCTTATCCAGTGCTGTGAGTTACTCGATCGGTTTGGCGCAGCTCAATTTTAGTTAACGCTGTATATACAAAGGAAAAACTGCTTTTTCCACACCGTTTGGATTACCGCGACGCTTCCATTTGGATTGTTTGGAGCCTTGGCCACAAGGTCCTAAGATATCATATGCCGCCACATATCTAGACAATATCATCATTAATAGTAATGACTGGCAGCGGCATATGCAACACCTGAGGGTGATCCAGAGAGTGCTGCGACAGGCGGGACTCACAGCCAACCCAAAGTAGTGTGCTATTGGGCAGGTGGAAGTTAGGTATCTGGGGTTCCACTTGGGTCACGGGCAGGTGGATCCACAGGTTAATAAAACTGCAGCGATCGCAGCTTGCCCAACATCCAAGACCAAAAAGTAGGTAAGGCAGTTTTTGGGGCTGGCTACCAGAGGTTTGTTCCTAGTTATTTTTATGTCACCAGCCCACTGACTGACCTCACTAAAAATGGGGCTCTCGATCCAGTCCAGTGGACAGTCATTACTTTCCTTAAGGTAAAGTCTGCAATTTGTAGGTGGCTGCTGATACATGCACCTGACCTTTCTCTCCCCTTTATTTTACAGATGGATTCATCTGACAGGGGGCTAGGGGCAGTGCTCTCACAATAAGTGGGAGGGGAGGAATGGCTGGTGGTGTTTATTAGTCACAAGCTCACCTTCAGGGAGACAAAGTACAGTACCTTTGAGAAGGAGTGTCTCGCAATTAAGTGGGCTGTTCTTACCCTCCTATACTACCTGCTGGGGTGGGCCTTCACCCTCTGTTCCATTCAAGCTCCTCTGCAGTGGCTCCACCACATGAAGGATTCTAATGCACACATCATCCATAGATATCTGGCTCTTCAGGCCTTTAAATTCGAGGTGATCCACAGACCTGGGGCACAGATGGTTGTGGCTGACTTTTCTCTCCAGAATTGCGGCTGTGATATTGCTTATATACAACAGTTCAATGAACAAGTGATGTGTCCAAGCCTTTGTTAGTAATTAAAAAATATCACTTCAGAAATAGTATCATGGCTTGTGCTGTTTCTGCCAAGTTATTGGATAAATAAGGATGATGTGTGTGTGTGTGTGTGTGTGTGTGTGTGTGTGTGTGTGTGAGAGAGAGAGAGAGAGAGAGAGAGAGAGAGAGAGAGATGGAGCGTGTGCATCACCTGTTGCACCACTCCTAAGCAGAGATGCTGTCAGCTTTCTGAAGATCAGCTTTATCAGAGGAAAAATAGCCATCCTAGTGGGGGTATTATTTGAGGAAAGTCTGGTAAGAGGTAAGCACCTTGAGTTTGCGTAATTAATCAGTCTGTTGTGTCTCTCAGCTGTGATTAGCCATAATGCTTAATTTGTTCATTTAAAGCTGTTTAAAACTATTTCCTAGCTTTAGTAGTGCAGTAGTAATATGAGCAATAACGTAGTGGAGTTGTATGTAAACACTGACTGACGCTGACTTTACGTCACCTAACTGGCTCATGATCTTTTACCATCACCTGCTGGCTAACACATGTAATGTCAAAAAATTACATTTAAAGAGACACATATATAGTAGCTCTTAACACATCTGCACTGCTCTTACACTTTCGAACAGTGATACACACAGCTAAGTATCCGAGTGATGATGGTGTGAGACCATCAGTACTCATGGAAGGTCCCTTGTCCAATCAGATTCAAGAACTAGAACCAAATATTGTTTATATGTATGTGTGTGTGTGTATGTATGTATATATATATATATATATATATATATATATATATATATATATATATATATATATATATATATATACACACACACACACGTATATATAAATATTAAGGGTGTGACAATACAGGATATTGGGTTCATGAGAATGAGACGAGGCAATATTTTATCACTATTTTTGTGAAATCTTCAATGACAAAATTTATGACTGGAAAAATAGTCTTTTATTCGACTGAAAGTCACAAAATGCAAAACAATGCAGGTGTATTTTTAAACGTTTTAACTAATCATTTTGTAATGATTGTCACTTCAGTTCTACTTTATGAGTATGAATTATCCTTATGCCTTACTGCCCCAAGTGAAAAGAGGCCACCCCATGTCTCTTTGATTGTCTGGCACTGATATATGGTGTGGGTGGTTGCAAGGGTGTTAATACAAGTTTGCAAGGTTGTTGTGAAAAAAGGCCACCCACATGAACATTGCACGCTTGATCACTTATAAAAGTCATAGCAAACTTATCCACATTAAGCCAGTCAATTTGCCATCTCATTCATGGGTGCGAGACAAAATGTGTGATTTATTCAGCAAAGTTTTGGCAGACGAAGAAGAATTGGTTTAGAGGTTTTTGAGAATCTCCAAATTATGTTTTTTTTTTTTCTTGGAAATTAAGTATTATACACAAGTAAAATAAAATTTATCCCAAATAATATTTTAGTGTAGTAATGAAGTACAGTTACTCAAGAACTTAACACCTCTGTATGGTCATTGAGTGCACCAATGACTGCAAATGATTTCAGATTCCTAATTCCTGTATTTATTTGGCAAGTCTGCTCCATTCTTGGTCAGGCCACCACCCCTATCCCTCCCCTTCTAAAACTGCTGGTGTCTTATCATTAAAACTGAAGCCCTCTTTATGGCTGTTTTGCTAAATAATTGGTTCCTCTGCTTCCCCTAGCAGTGGCAGGGGGCCAGCACTCACGCAAGCCATTTGATCTGTTGGCCAATAATAGTTTTCTAGACTTGCAGCGCTTGGCAAAGATGCTTTGGAGATGCTTCCCCCCCCCCCCCCCCCCTCCTCCAATAATAACACCAGCACTGAAACAGCTGCTGTTAGTCTACATCATATCTCGCTCACTGTACACAGCGAGAGACAATAAGGAGTTCAGCCTACTCACCAAATTGAGTGGGGATTCCTTATCTGTTAAACTACTAAATACAGCAGTGTTATTTGCTGGTTGTTTGGATGTATGGTGAACCTCAGGGGAGTGAAAAAAGTGCTTCTGAGCTCATAATCCATAGGAACATGTGTTTGACCTGCACACATGACCCGCATGTGCTCATTGTGAAAATGTCGAATGTCATCCAGGGTCATTTTATTTTCATTGCTCTTAAGAATAGGAATGTTGTTTAACTTGATTTAACTTCATGCAAAATATAAATAAATAAATTAAATTATGTCAATATTGGATAAATGAAAACATTGGGGCTTGTACATTTACATACATTAACAAAATACACAATAAATCATAGTGTATGTAGTACTGTGTGTGTGTGTGTGTGTGTGTGTGTGTGTATATATATATATATATATATATATATATATATATATATATATATATATATATATATAAAGTCAGGTGTGTGTGTGTGTGGTGTGTTCCCCAACTGTCGCTCACTTTGATGTTGTGTCGAGTGAAGCAACACTAGGGGACTTTCTTGAAGGCCTCGGTTACCTCTAATCTTGAGAAAAGGCAGACAGAATTTGCATGTCCCTCCCCCGGACATACGGGTATAAAGGGAGGGAATCATGCCTCTGTACATTCAGATTTCGTCTTCAGAGCCGAGCAGTTATGGGATCAGTGAGAAGAGCTCACTACTGTTCCACTCACCTCTGTAGAGCATTGCTGTTGGATCTATGGCGCATATCAGTGGCTTTCTCCTTCTCTGCATGGCAGTGCAGCTTTGCCCCTGGGCGCTTCGACAGCGTTTCCTTAAAGAGTAAAAGAGTATATTTTCTCTAAATGAGTATACACATTGCGTTGAATGTCTTTTTAAAGACGTGTCTTTTAAAAGATGTCTTTCAGCCTTTGTGTAGTTCCTGGATGTGGCAGATATCTCTCCGCTCTGTCCTGACACAATCTGGTCATCTCAGACGCCTCCAAACAGGGTTGGGGTGCCGTGTGCAACGGTCACGCAGCCGCCGGGCGGGGCCCCAGCTTGGTTGGCACATCAACTGCCTAGAGTTGCTGGCTGTAATCCTTGCCCATTTCAGGGCAAGCACATCTTGATTCACTCAGACAGCACCACCACGATAGCATATATAAATCAGCAAAGCGGCGTATGCTCTTGTCACATGTTGCAACTCGATTTCTTCAACTTCAAGCGCCACTCATTTCCCGGGCAACCTCAACATGGCAGGGGACACGCTGTCGGGACAGGGCATGCTCAGCGGAGAGTGGAGGCTCCACCCCCTGGAAGTCCAGCTGATTTAGGAGCGGTTCGGTAAAGCACAGGTAGACCTGTTCACTTCCCAAGAGACCTCCCACTGCCCACTCTAGTACTCCCTAGCGGAGGCTCCCCACAGCACACAGCTGGCCCCGGGGGCTGCGTAAGTACGCATTTCACCCAGTGAGCCTACTTGCACAGGTGCTGTGCAAGGTCAGGGATGACGAGTCACTCTGGTCATTCTGGTGGCCCCCTACTGGCCCACACGGACTTGGTTCTCGGATCTCACACTCCTCGCAACAGCCCCTCCCTGGCGAATTCCCCTGAGGAAGGATCATCTTTCTCAGGGACAGGGCACCCTCTGGCATCCGTGCCCAGACCTCTGGAACCTGCACGTATGGCCCCTGACCAAATTACATTGAAAAAACAAGTGTTGAGCTGTTTCTATCTCTGACTTGTATATTTGACACAGATTTGAGTCCCCAACATTAAATCTTATTCTTAAAAATACTTTAGTTGTGTGTAAAATATGACTCATAATTTTAAAGTGCACCTCTTTACATTAAGGGGCAATGGGAACTGAAAAGAAATTGGTTCTAATTTCACTCACTTCTTTCTTCTCCAAATTATGAAAAATGTAAGATCTCTTTACAGGACCTTGCACAGCACCTGTGCAAGAAGGCTCACTGAGGGAAATGCGTACTTGTGCAGCCTGAGGGCCAACTGTGTGCCAGTGCGTCTGCCCCGAGGGGAGCCTCTGTTCGGGCATGCCAGAGTGGGCAGTGGAAGGTCTCTCGGGAGGCAAACAGGTCTACCTGAGCCTGCCGAATCGTTCCCAAATCAGCTGGACCACCTGGGGGTGAAGCCTCCACTCTACACTGGGCACGTCTGCTACCACATTGAGGTTGCCAGGGATGTGAGACTTGAGTTGCTGCTGGCTCCAAAGGAGGAGACGACGGGCGAGTTGTGACATGTGGTCGGGAGCGTACGCCGCCTTGGCGATTTATGTACGCTACCGCGGTGGTGCTGTCTGACCTGACCTAGACATGTTTGTCCTGAACTAATGGGAGAAACCTCCACAGGTCAAAGAATACAGTCAGCAACTCTAGGCAATCGATGTGCCAGCGCAGCGGGGCCCCTTTCCAATGGCCCACGGCTGCGTGTCTGTTGCACCCGGAGCCCGAACTCAATTTGGAGGCGTTGGTCGTGACCAGGACGCGACGGGACACCTGCTGCAAGGGGACTCGTGTCCGCAGAAAGCAGAGGTCTGTCCAGGGTTTTGAAGTGTGGTGGCAGGCGGGGGTGATAATCACACGGTGCGTGCCGCAGCGCCATGCTCATCTCGTGACTCGAGTCTGGGGCCAGTGCTGAAGCGGTCTCATATGCATCAACCCCAGAGGTGCGGCCGCTGGCATTTTAGCACTGACTGCGCGTGCTCATTGGTTAGGTGTGCTGACATCGAGACTGAGTCTAACTCCACGCTGAGAAAGAGCTAGCTCTTTAGTGGGCCAGGATGAGCAGTCGTCGAGGTAGTTGAGTATGCGAACGCCAGCTTCCCGAAGCGGGGGAAGGGCTGCCCCCGCGACCTTCGTAGAGATGCGAGGGGACAGGGACATGCCTCAGGGGGGCGTCCTTTAGGTCTGATGCTGCAAACCAATCTAGATGCCAGACGCAAGTTATGATGTGTCTTGCGTGAGCATTTTGAACGGGAGTTTGAGCAAGGCCCGGTTGAAAACTCACAAGTCCAAGATCGGTCGTAAGCTGCCGCCTTTCTTGGGTACGATGAAGTAAGGGCTGTAGGGACCCTTCTTCATCTCAAATGGAGGGACAGGCTCTATCACGTCTTTGAGTAAGAGATGATTTCCACACACAGGGATTTGGCATATTCTTCGCACACTGCAGTAAAGTGGATGCCCGTGAAGGGGGCGGAGGCCTGGCAAACTGAATAGCGTAACCTAGTCAGATGGTCCTGGCCAGCCAGTGCAACGTATTGGGAAGTGAAAGAGACGCATCCAAGCTCCGTGCTAGGGGCGCTAAGGGGACGACAATTTTTTACATACCCGGCAAAGCTTCGCAGCGGGGTGGAGCAGGTAATGCGGCGTTGGGAGGCAAAGGAGCATCCCGAGGCTCTGGTGCTGAGAAAAGACTCAAAGCACTTACCTTGCTCCGCACACCCGGCAGGAGGTGGGTTAGTGACTGAGGAGGAGGTCCGGTGAGGCATCCTCTGGACTCGTCAGAACCGGACGGCCGGGGAACGAGTGCCGTGAGAATGGCATTTGCGGGCTAGGTGACCCAGAAAGAGGAAATTGCTCTATTATTGAAAAACCTGCAAAAAATACCTTTAACTGAAGGTTCTCTTCCCAGCCCTGCCCCGGGGGACGGAGTGGTCTGTTTACCAACTCTGGACCAAACGTCTCAATCTCTGGGTTATCCGTCTCAGGAGCGTTTGGGAGCCTTCCAGGGCCTCGAAGTGGTCCATGAGAAGGGTGCACTTCCAGCGGGATGCTCAATGCTGGGGCTGAGAGCTGGTCCCACTCTTGGTTGAGGCAGAGCAGCACTTTTTAGTTTGTTTTTTGGAAGCCGCAGGAGGATTCCCTCGGCGAGCAGACAGGGCATGGCCAATGGTGGCAGGTTTGTGGTGGTGCAGGATGTGTGAAATGGCCTCCAGCTGCTTCTTCACCACTGAGGACTGCTGGGCGGAGTCGTCAATGGTGCCGCCGAATGGACGGAGCTGGGAGACGGGGGCATTCAAGAAGGCATGCCTTATCTACCTCCTGAATTTCGACCAGGTCCAGTACAGAGATTACGTTTCTGGACCACAAGGGTGACCATCGTCCATTCGAGTGCCAGCGCTTCTGACCTTCGTGGCCCAGGTGATGCGATTGGTCATTGAGCACAGTTCCTGCAGCACAGTAAGAACAGGACTACCCAAGTGCAAGTGCCTTGGCCTGGTGTTGGTTGCAGGAGGGGCCATGGCATGCAGGGCGGAAGTGGTCTGGGACCGCTTCACCGTCGAGTGTAGTGAGAGCGGAGGAGCGAGGAAGCCGGTTTCGGGCAGTAAAAGGTGCCCTTTATGGCTTACTTAACTCGTCATGCACATCCAGGAAGAAAAAAGGGGGGGGGGGGGCACGGCTGTGAGTGGCGCACATGCCTGCGGAACCAATCAAGTAGCCATGAGGGGGTGGACGGGGATTTCCGGTCCAGCCTCGCGGTAGCCCGGGAAAGCATACCGGACCTCTGTGCATCAGGCTCAGACTGGGCAGGTAGACCCGAAGGTGGCGGCCCAGGCGAGTCATCAGCATCAGATGCCGCTGAACATGCTCATCATTATCCCCAAATCGCCTTCATCGCCCGTGGCGCCTGCCCCAATCCCGTAGGAAGGAGGCGAGGGGGGCGACTGAAGTGGCTTTCTCTCGTATGTCCGGGGTGGGGTATGCAAATACTGTCTGCCAACTTCTCATTGGCCTTTTTTCATAGATCAGAGGCATATTCGGTGCTCAAGAGAGACCCCTAGTGTCGATTCTTTGACACAACGTCAAAGTGAGTGACAGAAGGGGAACTTATGCCACTACATTTTTAAAATACAGCTGAAGGAATCTCAAACCAGAATGAGGACTCTTTATTAAAAAAAACTATTGTAACCATTTAAGATTGATAGCCCCATTAATAATGTCAAAGTCAATCGTCTTAAGACCTCCATCTTCATAATCTTTAATCAAGCACTTTTACGTAGATAATTACTTTTCCTTTTCCATATAAAATCAAAATTCAATTTGTTTATTTATTCTATCTTTTTAGCAGAAGCTGCTATTGAGAAACACGGATAAAAGAATCTAGAAAGACTATCTACTTTTGTCAATAGAGTTCTTCCGAATATCGTTATGTCTCTCTGCAGCCAAGTACTCATTATTAATTTACATTTCTCTACATTTTTCTCAAAATATATATATATATACAGTTGAAGTCATTAAATACATACACTTAGGTTGAAGTCATTAAAACACATATTTTAACCACTGCACAGATTTAATATTAGAAAACTAAAGTTTTTACAAGTCGTTTAAGACATCTACTTTGTGCATTACAAGTCATTTTTCCAACAATTGTTACAGACAAATTATTTAACTTTTAATTGACTATATCACAATTCCAGTGGGTCAGAAGTTTACATAGACTACGTTAGCTGTGCCTTTAAGCAGCTTGTAAAATTCCACAAAATTATGTCAAGCCTTTAAGCAATTAGCTTCTGATGTGGATGTATTTTAAGGCCTACCTTCAAACTCAGTGCCTCTTTACTTGACATCATGGGAAAATAATAATAAATCAGCCAAGACCTCAGAAAAAAAATTGTGGACCTCCACAAGTCTGTTTCATTCTTGGGATCAATTTCCAAATGCCTGAAGGTACCACTTTCATCTGTACAATCAATAGTACGCAAGTATAAACGCCATGGGACCATCTAGCCATCATACTGCTCAAGAAGGAGATGCATTCTGTCTCCTAGAGATGAACGTAGTTTGGTGTGAAAAGTGCAAATCAATCCCAGAACAACAGAAAAGGACCTAGTGAAGATGCTGGAGGAAACAGGTAGACAAGTATCTATATCCACAGTATAACAAGTCCTCTATCGACATAACCTGAAAGGCTACTCACCAAGGAAGAAGCCTCTGCTCCAAAACCACCATAAAAAAAGGTTAACAGTTTGGCCATAATGACCATCGCTATGTTTGGAGGAAAAAGGGTGAGACTAGCAAGTCAAAGAACACCATCCCATCCATGAAGCATGGGGATGGCAGCATCATGTGGGGGTTCTTTGCTGCAGGAGGGACTGGTTCACTTCACAAAATAGATGGCATCATGAGGAAGGAAAATTATGTGGATATATTGAAGCAGCATCTCAAGAAATCAGCCAGGAAGTTAAAGCTTGTCACAAATGGTTCTTCAAAATGGACAATGATCCCAAGCATACCCCCAAAGTTGTGGCAAAATGGTTTGAGGACAACAAAGTCAACGTATTGGAGTGGCATCACAATGCCGATAGAAAATTTTTGGGCAGAACTGAAAAAGCATGTGCAAGCAAGAAGGCCTACAAACCTGACTCAGGTTTGGAATGGGCCAAAATTGCAGCAACTTATTGTGAAAAGAAGCTTGTGGAAAGCTACCCAAAACGTTTTACCCAAGTTAAACAATTTTAAGGCAATGCTACCAGGCCCGCATTAATGCACGGGCTTACTGGGGCTGAGTCCCCAGGGCCTATGAAGACAAGGAGCCTATCATAAGCCAATAAAAAAATCACATTGTTTTGTAGTTTGTCAAATTTTCTGTCAATCACTTGATATTCATGTTTTTGGCTGCTGATTGATCCAATTTACAAGTGACCCACGTGGGAAGCATGATATGACAGCCAATCAGAATGTAGAGAAACAGATGTAGCATGCGTTGTCGTCTACTCTAGTAGTCTATTCAAATTTATGCTTATAGTCACTCACAGAAGATAGCGGATAGCTAAATCAAAATGTCGAGAAAGAAAAAGTTTGAGAGTGGTGCTCATAAGCGAAAAATATTGCGACAGAAAGAAGACAGTGAGAAGGAATTGTTAAAAAAGATTCCAAAGCTGACAGGATTTTTTAAACCTGCAAATGAAGGCGAGTCGAGCTCATTAAGCGGAGCACCGATGAACTGTGCAGAGGACAAGCAAACAGGCGGGAGACCGTTAACTCGCGCTGCAGAGGACGAGGACTGGCTGCATGGAGCAGAGCCAACCGGGGACGGACAGACCGGAGGACCTTTACCTCGCTTACCTGGAAAAGAGGAGGACCAGGTGCGGGAAGAGCAGTACTCGAATAAAGGGGGTGGGAGGGCGGGGGCATCCGGGACCCCCCATAAGAAGTAAAAAATAGACTTAGGGGGGTCACTCAGATATTTTAGCTGATTAAATGCATGAAATGGATACGGTAAATTTCGTGAATTAATTATTTACAATAATTTATATTAAGTTTGTTTATAGGCTAGTTGCCATGTCTCTTCAAAATGTATACGCCCCGCCCCACATCTAAAGAGTGCCGTATTTATGCAGGATTCACTCTTGAAATAGCAGTGATTGACATCGATAGCCATAGCATTGTTTGTTCCTGAATAAAGCAGCCTTTTTCACTGAAATGGTTGAATAGTCTGCTGACTGACTTACTCACTCATAACAGTCCTTTCCCGCCTCCTACTGGACGTAACTAACGTTATGTACAAATCGTATGCACTAAAATCGTTGAAAAATCCCCATCAACACACAGACTATTTTGTCACAATTTATATGTTTAATATCTAATAAACTAGTTTCATGCATTTAATTAAGTCTTTTGGAACAAACATTATTATCACAGTGTCACATTAATCATCCAGTTGTTTTTAGGGTAAATTCTACATCAGTAAATAAAGCTAGAATCATTCTTGTTGGATGTTCAAAAGTTCATAAGTATCTTCTGCTCACCAAGCCTGCATTGATTTGATCAAAAATATACTAAAAACAGTAATACTATGAAATATTATTACAATTTAAAGTAATAATACAGTAAAATATAATTTATTTCTGCGATTAAAGCTGAATTTTCACCATCATTACTTCAGTCTTCATCACATGATCCTTCAGAAATCATTCTCATATGATTTGATGCTCAACAAACATTTATGATTATTATCAATGTTGAAAACAGTTGTGTAAATTATTTTTTTTTTTGACTCTGATTAATGGAAAGTTCAAAAGAACTAAATTTATCTGAAATAGAAACTTTTGTAGCATTATACACTACCATTCAAAAGCTTGCGGTTAGTAAGAATTTATATTAAAAAAAAACATGTTGGGAAAGAAATTAATACTTTTATTGTTGTGGATTTTTTTATGGAATACTGTCTTCGTTAGGCTATATCTCCCCGAGAGAAACTTGTTTCTGCTTTTGTTGTATACAGACAAACGTGGTCATTAGACTTTTTTTTTTTATTGTGGGCCTACAAAACCTCTCAGCCCCAGGGCCTGATGGCAGGTTAATGCGGGCCAGAATGCTACCAAATACTAACAAAGTGGATGCAAACTTCTGACCCACTGGGAATGTGATGAAAGAAATAAAAGCTGAAATAAATTATTCTCTCTACTATTAATCTGACATTTCACACACACATACATATATATTATTATTATTATTATTATTATTATTATTATTATTGTTTTTATATATTGCCTTAGTCTTGATTTATTGTGAATAGATGGTCCGAGACACAGAGACTACAATAGTGCACATTTTATGAAATCCCAGATGCAGTTTATTGTGGTACACAATTTGGACATTTAATTATAAAGAAGCCTGAAATACACATAGGACTCTTATTTTGAAATGTCTGCACACAGTTGTGAGGACATGGCTGATTTGTTGAGAATGTGAATTTGATTCAAATTGCTGACCTGAGCTCCTGAATTCACACCCTCAGTTCTTTTCAGGTGATTCTTGAAAAAGGAACCTGGTTCAAAAGAGTAATTTGTTCACAACTCTCTCACGCTGGGTTTGCTGTTGTGTAGCAGCGAGCTCGTCAGAAACAGAAAGGGTGAAAAGAAGCGTGAGACACACTGGTGGTGTGCGCTCTAAAGATGTATTCAATAACTCACAAGATGATATCTGCATATAAATGCACACGACTACATTTTAAAGTATTGTCACATTCAATTATTTTTGGGTGCATTTGTGACCATTTTAGTCTGTACAGTCTGGAGCCCTGTAGTGGTGCACAAATTACACTCTTCACCATATGAAAATGCTGTTTCAATAAATAATTTGAGCAGTAAAAACACTCTTGAGGATGGAAGTCACTGGACTTATCAATAACCTTCACCTGATCAATGCTCCTAATGTCTCTCAGAACCAGCTTAATGATTATTTTATGCAGTGTGGGCATGTTTGTGTTAACAGAGCAGTAGTTAAGACTGGGCCACATGGCAACCCAGTTGCCAATAGGAACGCATCCTGTATTTGCTACGTTCTTTTCAGTATTGATGAAGCAAAAGATGAAATCTATATGCCCTTACACTGTTACTGTAAAAAGCAACTGGAGACAGTGACCATATTGATTCTTTATGTGGTTGCCTTGGGAGTCTGCGGGTGATATGAACAGATTCAGGTGGAGGTGGGAGGGTGAGTTGAGGGGGTAGGAATGTGCATCTGCAACATAAAGTATTTTCATGATCGACTAGTAGGAGGTTTATTTGAAAGACTAGTCGACTGTTCTGTCTTAAGGAAGCCCTGTGTATTTATAGGCCTGATCTAATGAAAATCATGTGACCGTGGCAACCTTTTTGCAAATTGATATTGCATGATGTGAAATGCCCACTGAATGGTGCTAAAATTTTGTTAAAATTTCTCCAGAACAGCTGATAATTATAAGTTCAATTCTCTATCGAGTTCTAAATCAAAACCTACCTCCCTACCCTAAACCTTATTTTTACTGCATGCCATGAGCTGCAGGTGTGGGATTGTGGCGTGTGTTCTCCTGGGCTCAAAGCTCTAGGCATGTCACCTTTGTTCACTCTCCTCAAATCAAAACCTCCCTCGGCCCTGCGACCTACTCACTGCATGTCACCTGTCCAGAGGGGGATGCAAGGTGACTTTGTCTCTATGATTCCAGAATGACAGCTGGAGTTCTTATTTTGAGACTCATGGCTCCACTTTCTTATATGGATGCTCTTGCATGATGGTTGCCCATGCACTGGGGGCTGAAGGGAACCGACTGAGCTTCCCTCAGTAATAATGTATAACTGTGGCCCCTCTGTCAGACCATGTGCTGGGGATGAGGTCTGTTATATTTTTAGGTGAAGGGAAGTGACATTCACATTTGTTGCATGGTTGGTGATCACAAGCCTCTGAATAAGAGGAAAAAATATACTGCCGTTTAATTAATACTAAATCATGTGTTTCAAATTTCAGTAAGCGCAGACCAAATTAAGCTAAAGAAAGGTAAACCTACTGTTTCCGATTTCATTGTTAGATCAGTCTGATTGTACGCCAAACCTTGCTTTAATGCCTTAATGATAACATTGAAGACTGACATATTTTAAGTCTTGCATAAAGGGAAGTATTGCTCCACAGGAGGGTTTTCAGACTGGCTGAGCTACATTAGAAACTAATGAATCCAAACAGTCTTAGAGGATGCAAATAAATAAAAAAATAATTAAAATATAGCTGCAACCAGCAATCATCGGGTTCCAAGCACATGTGAAGAAATAACCAAAATAATCCGAATTGACAGAAAGGATCCAGTGGATGCCAAATTATACAAATTGACTATATAAAAGCTGCTGAAAGCTGATTGGTTGATGGCGGCCATATTTTTCAAAGTATGAGACTGTCCTCATAGACCTTGATGACATCTTGGACAAATAAACCAATAGGATATATTGTAACAGTTCCATAGTTACAGCCATTTTTGTTTTTAACCATTATAGCACCACCAAGAGGCAGAGGTGCGTAATATTTTTGTGTCCTCAGAATGGCCTCATGAATAAGTGTACCAAATTTGGTGATAATATCTCAATCTGTTCAAGAGTTATAACCATTTTAATAAAAGTGGCCACACCCATTATGAGTGTTTTGGTATACTGTTTGACGATAAGTTACAATTTTACAATTCCTTTGATAACTTTTCATTTTGGCACTTCAGAGAATGTTTCTGTACTGGTTTGGTTCAAATCGGGCAAATGGCCTACGACTAGTTTGAAAAAATACTCTTTTAAAATAATCTCAAGTATTTATTGAACATTTATTGAACATGTTTCAAACCAATGGTGCTTAAGGCAAAGTTGTTTAGAATGAGGAGGCTTACAGCATGGTCAACGTGTTTCTTTTTAAACACAGCGGCATACTCAACAATTTACATGCATGTAAAACGCAATAGCGCCTCCAGGTGGCCAATTTTTGTCACATTTTGCACAGATCTCTTGGGCTAAGAGACAAATAGGCATACCAAGTTTAGTTCTGATCTGCCTTATTTAATCCTATATAAAAGCTGCCAAAAGCTGATTGGTCGATGGCAGTCATGTTTTTAAAGATATGTGACTGTGATCATAGACATCTGACATAGAAATTTTCAAGTCGAATGGACCAATGGTTCCATAGTTAGAGCAATTTTTAGTATTTTTATTATTATAGTGCCACCAAGAGGAAAAGGTGTGCAATATTCTTTGGGGTTAACTCAACATGAGCCCATACATACTTTTACCAAATTTGGTGATAATACCTCAATCCGTTGAAAAGTTTTAGTAAAATGGACATGACCACTACGAATGTTTTGGCGTACCGTTGGACGATAAAACATTACTTAAAAATTATTTTGGTATCTTTTCATATTGGGACTCTGCTGAATCATTCTACACTGGTTTGGTTCCAATCGGGCAAACGGACTAGGTCGAGATTGTTTAGAATTGATTTTCAAACAATCCAAAATAGCGGGAAAACGAAGAGGTGGGGCAAAACTCAGCATGATGCAAGGAATCAGAGGAAATAAATATTTTGTTTCTAGCCCTTATGGTTCAAGATTTATGGCCCAAAATGTGATTTTTGTTGTGTTTTGTTCGCAATAGCTAGGGTCTAAAAGGATGTGCGTCTGTGTGCCTGAGTAGTGGGGGTTACAATACAATAGGGTTCCTGCACCTTCGGTGCTTGGACCCCTAATAAATATCAGGAGGGTGAGTGAGAGAGAAAAAGATGTTTTTGTTGCACTCCCCTAGGGCTTTAATCTGATGCCGTGCTTTGGCGGCATACTGAGATGAAATGAGAGTAACAAGATATCAAAATAAGGCATCCACCTGTCTGTTCCTCCGCTGCCTTTATCCTCGGCCAAGCCACCCAGTCGCAGGGCTTCTACTTTAGGTACTTATCAATATCAAACCCTGCTGCATCTCCACAGCAACACAACATGTTGCACACTGACCAACACTCTTGGAATTTCATATCTCCGTTGAATATATTTTGACACCAGCTCTTGGGCTCTGATTTTTTTTTTTCCAATTTAAATTTTGCCCCCGCACGTCAGCTTGAACATGTAGGTGGTGTGAGAAAGCTGTCTGGGAGTCTCACATTGACTCATATTGACATCTGCCACAGTGTTATAGTCGAGTCTTCGCAGGCTCGCAGGAGTGCTAGCCCGCTAGCAGGCTAGACTAGCACTGAAGGGCTTTTACACAACACTAACTGTTCTGAATTGTTCATGGTGGTGCATAACTGAACAATGAGATTTTGAAAGGAGACAGTTGAATGGCTCTTAACTGTGAATGAATAATCTCTGACTGGTGTCTCATTCAGTCACTGGTTTAATTCGTAACTGAAAAAAGACAATGCTACAGCTGTGAGAGATACATTAAGTATACAGGCATGTCCCACTGGTGTTCTGAAATGAAGAGGCACACTGAAATGAAGTACCCTTATTTGGGTTTTTAAATCAAATGTAAGTTCACTATCCAGATAAATGTTTTTGTAGATCAAATAGTAGAGAATGCTGCTAGCTACTGCAGTGCTATTGGGTAAATTCCAAGGTAACACATGGTTAAAAAAAAAGAAAATCCTCTGAATTCACTACAAGTCTAATTGAAGTAAACGTCAATTGCAAAATGTTGCAACGGCAAACATGTTTCACTAAATCACTACATTTCCATTTGACATTAACGCGGTTTCCGGGTTAAATTGTCTATAAACACTGCAAATGTAAAGAAAGTCACAGAGACAGAGTTGCACCTTTAATTTAACGGAGCAGAGTGCTTGCTAAAAATTGGCTCACTTACAGATTATCATTTTAAATCCATTTCGACGCAGATCAGAGAAAAAATTATGCACTCTCTTTTACATAATGTTTCAGAACACTGCTTCCTTCAAAACCCCAGAATAAATCATTTTCTTAAAATGCATTAAAACGTGAAAGATATACAATATGAAAGAGATAGAAGCCTCAGCAATGTCAAATGATGTCCGCACAGCAAATTAATAAGGACCTTTGCTTCTAACCACAGATAAAGAGCTGCGGTTCCTACCACACAACTTTGCAATTTACTTTGTGAACTACTGTTTTGGGAAACACCAAATCGTTGAACTATGTTGGTAACGATGGAATTGTGACCATATCTGGCTAACAATGTTTTTGGGAAACACACCCCAGGGCAATTTGTGACTGTTTGTCAGCATTGCAGCTGGAAATGATTGGATTGAAAGGGCAATCAGCATTGTTGGGTGTAATCTGACTAAAAAATAATGTTTTACTTTAATCTAAGTAATTTGATGTCAAAAAGTAATGTAACACATTACAGTTTAAATTCATGTAATGAGAATTTCAATGAATGTTTACAAATACTTTTTTTGTTAAAAGTGATTCAGTAATTAAAGATTGTGATTACTTTCCCAATCAGTAGTAATTTTTAGAGAGGTGATTTTTAATTTGTTGTGGATTACTTTTTGAATAATCAGCCAATCACAGTGAGACTGGGGCATTGGCTCATCTCATGTGACTTTTCAACACTGGTGTTGCTATTGGACAGTGTTGCTTAGAAAAATGTGTGGTTTATATACTATTTGATCTCATACTTGTTTAGTTTTGGTTTTATACTGTCTGTTATTTTCTCATTCAAATTTTCTTGAGGAAGCATTGCCTCCTTTTTCTCCACAGATAAATGTCACTATCATGTCTATGCATAATTTCTCACCTACATAGTGAACAACATGACTTAGCACCTGGAGCACATCTGTTCAGGTAGGTGAGGAGGTGTTTGCATTGTTGAGCCTGTCAGGCCCCGTAAACACTTCCTGTTTACTGACTGACATATCCGACAAAACAGTAGAGAGGTTGGGATTAATCCCTGTCCACTCAGGGGAGAAAAAGGCACAAGATAAGCACCACTAATCAGCATAATACAATCAAGATATCATCCAACACACACACACACACACACCCACATGCTTCTCTGGACCAAATTCCACTGTGCAACACCCTAACTCTTGAATAAAACATTTCAATTCTACATTTGTTTGTGCAGATTTATTTGTGGATTCTCAGTAGATGGTTGAAAATGTGAGCACAGAAGCATAGAATTGTTATTGACTTTAACTTGGTTAAATCTTTTATTTGAAGATTAGAAGTGAGATGAATCTAAAAATACAGAGAAATCACTAGAGAGACGACCCTCCATTTTATGTATCTTTTCTCCTTCTCCAAGCTCTAGAAAATTAATTCTGTTCTCCTGTGAAGACAGGTCATGTTTTGACAAAACACTGCTGCAGTATGCAGCCATCTTCGTGTCATTCCCAATTCATGGTGCGAGATTTGCCCAGATTGCCCACCAGCTGGGAAGTGATGGCATGGCATTATGTGTTTCCACAGCGCGTCATATTGCTTCAGTGGTTCAGCTTGAGTTTTGTCACAATCAAAGCAATTCACGTCTGCGACACTTCCCACTGTTTTGTATAGCTGCTTCTTTAAGGAGACCTGCATTAGATCATCTACAGTACATCATGATGCTAACCCAGAGGAATATTTTATTGCGCAGACTAGATTTCTCTTTTGTAGCTCTGGAGACTTAATGATGTATCATTAAGGTATCAACTTCAACTCTTATTATTTGGTCAAGTGAAAAAGTTTGCATTTGCTCTCCATTTAATCTCATTGCTGTCTAGGAGGAACATGAGATGGCATTTGTAATATTTCTTTCCTTTGTGTTGAGCCTGGGTATGCTTATTCTGGGAACAAACAGGAAGAAAAACTGCTGTGGAAATGTACATCTTGTTGTTCAGCTGGTTTGTTTTGCTTGCGAATACTGGCCTATGGCACCTTTGTAGTTGATATGTCTCTTGTTTAAACACGTTTGTCAGTTATTATAAAACTGCAAATGATGCCACCCTAGTTTGATTCAAATGTTAATTGGCTTCAAACCCAGATTGGCTACTTGTTGCATCTCTTGTAAGCGTCATCATTATACAAATGCACTCCCGCAGGGCCACTCGGAAATTGAGGTGACTACTTAGAGCATTATAATTTGAATACAGGTTTGGAAATAAAACACTAGGGTAATAATTCCTTGGTTTGAAGCCAGACTTGCTATTTCCTTAATCACTCCAGGAAACCTATTCATTCTTGATAAGGATGGCAATCTGTTTATAGCGTAAGAATGCCAGGTAAGATTTCACTTTAAATAGTGTGCTTTGACTGTGAGCCCTTGCAAGATTATACAAAGTTAATTTTGCTTGCTCAATGATGGTAGAAAGATGGATTTTTACTTTATTTAATTTTCTGTCATTAAGCTGGCCACGTTGAATGAGACCAATTTTAGACTAGCAGCTGAGCCTCATGTGTCCGATTGCACCACCAATAATTCTCAAGCCAGAGGCATTGGTGCATGACAAACATGCAGGAAAATGGATTATTAGTTGAGCATGGCTGACAGAGTTTATACATACTAAGTGTCATTGTAAAGATAAACTGGCCTTGCTGAAGAGATGCAGGATTTGGAATCTGACTGTAAAATTGTTGTATGATATTGAATGCGTACGTTGATTATTCTGTTATTGCTCTACAAGTGCCTCTATTAAAGCACCATTTGGACAATTGAATGGAGCATATTTGGCATGAAGTGAAAAAAGCAATATTATAGTCTTTTCTCTCTCTCAACAATTGTTTTCCATCTGATAAATGGAAAGTATTTTGGAGAAAGTGTTCCCCTGAATGGTCTTCAGTGATTAAACTGTGTTTCAGAGGTTTAGTTTTCCATATTTGCAGTGTTTTAGTGAAGTATTGCGCTTATGTTATATATATATATGCGTGTGTGTGTGTGTATATATATATATATATATATATATGGCACCTTTGTATAATATATATATATATTTTTTTTTTTTTTTTTGGCTGATTTAAATATTTAGATTAGTCAAAATGTGGCATGATTAAATATATTTAATAGCCATATATATATATATATATATATATATATATATATATATATATATATATATATATATATATATGCCGCATTGTGACTATTAAATAAATATTTAAATCAGTCAAAAAGGGAAATACATACATTTTATATATATATATATACATATACACATTTAATTACAATGGGTTATAATTAATTGTAAATATATATATAGATCAGCTTTCAGAATTAAATTTAGCAGAATTAATTTTAAATTGACTGATCTGTTCATCCACCGAACTGACAGTACGATCTTCTATCAACTCTTAAGAAGATTATTCTTCTGGCCAAGAAGAATTACTTTCTTGTTCTATATAGTACTAACAGAACAAAACTGTGTGACCCGCAAACACAGAGACAATCAAGCGTGGATATAATGGGTTTAATAAATGAAACTACGTGTAAATACAACTTAACTTAAGCAAAGAATATATATAAAAAATACTGAAAAATGAAGAAAGAGAGAGAGAATAGCAAATAATGGTTTTAATTGCAAATAAATTATGGCAAATAAAGATTTACAATCAGTTAACTACAAACTTTGAGAACCATCAGAGAAACAAAATCACCTTTAAATAAAGGGGTCAAAGCTGAATGACGCATCTAAAGATTTATAAAACGGTTCCTTGCATTGGCTTGGTGCTGAACAAGAGTCTGGATGCGTGTATACGACGGAGATTCTTGGGGAGATCGTGAGCTGAAGTGTTCGTTGGATTCTTCCGGAGATCGGTTGTCCGCGGAAAGTTTAAACAAAGTTAACTTGAAAGCAAATTGCCAGAAAGTCAAGAAAGTGTCCGTCTCACAAGGGAAATGAGCTGAGATATTCTTGAGCAGAGGTCTCTTAAGGCCAAATCAGTTCACATCCATCTTTATTAAAATGACCAATCATAGGTGTCAACTTTTAGCAGGAGAAATCTTCCTTTGTTTCCCTTCACTGCCTATTTGCATGTTTTATGGTGGTCTAGGAATTTGTACAGTTTCACACCTAAGTATGGTAAAACTATACTATACACCATTAATTAAGGCATAAAGAGAGGATCATTTCATTACCAAACAGATGGGATCTGCAGACATTAAAACAGTGATACATACTTAAACCTGGATGTCAACATTTGAAGTTACCCTAACATAAGTCAAGAATCATAACTCAAGAATCAATAACTAGGTTAATATAACATCGGGACATATATACAACACAGGAATACATCATATACATTTTGGGATCGTATGATTATGAGTTAAATGTAGGGAATGTGTATTTGCTTTTCAGTGTTTCTCCGTCACATGGCATTTCGTGCCTGGCGATGGGGTAGCCGCCAGGCACGAAAAAGGTAGACTGTTGTAGACTAGTGATTAACTGTGAAAAAGGGGAAAGGGAGAGATTTTATGACCAGATGAGCAGATCTAGCATCTTGATAATGTCCAAACATTACAAATATTAGTCTCTGCAAATTAAGCTCAACAAAAACACTGAGCTATTGTCATGCTGTCATACTGAATAACAGAGTTACGTTTGTAGAGTCACCACTTTTAGTTAGTTATCCCTCAACACTATACGATACATTTGAACATTTAAAAGCAGCCATGTAGTGTTTTGTTGCACTGCAAATGTACTTGTTGGAAAAATAAGTAGCTTGCTGCTTGATAAGCTAAACTATTTTGAAAACAGCCAAGTTACTGTCATGCTAACAGAAAAAAATTGTTTAGTTAGTAGTGTATCTACCTTTAGTTGGTTACTCCCCAAAACTATGTAATAAAGTTTTGTCAGAACGATAGTGAGACAAGCAGAACCAAGAACAGAGGAACAGTTCAAATGATTTATTAACAACAAATAATAATAGTCTCTGTGCATTGTGGAAGTCTGGAAAGCAACTACACGCACGACACACATCCAGAGACCAGGTCTCCTACATGGAAAATAAGCTGACACGCAGCAAACTGCAAGGCAACCACACACCCAACATGCGGGCAACAAACAGATACATGAGACAGGACCAACTAGGCAGATAGAGTGAGGTTAGTTACTTCACATCAAATAGATTTCTATAATAGTAACATATAACAGTCATTACAGACTACATTCACAACAAACTACTTTCAGTCAACACTGAACTATATCTAACTGTATTCAACAATTCTGCAAAGGACATGACACACAAGGGGATTAATATAGGCATGAACAAACAAGGGGCAGGTGCTGCTCGCCAGCTGAAAGTTGGCATGATCAGCGTTCCCATGGAAACACTGATCCGCATGCCAGCGGCACCTGAAGGGCGAAAACATCAACACGCTTGGAACAAAAAAAACGTCTAGGTTAAGTATGTAACCTCCATTCCCTGATGGAGGAAATGAGACGTTGTATAGAAGAAGCAACACTAGGTATCTCAATTGAGCGCCGAATATGTCACTGATCTATGAAAAAAGGCCAATGAGAAGTTGGCACACAGTGTTTGCATACCCCGCCCCCAGACATACGGTTATAAAAGCGGGGAAATACATTGAGTTCATTCAGGATTTTTCTGAGGAGCCGGAAATAGACCGGACACCACAGTGGCTCGGCTCAGTGACGTGGCCAGGAGGACACAATGTCTCGTTCCCTTCATCAGGGAATGGAGGTTATATACGTAACCTAGACATTCCCCGTCTGTCGCTCACTTTGACATTGTGTCGAAGAAGCGACACTAGGGGTCCAATTTAAATCACGGCATGCGCTGAGCCATGTACGTGTTCTGCTGACACAGGAGCGGGCAGGTATTTTACGTGCAGAGGTGACCAGCTCTGTCAGACTGCATGTACCCTTCCTCAATGCCCCATAAAAATTGTCTGAATCCTTCTGGTTATCCTAAACAGGGGAACAAGGCGACGCTTGCCAACCCGGGAATGGGCCTAGTCTAGCCGGGCCTCTTTTCTCTCTATGTTTCACCGCATAGAGCAAAAAACGGCTGGGGCCCATACACGCATCAAGGGAAGGGGGTCTTACCCAGTTTCCTATTCTTTCAGGGGGAAAAGACACTGCAGAGACCACACCTGCCCGGAAGGGTGGGAGGTAAGAGTGGTGAATACATCACATTGGTTTTTACAACATGTGGAAGGTGGCGCGGTGGTAGATCCAGCCTCAAGGAGGGGGGAGTTGCTAAAACACGGCAACCATAGGGCAGCTGGGACTGCCTAAGGGAGACGCGGGTCCACTCGTAGGGGGACCGTACCGTGGAAAATACACACAGGGGGGAGTCCACGCAGGAGTCCTGACCTGAGGAGCACCTATTCCAGTACAGGGTAGATTAAGTACCCGAAGTGGATCGGGTCGGCAAGTTACTCAGCTGAACTGCGGGCCCAAAGGGCTAGGGAGGAGTCCTCCAGAGATCTGAATGAGTGGAATCTCCTGGGAGAAAAAGCGCACAGTTTTACCTCGACCGAGGGAAAGGGTGCTAGGTGCAAGTGATCCACCCAGTCAGTCCATCAGCATGTACTGAGTTCTACCGGCTCGGACCTGAGAAAACACGGGACGAAACTGACTCTACCCTGAGATTGTAAAATCTTGCAAAGTTATTAGGTATTGCCCAATCCGCTGCTCTGCATATGTCTGCCAGGGAGATGCCTCTGGCCAGTGCCCATGACGACGCAACACTCCTTGTTGAGTGTGCTCGGAGCCACGGGGGGGGCATGGCCTGGGTGTGATAGGCCAATGAAATGGCATCCACTACCCAGTGGGAAAGCCGCTGTTTGGAGACAGCGTTCCCTTTCCACTGTCCACCAAAGCAGACAAAGTGCTGCTTAGAACGTCTAAAGCGCTGCGTGCAGTCCAAGTAGGTACGCAAAGCACGTACAGGACACAGCAACGAAGGGGCTGGGTCTGCCTCCTCCCGGGGCAGCACTTGCAGGTTCAATATCTCTAAAGGACGTGGTAGGAACCTTGGGCAAGTAGCCCGGTCGCGGTCTTAGGATCACATATATGTCTGCCGGACCGAACTCCAGGCAAGTGTCGCTGACAGAGAACGCAGGTCCCCGACCCTCTTGATGGAGAAGAGCGCGATCAGAAGAGCCATCTTTAGAAAGAGGGCCCTGAGTCCAACTGATTCTAGTGGCTCGAATGGGGGTCTCTGAAGGCCTGTGAGGACCAGCGAGAGAACCACTTAGGAACCTGATGATTAAGTCTTGCTTACCCAAAGACTTGCCGTCTACTGCGTTGTGGTGGGCCGCGATAGCAGCAACATACACCTTCAAGGTGGAAGGGGACAGCCTCCCCTGCAGAAATAAGAGCACTGACCTAACTGCAAACCTCTGTGGGTCTTCAGCCTGGGAAGAGCACCAATTTTCGAACAAGCGTCACTTCAGGGCATAAAGTTGCCTGGTAGAGGGGGCTCTGGCTTGGTTGATCGTGTCTACAACGGCTGGTGGTAGACCAGCTAGATCTTCCGCGTCCCGTCCAGGGGCCAGACTTGGAGGTTCCAGAGGTCTGGGTTTGGATGCCAGAGCGTGCCCTGTCCCTGAGAAAAAAGGTCCTGCCAGCAGAAAGCAGAGGTCTGTCCAGGGTTTGAATGTTTGGCAGCAAGCAGAGGTGACCATCACACGGCGTGTGCCGTGCCATGCTCGAATGGCATTTGCGGGCCAGGTGACCCAGAGACAAATAAAATAGCTCTTTTACGGAGAATGTGGGTACCGTAGCCCCATCTAGGGAATGAATTCAACAAAAGATTCTCCTCCCGGCCCTCCACCGGGGGACGGAGTGGTCTGCTTACCAGCTCCGGAGCTAACGTCTTAATCTCTGGATCGATCATCTCAGGAGCGCCTGGGAGACTTCCGGGTCCTTGAAGGGGTCCGTGAGACGGGGGTGTCTGCTTCCTGCGGGGTGCTCGAGGCACGGGCTGAGAGCTGGGCCCGGGTTGAGGCGGAGGACGCCCTTGGAAAGCAGACGGGGCATGGCCCATGGTGGGGAAGGATGTGTGAGATGGCCTCCGTCTGCTTCTTCACCGCGGAGAACTGCTGGGCAAAGTCCTCGATGGTGTCGCCTAAGAGCCGACGTTGAGGGAGAGGTTGTGCTCCTGACACCAGCGTTTCAGAGTGTGCACCTCCTCTCTGTAGGCTGTTTCATCATTGTCAGTGATCAGACCTACCACCGTCATATCGTCAGCAAACTTAATGATGGCATTGGAGCTAAGTGTTGCCACACAGTCATGTGTGTATAGGGAATACAGGAGTGGGCTGAGAACACAGCCCTGTGGGGCTCCAGTGTTGAGGGTCAGTGAATAGCAATGGGATACCCGTATGTCTGAGGGCGGGGTATGCAAATACTCTCTGCCAACTTCTCATTGATCTTTTTTCATAGATCAGAGGCATATTCGGCGCTCAAGAGAGACCCCTAGTGCTGCTTCTTCGACACAACATCGAAGTGAGCGACTGACGGAGAAATGTAGTTAAATTAGTATCATTAACTACTTTCAGTTAGTTACTTCCCATAGCTATGCAGTACAGTTTAACATTAAAAGCAGCAATGTAGAGCTTGTTACTTGATAAGCTACACTATTTTTCAAAGTTATTAAGGGTGGGAGGAAAAATCAATTTAGCGATCCATCGCGATTCTTTCTCCAACAATTCTGAATCGATTCTGAGTTCAGTTTAAACTGCGGCTGTGCTGTGGCGTGCTCCAGAGACACAGTGAGGTGCTAGAAGCAAATATTCATGTTATATGTGCATAAACTAAAGCCAAACTTACAAACACAGCTATTTGCAGACTAGGTGTATCAACCACAGGACCTTTTGTGCCTGAAAGATACTACATTCCAGAAATTAATTTACAAACCCACGCACATAGCAACAGCAGAATTTATTCTTGATAACATATCAACAAACAACTTGAAAGACGGGCTTGCGCCCCTTATTGCACTGATTTGCACATAACAGTGAAAAAACTGCTGAAAATAATAATTAGATGGGGGTTTTGGTGTAATGGGTGATGTTTTATTTCATAATTTTTTCTGCTGCTTCCCAATGCCTTTCTCTCCTCTTGAGCTCTCTCCATACCTGCTGACTCAGGTTTGAAATCCTTAAGATGCAAATCAAAACCTTTTCTTGTTATTTTCTTCCAATTCTATTCTGAGTGTGAGTGGATTTGTTTATGAGTAGCACTTCTTTATTCAAGAAGGCCACAGTCTCTTTCTTCCCCCTTATTCTCTTTGCGGTGAACCAGGAATGGCTGGCAGTCATATGAACACATCCCACAACAGACTGTGTGGTAATTACACAACGCAAACTAATCAGCTGGAACATTGCTCCTCAATTTGCTGACCAAAATGACTGGAAAACACTGAGTCAATGTGCCCAAGGGGTCATGTTCTGTTGAAGTCCCATAGCTCTTGGTTTGAAACCTTCATGGCATGGTCTTTGCTTTTGTGTTCTTAAATCTGTGTGCGCTCCTTGCCTGGATGAGGCATGAAAGACCAGCCGAGGAAAGTTCCATCGGATCTGTGGCAATCCCATTAGGGAGATGGAGACATTTTAAGGTTGGCTACTGGTACGGCTGGGTAAGCATTTGGTCTTGCCTTTCCGAATACAAATGCCGATGAGGAGAGGTCAGCAAATCCATTCTAATCAACTTTACTGCAGCACTTTAGGAATTCATTAGTAAACAACTGAAGGGAAAAGGCATCTCACAATAGGAAAACAGCCCTGATTACCATTCACAGAGATTTGCTGCAGACACTCGTGTTAGGTGTGAGATAAAGAGGTTGATTAAGACATAGCTAAAGGGTCTCCTCTATTTAAAATGTCTGTCCCAAAAGGGGAACTGGATTTTCACTGATTCCAGAGCTTTCAACATGACACATTTTAACATGGGAGACTTGTCACATTTAAACAACACCATTAGTGTTGGGGAAGTTACGTTGAAACTGTTGCTTGCTGAGCTACAGGCTACTTGCAATTTAAAGTAGTGAAGCTACAGTAAAACAACCCATTTTTAATATAGAGCTATGCTTCAAAGTACTAAAAAAAGCTATGTTAAAAACTATAAAAACGTACTATTGCTAATAAATCAGTCTAAGCTAGTCTTGGCTAGTCTCCCAGACCTGTTTGGCTGATTTAGTTAGGTGGTTTTGGAGGAGTTTTTGGCACTTGTCAGCTTGACCAGGTAGACCATCAAACCATTAGTTTGCTATAAGTTAAGCTTTAAACATCAGGGACTAAATCTGTTTGAGGGGGCAAAATCTTTTTATACTTTAATATAGGACTGTCAGAGTTAGAGCTAGTTAGTCCCCAATGCATACCAAGCTAAAAAAAAAAAAAAAAAGCATAATTTATGTGAATTTGTGTCATTCATTCCTTTCCAGAGCATCCATATCATGTTTCTACAGATATTTTCATCTAGGGTCACAGAAAATCTAACTTCTTCCTAAATTAAAACAATTCTATTCATTAAAATAACACTCTGGGGGTTTGTACCAGCTGTCTAATAAATGTCAATAAATCCTGCGATTATTAATGCTTTTTTTTTCTTCCACATTGATTAGTTGCCATCCTTTTATTCTATATTAGGAAGAAGTCTTGTGACCCAAGAGAGCCAGCAAACTTTTCAAAGTTAAAGTAACAAGGCTTAGAAAAACTTTGTTAGATTAGCTAGTTTACTCATGTTGACTGCTTGTTGAGTTTATGCTAAGGCGCCAGACTTATAAAAAATTATAATAATTGAAATGTGTTTTAGGTGAGAACATATGCTTCATGCCCATGTCAATGTTTTGATGCAGGCCAGGACTATCTAAAAAAGCTGTGCAATTGCACTCATAATGCATGAATTTGGATCAAAGGATTTGTGCAATATGGCCAGATACATACCAGAACAGTCAATCATCCTACTGGATTAAACTACACTGTGTAAAAAAATAAATAATCATTTTATTAAACATCTTTGGGATGGTGCATTTTTCTGTTGCACTCTGAATATGAAATCTTGCATTCCCAGTAAAGAGCTCTGATGTATAGTATTTGTTAGGAGTGGATTAAAACTGACACTGACATTATAGTACTTTGTAGTGATGAATATTCAAAGAATTCAGTAGTATTACCATGACACATGCAATAATAATAATAATAATAATAATAATAATAATAATAATAATAATAATTATATATAATATATATATATATATATATACCTAATTATATGTGCACATATAACATAGTAATATCATGGTACTTAGATATAGAGCTATATGATTACAATATACATGTAATGCATTGAACTCCGAGGTACTTCAAAGAAAACAGTAGTATTACATGGTACATGTCCAAAAAGCATGATATTACCTTAACATACAGGTATATTCAATAACATTGTAATACCATGATACTTTAATAAATAGGGCTAAATGATCACCAGTTTCATGTAATATATGGTACTCCAAGGTACTTAAAAGAATACAATAGTATTGCCATGGTACTGTACATTAAAAAAAAAAACTAATAAAAAAAAAATGGTAAAACGATTGTGACTGTACATTATTATATTCATGTGATGCATGCTAATCCAATATACTTCAAAGAATACAATAAGACTGCATTAAAGAACAAAAGTATAACCCTATTCCCAAAATGTTGAGATAGTATGGAAAATGGAATTGGGGGTTATATTACCTTGGTACCATGTTCAAATATATGGTATCACAATACTACATGTCCAAAAATCATGGTATTACCTAATACATGTTGCAAAAAAAACATGTATATTTATGTATTTTCATGTAATTTATTTTAGGTATATTTTTGTTAGTGATGTATGGTATGGCAACATTGAAAGGTGTACAAATTACTGTCAAACTACTGCATGATATCTTGTGACAAACATATGAAGTTGTAATCTGTCCCTTTTCAGTTTCTGAAGGTTAGCTGTCATGTGGAATGGTTTGAGTCCAGGAGAGCAGAACTGCATGATGTTCCCTCCACCCCAGAATAGGCTACAACATCTCAGATACTCCTTCCTTCCGCCCGTCATTTCACCGGTGGATCGGATGCCAGCTTGATATTTCAGTTTGTGTTTTGTGACATTTGGCTGACTGAGTGGAGATGTCAGGGACAGGCAGTGGCAGGTGAGGCAGAGGAGGAAAAGGCCTGTCATCTCCCTGGTTATCACAGCAGTGTGCACATTTCCAAATGCCCGCTTTTCAAACAGCAGAGTGTGTATTAACTGTAATGATGTGACATGGCAGTTTGCAGCTGCTTGAGAGCTAGTTTCCAGTGCTGCTATCTGCCCAGCTCTCACATTCCCAGTAAGATCTCAGGAAGGTGACTTGAACGATAAATGGATTTTGACATTTAACAAGATAAAAATAAAATGATGTCAGAATTTTGCCCTCCAGATTTTTGATGGCGGTCTGCATCTGGCCAGATTTTCATATGGCTGCTCATAATGTTTTTTGCCATTTATTTTCTCGCAATTATTTCCCACCATTTATTTTAGGCTGATCATTAAACAGGCTTTTTTTGCTACTGTACTTTTAAGACTTCTATATGTACACTACCCATCAAAAAGTGTTTTGAAGCTGGTCTTGGTGGACTGAAGAGGAATGCATTAAATGTTAGAGTATGTCTACACAGTACATCAAACTCTTATTTTACAAGATCAAAGAAAATCCAGTTTTCTATTATATGTCCCTTTTCAAACTACTTGCAAAATTTGAATTGTGCATGGCAGGAGCTGGCATGCTTGTAAAATGATTGTTGTGGCAGATCATCACACACATATATCATTGTTGACTTCAGCTTAAATCCTTTCAAATTTTGTGGGAGGTGTTGCCGTCATGTTGCCGTAGAACATATGCTACTATTTGATCCATTGGCGGCAAATAACTCCTGAAAGGCTTTCTGGTGACCTCAATATAGCTGCCATGAGTCATGATTTATTGATTCATTTTTACCATATTACCATTAAGAGTAATGGAAACATGTGCAGTGGCACTGGAAATGAATTGCATATGATTATATTCACTAGATGGCACCTGAAAATTAATCAGATGCCTTATAATTTATAACAGTCAGCATTCACCTCTTTAGCACTGTAAATTTGTCCTATTGTGACACCTACATTTCTAGTTGTTGGCATGGGCCAATGCATTTATTTTATCAATATTTTTAACACATGTGACATAAATCAAAAAGCAACATTGGAGACATGAGAAGGGGATGATGGGAAAAAATAACATTACTGGCTTTAATTTTCCGAGTGGCAGCAGGCTGTTTTACGTCGCTGCCGTCAGTGTGCACAGGAGCAAGAATGCGTGAAGAGTGCAAACTGTCATTTTTGTCCAAATGAAAAAAGAATTTCAAACTTCACTCAGCATATAAATTGTCTGTGCTCTTGTGTGATGCGTGCAAAGGTGGTGGAGATTGAGGAGAGGAAAATAAGTTGAACTAAGAGTAAAAGGAAAATCTTTCCTGGCCGCATGCTTCCTGTAGTCATTTGTCAGTGATTGCATCCAAGAATAGCAGCTTCCATTAGTGTGCACGTCATTCCAATTGCTTGTAGTCTTTGTGAAAGCCTGTCCCGTTCAACGTAACGCATGAATTCAGACTTTATCAACAGCTATACAGCAGGGATGTAGCAACCGTTATAAGTATGCACACTCTTATATACTGAATAACTAAGTTTCCAGGATTTTACGGGATCATCCTGGTTTTTGTCTGTCTGTCAGGGAAAAATGTAATTGCTTTCTAGGATACAAAGTATTTCAGAAATGTTCATATTTTTCCCAACACAATCACACATATGAACACACGTTTATAAGAAGCTGATCAGACACACTCTCCTGAACCACTCTCTCATATGAATCATTAGAAATTCTGATTCATTTTAGTGAATCAGTTAGTTTGGATCAGGGGTAAAAATATACAAAAAATTAATATTATCAGAAAAACATTTACTTTTTCTTAACTTGACAACATATGTATTTTCTACCCACTATTAGAGTAATCTTAGATGTGTAAATCTGTAGAGAAACATTTTTAAAACAATACATTTACATTGTGTTTTTCTGATATTTTTTGCAGAACAATATGCAGATTTGTTTTAATTTCTTACTGTGAAAAAAAAAAAAATTGGACTGTTAACAGAATAATTGCAATTAATCTCATGATTTCTGACTAGTTTCCTGTAAAATTATCTACAAATCCTTAAAACAAGATCTTGTTTTAGAAACAACACTGCAGAAGATATTTAGGTTTTTCAGAGAATGTATTTTTAACATGTGTATTTTGTCTTATTGTACTGGCAGTGTTTTTGTCAAAACAAGTGAAAAAATCTACCAGTGCTGAAGAAGCAATCCAAAGTATTTAGAATACATTACTGACCTTGAGTAATCTAACAGAATACATTACAAATGACATGTTACAGCATTTATTCTGTAATCTTATTCTGTAATAGTGGAATACATTACAAAGGTAATCCTCCCAACCCTGCAGATGTTATGTAGATGAACCGTAGTAAAAAAGGATGCAGTTTCATGCAGAATACTCTCCGCATCATTTCACGTCTTATTTGTTGCTGAGTATTTAGTTCCCCTTCTGCCACTCACTCGACGTTGTGTCGAATGAAGTGACACAATGGGTCTTCCTTGGATGCTGAATCGTACCTCTGAACCTGAGAAAGTTGGCAGACAGAATTTGCATGCCCCGCCCCGGACATACGGGTATAAAGGGAAGTGGGGCGGCGAATGCCAGTCAGAATTTTTCTTCGGAGCCAAATGGTTGTTTCACTCCTGTTCCACTCACCTCTACCAGTGAGAATTATTGCTGTTGGATCCGCATGGCACATTTCCTGCTGGCGTCTCTCTCTCTGCACGCTGTGCAGTTCACGCCCCTGTGCGCTTTGACAGCGCTTTCTTTCTGTTTCTTTCTGTAAAAGAGTGTCTCATCCTAAAAGAGTTATATTTCCTCTAAAAGAGTCTGAGTTTTTTCTTTTCAGGACGCATCTTTTTTAAGATGCCTTTCCTCCCCTGTGTTGTTCCTGGATGCGGTCGATTTCTCTCCAAGAACAACGGCCACAGATGCTGCCTCGTGTACCTGGGTAGCAATCACACTGAGGCGGCGTTCATGGATGGTTCATGTTCTCACTGCGAGAACATGACTATGGCAACGTTACGGTCGCGGCTCTCCTTCCTGAAGGTGAATTCCTCTTTGACTCCTTATTCCCATGGGATTGAGGACGAACCAGCTGGCGTTGAAGGCGATACGGGGATGATGACGGGCTCGGTTTCGAACCACCCGCCCCCCGACACACTCGTGTGCTTCCGTCCGGGCTCTGGATGATGACATCACCAGCCGGCATTCTCCTTTGAGCCCCCGGGCTTGGATGATGACATCACCGCTGCATCGGAGAGTGTCCAGGTGTGTGACGCGGAAGACTTGACTAGGCTGCCGCCTTCAGGCCAGCCCGCCCAGTTGGAGGCGGACGCGCAGATGGCCAACATGCTTTCCCGGGCTGCCGTGAGCTTGGGCTTGGACTGAAACCCCCGTCCTCTCCACAGCCTTCACGGCTTGGCGACTGGTACCTCGGCACCCGGAGCAGCTCACAGCTCCGCAACCTGGGCCCAGTTCTCAGCCACAGCGTCAAGCACCTTGCAGGCGGTGTACATCCCCCGTCTCCAGGACCCCTTCCCAGACCAGAAAAGCTCCAAAGCGCTCCTGAGATGGGCAACCCATGCAGTCGGATGTTCGCTCCGGAGATGGTACCAAGACCACTCCGTCCCCTGGTGGAGGGCCGGGAGGAGAATCCTTGTTTTCCTTATTTTCATTTGCCGCACCCTCTCCGGGTTGCGGTACCACATGTTCAATAAAACGATTTCCCCACTCCCTGGGTCATCCAGCCGGTGTGCACCATTCTCACGGCACCCCAGCTTTAAAACTCTACAGTCCCGGATCACCGGATGCAGCTCCCTCGCCTCCGGCCCTGCGACTGCTCAGCCCCGGAGCAAGATAAGTGCTTTGTGTCTTTTCTCAGCACCCAAGCCTCGGGATGCTCTTTTGCCTCCGACGCATTATTACCTGCTCTCCCCCGCCGCGAAGCCCCACCCGGTACATCAAAAAGGATTGTCCCGTTAGTTCCCCTCGCACGGAGTTTGGATGTGTGGCTCTCACTTCCCAATCCGCCACTCTGGGACACTCACAGGGACCAGATGCTCAGGCACCTCAGCCATCTAAGGCTTCAGGTCACTGGGAAAAGAGCAAGCTCGACCTAGTTCAGAGCATCTCTTTTCTCGGCATGGAGTTAGACTCAGTCTCAATGATAGCACGGCTCATCAAAAAGCATGGCACCACAGCAAACACCATGTGACAATCACCCCTTCCTGCCATCAGACTTTCAACCCTTGGACAGACCTCTGCTTTCTGTGGACCGGAGTCCCCCTGCAGCAGGTATCCAGACGTGTCGAGGTAACCACAGATGCCTCTCGACAGGGTTGGGGCACCGTGTGCAACGGGCGTGCTGCCACTGGCCCCTGGAAAGGACCCTGGCAGAGTTGATGGCTGTAATTCTTGCCCTACGGAAGTTTCTCCCACTAATCCGAGGCAAGCACATCTTGATCCATTCAGACAGCACCGTGACGGTAGCGTACATAAATTGCCAGGGCGCTGTGCGCTCTCGTCATATGTCACAACTCGCCCGCCATCTCCTCCTTTGGAGCCAGTCAACCACCACTCACCCTGGAAACTGCAACACAGCGGCGGACATGCTGTCGTGACAGGTTTTGCCCAGCGGAGAGTGGAGGCTCCACCCCCAGAAGGTCCAGCTCATATGGGACCGATTTGGCAAGGCACAGATAGATCTCTTTGCCTCCCAAGACAACTCCCACTGCCCGCTCTGTTAGTTAGTTCCCACTTCAGGCTAACTCCCCATGATGTATTTTCCGCGGTATGGTTCCCCTTGTCAGCAGACCAGTTTTTCCCCCAGGCAGCCCCGCTGCCTCGGCCGCCGTGCTTGTAGAGTCCCCCATCATTAGGCTGGACCTATCACCGTGCCATATCCCACGTCTGGCTTCACAACCCTCGTGGTGTATTTGCCATGCAGTACCTCCCCCTAAACTTGGGCAGGGTGTGGCCTCCGCAGGGTCTTTGCCTCCTGAAAGAATAGGAAATTTGCGGACCAGAGAGCTACCTTGCCTCCGACCTTGCCTACAGCCCCAGCACGCCAGCACTGAAGAGTTCTGAAGACGCCCCCTTAGGCCTCTTCCTCTGTCTCTAAATCGCCCCCTGCCAGGTGCGCAGAGCAGGGTAAGGGCTTCGAGTCTTCTCTCAGAATCCTAGCCTCGGGACATCCTTCTGCTCCCGACATGCTATCTCCTGCTCCGCCCTGGGGAAAGACCGCCTTCCCCAACTTAAGACTTTAAGTCCTATGTGAGAGACATATTGAGAGAGAAGGCCGCGGCTGCTGGGCTTGCTCCCATGCTAGGCATGTAACAACTTTTTCCCCCCTCAGGGGTGCGGGAAACCTAAGGTTTGTATGCAAAAGAATTAAAGAGATGGGGGCTTTGGGGAGGGCAACGTGCAGCTGGTACAGGCGCCTCTAGCAGGCAACAGCCTGCTGTGCACCTGTTTCGACAGACACCTTTTTTATGGACCCCTTGTGTCACTTCATTCGACACAACGTCAAGTGAGTGACAGAAGGGGAACGTTATGGTTACTGTCGTAACATCCGTTCCCTGAGGAAGGGAATGAGACGTTGTGTCCCTCCTGCCACAGCACTAGACCTAGCACTGTAAATGGCCGTGCTTAATTTTCGGCTCCTCAGTGCAAAATCCTGACTGGCATTCGCTTCCCCGCTTCCCTTTATACCCCTATGTCCAGGGCAGGGCATGAAAATTCTGTCTGCCAACTTGACATTGGCCTTTTCTCAGGTTCAGAGGTACGATTCGGCATCCAAAGGAGACCCCTTGTGTCACTTAATTCGACATAACGTCTCGTTCCGTCCCTTAGGGAACGGAGGTTACAACAGTAACCATGACGTTAAATGCTGCTTGTTCACCACTGTTTTTGATCAATTTATTTACATAATACTGTATCTGTTTAATGCTGAAATTATTTTTTTTAGTTATATAGTTATATGATGCTTTAATATAGTTAGGCTCTTTTGTTAATAGCTTGTAGTATAGCTTACTACTTTATTTTAAACATGTAACCTTAACTCAAAATTATTCAGTAATTAAATATTGATTATTAAACTTACTGATGATGTTTGAATTAATGATGATGTTTTGTAGTCATTTACATATCAAACATGGAGGAAAAAGTCATGAAAATTGCTTGTATGATGGCAAGAAGTACTTGTTAGGGTGTCCCATAATTTTACAGGACCAAGGTGGCAACCCTAGTAAATAATGTGAGATTTGTTTAGGGGAACAATCCTTTATAAAACAAGCACCCCGTTTGTTCAGTAATGGACTGAATGAATCCACAACAGCTCAGCTCTACTCGACTATGGTTAGCGTCCACTTACGTACCTCTCAGAATGGACTGGATGAACGTTATGTCACCTAATTAATATACGTGAACCAAAATAATTCATTTTTAACTTAATTAATTTTCAGATCTTATTTACACCTCTGCAAACACATTTTAAGTGACATGTTCTTTTGTGGGATACGAAAATGCATTTACAGATTAATGATAAAGGATTAATGAAAAAAATTATAATATTATAACGTACTGTGCATGTATGTATGTATGTGTGTGTGTGTGTGTGTGTGTGTGTGTTTGTTTGTGAGTGTGTCACAGCCCCCTTTCTCACACCTGCATGCAAGAAAAGCAATTCTTCGACAGCCAAGTCATTAAGGCTGATGTTAGTGTGTAATTTCTGGGCCAATTGTGCCACCAAACCCAAATGCATAAATAAACATAATTTTCAAACATCTTTTCCAAACACTCCCCCCTCTTGCCATTGATGGAACAAACAGATAGTCCTGGTCCAAACTCATGCCATAAGTGAACAAATGTTTCAATCTTGATGGTTGTGAATGTTTTGAAATGTATTGATAGTGCCACAGAGCCACAGCATTTATAATTTTCGTGAAAATCAACCAACTAACATCTTACTTACAATATCTCTACATATTAAGCTGGGATAGGAGAAAAAAACTACACACTTCAGCCTTAAGTGGATTTACGATGATGAATGTAATTTCACATTCTATTAGAGTCCACTCTTCTTTGCCGTTGCCATTCGATGACCTTTTAACATCATGTCTTGTGTGCTAAAAAACTCTAGAGAGAAGATCTCACCATCAGTAAACAGTAGAAGACATCTTAAATGAAACACACGCATGGCGTGTGTAAATATTTCAAAGCTCTAACATTTTATCAGTGGCTCATTGTGGGATCCCAGAGGTGAATGTGTTCCCACAATGTTTCTGCATCAGTGCTCTGCATCACTGCAAGGGAACAGAATGCATGTGACCTGAGCGTGTCACCACCTGACTCTGGATGTAGACTGGCCCAGGCAGGTGTACTGTGTCAGAATCAGATGAGAGCCGAGGTCAAGCTCACCTCACACCACTGACCCCGCCCTCTCAAACACAGGGCCCTGGAGAGCCACCTGTCCACATTGATTTCTGCATAGGAAAGGATCTCCAGAGGTCTCCAGGGCTTATAGAAAGAATGATAGACCATTGGAAACAAAATATATATCTGGTTGAGTCATTTGGCATTTGTACTCAGGGTTGGGGAGTAACAGAATACATGTAATGGGAATACGTATTTAAAATACAAAATATAAGTAACTGTATTCCACTACAGATACAATTTAAATAATTGGTAATTAGAATACAGTTACATTCAAAAAGTATTTTGATTACTGAAGAGATTACTTTGCATTTTATTGTCATTTGTTTCATATAATATTTAGTCCTTTCAGATGGAAAACATTTATACATATAAATGATGCAGTCCAAAGTGCATTTTAACAGTGGTGAAAAACTTTCTTATGATGTGTGACATTCACACGAGCAGACAGAGAAGTACGTTTGAAGTAAGTTTGAAGTAAGCTTTGAGCAGAAGAAATAGAAATAAAACTTGTGTAAATTGTCAGCTTTACGCTAAGCTAAAATGCTATTTCTAGCCATTTTACATGCACGTTACCAGGCACGATCATATTTTTGTATCAAGATGTGGCACGGTGGAGGGCGGGACCGGCGCGTGATTACGCACGCCCGGTCCCGTATCAGGCTAATTGAGCCGTCAAGAGGGATAAAGGCCACTGGCAGACGGCGTTCGGGAGAGAGAGCTCAATTACGGACGTCCGTTATCTTATGTGTTTGTCTTTTGAGTTCTCCATTAAACCTTTAAGTTATATGTTAAGCCGGTTTCTCTGATACGCCGTAGTTCGTTCCTCAGCCACTCCTCCACCCTCTACCGAACGGCAGCCGCGCCTCTCCAGGCGGATTCGAGGCAGTCCTCAGCCCCTGGCGGACGGAACGCCCCGCCGCGTTCTCGGGGAGCCGAAGGGGACTCCCCCGCCCCTGGCAGCGGTTCTCCCGCTCCAGGCGGTCGGTCGCGATCCCCTCCCCGCTCGCGGACGGCGGTCTTCCCTCGACCCCTCCGCGTTTCAGCGGCTGGTAGGGGCATCCTCCGCCCCTGGCAGCGGCCCTGACCGCTCCAGGCGGTCGGCTATAGGAGCCCCTTCTCCCCTCGCGGTCGGCGGCCATTCCTCCGCATCCAGGCGGCTGGGCTCCTCGTCCCCCGGCAGATGGCCGCGGCTGCTTCTTTGGGGTAGTGGCGAACTCCGCTACGGCGCATCCCTCTTCCTTCCCGGGCTTTCGGCACCAAAGTAACACAGAACAATTCAAGGGCAAGGAAGAGGCGAGAAACCGGCTTAACATATAACTTAAAGGTTTAATGGAGAACTCAAAAGACAAACACATAAGATAACGGACGTCCGTAATTGAGCTCTCTCTCCCGATCGCCGTCTGCGAGTGGCCTTTATCCCTCTTGATGGCTCAATTAGCCTGATACGGGACCGGGCGTGCGTAATCACGCGCCGGTCCCGCCCTCCACCGTGCCACACAAGAAAATTCACGTTAGATCATAGTTTATTTTTTGTAGTAAGACCTTTGATATTAGAGCAAAATTCATATTGTTGATAAAAAAAAAAATTTGTATGTTTTCCTGTAAAAATATCTTAAAATCCTTAAAATAAGATCTTGTTTTAGAAACAACACTGCATAAGATATTTATGCTTTTCAGAGAATGTATTTTTAACATGTGTATTTTGTCTTACTGTACTGGCAGAGTTTTTATTGTCAAAACAAGTGAAAAAATCTACCAGTGCTGAAGAAGTAATAAAGTATCTAGAATACATTACTGACCTTGAGTAATCTAATGGAATATATTACAAATTACATTTTACACACATGCATTCTGTAATCTGTAGTGGAATACATTTCAAAAGTAACCCTGCCAACCCTGTTTGCACTGTAAGCACAAAGATGTGCAGGTGTTTAAGCCAAATAATTAATTCTGGAGGTTGAAGGATATTGGAGGTATGAAAATGTACACATTTAGGCTTCATTAAAATATGTTTGTCCTTTTTTGGCTGACATTATAGATTGAGAGAATATCTAGAGATTGCAGAGCTGTTAAATCTCTAGATATTCAGCTATTTTGATTAATCTAAAAATAGTTTGTCCTGCATAATTCCCTTTATTATTTCATATTTTCACTATTTTTCCAAAATGTGGAAAGTAGTAAAAAAATAAAAAGAGTTTACATTTGACCTGCAATGTGAATGGCTAACCTCCATGTGCTGTCACTAGTTACTTGCCAGTTTGAAAATTCTCTCATCATTTACTCACCCTCATGCCATCCCAGATTACTTTCTTTCTTCTGTAGAACACATAACTGTGGGTGAGAAACAGATCAATATTTAAGTCCTTTTTTAATATAAATCTCTACTTTCACTTTCACATTCTTCTTCTTTTGTTTTGGCTATTTGCATTCTTGCATATCACTACCTACTGGGCAGGGAGGAGAGTTTATAGTAAAAAAAAAAAAAAAGGACATATATTGATCTTTTTCTCACACATACCTATCATATCACTTCTGAAGATATAGATTTAGCCACTGGATTTGTATGGGCTACTTTTATGCTGTTTTTGTGTGCTTTTTGGTGTTTCAAAATTTGCATTGTGAGGACTTACTGATCTGAGATATTCTTCTAAAAATCTTTGTTTGTGTTCTGCAGAAGAAAGAAAGTCATACACATCTGGGATGGCATGAGTGTGAGTAAATAATGAGATAATTTTCAATTTTGGATGAACAACCCCTTTAAAGGGATAGTTTTCACCAAAATGTGAATTCTCTCATCATTTACTCATCGTGAGCTGTTCCAAGCCCTTATGACTTTTCCATGTTTAATAATTTCCATATTTTAATGGTCCATTGCGCACTATATTCTAAGTCCTCTGAAGTTATATGATAGGTTTGTATGAAAAACAGGATGACATTTAAGTTATTATTCACTGAAATCTTGATTTTTGCCCCAGCTTTCTTTGTTGCATTCATGAGACATAACAATGTCCAATTTGTGCATACCTTGATCCAGTGCACAAATCCGGTCTAAATGATTTGTTTACCAATAGGACTGATCCGGTTCTGGAGTTTGACTAACTGACTTAATGATCCAGTTAACAGTCACAAACAGTTTTGATTCAGTGCACGTTAATAATAGTGGTTTCTAACACATCCGTGCTGTGTGTGATTAAAATGTGTGTTTCTTTTTACTTTTTGATCAATACGTCACTGTAAAGAACAGATAGGATATTAAAAGAGACATTATTCAATGAAAGAGGAGAGCGTGGATCTCATCCTTGATGGTCACATGTTACATTTAAGAAATGTTCAGTTTTAATTTCAAGCACTTCAACAAATCAACAAAAAAATCAACAAAAAAAGGTGATTTTCCAGGTATTCCTGTAGTCACATTTCTAAAAGCTAAATTCAGAAACTTTAAGCACTCCAATGACTCTGTATGAAGCATGTAATCGGTGTAGGAAAAAAACACAGAGAGATCTTGATGTTTGACCAGTCATTTCATTTATGATCACATGGACAGAAAACAATGTTGCAAATTTCAAAAGATCAAACTTTGCCTAAATATGTTTCGTCATTTATTTTTGTTCACTATATTTAGAAATTGTATATATTTATATAGTTTCACAGCCCCAGTTTTCCATTATACAGTATGGGAAAAGGCACTCAGGTTACTCTAATTCTCTTTTTTTTCCAAGAAAGTAATTCATGTAATGTACGTTTTTAATGACATAAGAGTCAACTATTTATTCATTGATTTTTGTGTTTAAAACTCAAACAGTGGTGAATCAAATCTTGCACCAAAGCACAAAACCACAACAGGCATCTAGAGAACGGTTGCCAATGAGTGCTGTTTCACAGTCCATCAAAGCCAAGTCGCCCAATGACAGCTAAATAAATAATATGCAGGAAAAAAACAGCATGAACACAAAGATGCCATGAGAACCAAGGAGAAAGAAACAATTATGCAATGCCACACTAAAATATGCAGTAGTGCATTTTACCATAAATAATTGTTTTGTTCACAAGAAAGGGAATGAAGCAGGAAAGCATGATATTGGAAATTCTACTGTAAATATTAGAACAGTGTTTGCCGGAAACAACACAGGGAGGTAGAAGGTGAAGAGGAAGGAGTAATTGATTATGCCGAAACCCTTGTGGAGCCTGTTTTGAATGTTCAAAGAAACACTCCCCTAGCTGATAAATTTAATGCGATGGAGGATGTGTTTTTCGGGGGGAAAGTACACAGATACATACTTTGTCCCCAGGTGGGAGGAAAAAGCACATGGCTTGTGTAGATTTAGAAGCAAAGTTTCCCTCTAGTAATTGTATTACTTGTATTCTCAATGGCATTTTTTACATTAGTGATTAAATTAGCTGGATAAAAATCTCATTATTTAACATCTTGCTGACTGCTCACACTAAAATCCCTGGTTTCATTTCCTTTTGGTGGAAGTGAGTCACAAAGTGTCTTTTGCGGGATACAAAAAGACTTAACTTGTCTGAAATGCAATTACAGATGTGTGGGTTAATAAAAAAAAAGTTGAGATTACAACGTTGTGTGTGTGTGTGTGTGTGTCACAGCCCCCTTTCTCACACACCTGCATACGAGCAAAGCAATTCTTCGACAGCCAAGTCATTAAGGCCGATGTTAGTGTGCAGCATTTAATTAAGGCAAAAAAATGAGGTCATTCTCAGAAGGACAAACATATTCTAATGAAGTCTGAATGTGCGCTGCATGAAAATTTCATACCTTGCACGATAACCTCCAAAAATCACAGATTTGTTTTACTGCTGACTAGTACTCATTGCATATTTCAGATTTTAAACAATTTCAAGCATACACTCAAACATTAAAACCATGAGCACATTAACCTATGACCAGCTACATTTACATGTCAATCCCTAAACAGTATTTAAGGGATAGTTTACCCAAAAATTAAAATGTGGTCATCATTTACACACCCACTTGTTTTTCCATGACTTTCCTGTATGGCTTTCTTTCTTCCTTGAAAGACTAAAGGAGTTGTTAAACAGAATATTAGTTTGTAATGACAGTCTCAGTCACCTTCCACTTTCATTGGAACAAATATAGAAAAAAAGTAATCTGCTTTTGTGTTCAATTTGTTCACATTGTTATGCATGTTATTCAAGGATGAGCCAAGTTAAAGGGATAGTTCACCCAAAAATGAAAATTCTGTCATGATTTACTTTACCTTCATGATGTTCCAATCCTCGTGATTTTTTTCAGTCACTATTCACTGTCATCGCATCTTTTTTGCCATATTTTGTCCAATGAAAATGAATGGTGACTGAGACTGTCAGTCCTTAAAATTCTGCTTAACATCTCCTTAATTGTTTCATGGAAGAATAGAGTCATACTAAAAAGTAAAGGAACAACATGTGAGAGTGTAGATTATTTTTGGTGTACGATCCATTTAAGACCAAGCAGAAATTTCAGTTTATTCCTTACACGGACTCCAGAAGACTTAAAATACACAGCACAAATCATACTGGGCACTTTTATTTTACTTTTATGGTGGTGCTTCTTGGTCATTTTGGAACTTGACAGCTCCAGTCCTTATTCACTTCCATTATATGGAAAAGAGCGGCAATGTAATTTTTAAAAATGAACCTTTTGTGTTGTATGGAAAAAGAAAGTCATACTGGTTTGAAATGATACACATGTTAGTAAAATATGACTAAATGTAAATTTTCCTTTAATTCTAGCATTGCCCTACATTGGCACATTCTTAGTGACGTGGCCTTTCTGGATTCTCTCTCTCTGGCCTACATAATAGCCAGAACTCTGTTCAGAAGCACCCAGAGGGGCAGGATGAATAACCCAGATAGATAGTGCTGTTAGATTTTTATCTGCAAGCACTCAGTCTCTGCCTCAGAACAACCAGGTGCATCACTCTAAGCATTCACAATGCTTCCCTCGCCATGTAAATAACGTTTTTCACCAGAGAAACAGGTAGAGAAATACTGAGAAGGAAAAGGGGAAGCGTGTGAGAGAGAAAGAGGGTGAAAGTAAGCCAGGTGAGAAGTATCACACTGTTGTTTCTATTTCAGAGGATGAAAATGCGCAATGTTTTTGTTTTGTGTCAACCTTTGATTGTGTAAATGAGAGAAACCGTTAGCAATCACAGAATGAGAGTTTTCACACAGATGTGTGTTGATATTGTGTATTGATAGTAGTGATCAGTGTTGGTGAAGCTACTGTTGCTTGCCAAGCTGCAAACTGACTTTCTATTAATATTATTAATTGTAAGTACATTTAAAGGGTTATGCATATTTCTAATATATTAGGTATGTAGAATACATGAATTATGGCCCTGTTTCAAGCCATTGTGAAGGAGAAATATGAGGTGCTGAGTGTGACTTGTGTGTAACAATGAACAAGGAGGAAATATAGTCATTATTTTGAATTTGTTGAGAAGAAAAATGTTTTAGAAAGTAATTTAAATGTAAATAATTAGTAATGTGATTACTTTTAAGTATTTAATAAGGTAATCTGATTACAATTTTAGAGAAATAATTAGTAATTTGTAGTGGATTACTTGTGAAATTTACCCAACACTGAGTGTTGTTGTAATCTGATTACAAAGTAATTAAAGAATTAATGTCTTCTGAAATGAATTGATACGTTTGTGTAAAAAATAAACCGACCTTCGGCATATCGCGGCACCGTTTTGCAGCCCCCTTCAGCCAGTCATGGGCCGTTCGGCATAACGCGGCAGCCCGTTTCATCTTATCGCCACCTGTTCGGCCCCATTTTGCAGCCAGCCCACTGGGAAAAAATTCCCAGATCTCCCTATGGCCAGTCCTCCCCTGGTCACGAGAAAAGTTGAGGAGAAGCAGGACTTTAGCCTGAGGAACTGAAGAAAGAAAAGAATTACTACACCCATTTAATCTAATGCAGCCTCAATAAAAATCATTACTGTAATTTAAATCTAGCTCATTAAACATTTCCACAGACTCAGAGATGATTAAATCAACTGTCAAAAACAGCAGTACTAAGAACCATGTAATAAAGTTTGTGGTTAAATGATATAAAGATTGAAAAGTTTGCTTTAAACTGGTTGCAGAGTAATTAAAACAGTTTTTCAAAGGCACTGTGATTTTTGGCAGGTGACGCACACTGACCTGATTAACCTACAAATTGATATTAAATCTCAAGATGTTGTTTTTGGCACTCTAGTTAATACAATCTGAAGCATAATTAAGCAGTTAATACACCAAACTGGATGTAGTGCCAGTGTTATATGGATTTGATGGAGATATCTACTGAAATCTTGCTGTACTCGTGATACCTTTGGTAGTCTTGCGTAACCAGATTTCTGAGTATCGCCATGAAGTCTGGTCCACTTGATGCCATGAACTAGTTCGTACACATTAGCAAATCCAATGTATGCGAAGGCTGGTACCTTGCAAGCACAACTATTCTTCCCAGCAGTATAAATTTTAATTACTGCCCACAGTGGCCAAAGCATGATGTGTTGTTGAATTTACCAGTTCAAGCCAAGTACTCATGCTGCACACACATTAACACACACACACACACACACACACACACACACACACACACGCACAATGTTGGTGCGGCTATCCTTAAGAGGTCTCTCTATAGACATAATGATTTTTATACTGTACGAATTACAGATTGTATACCTAACCCTCACAAATAACTTTCTGCATTTTAACATTTTCAAAAAAACAGAATTTAGTATGTTTTTAAGCAATTTAAATTAAGGGGCACTAAAAATGTCCTCATAAAACACATGTATAGTATTATACCCTTGTAATTACCAGTTTGCAACCAAAATAAGTCCTTATAAACCACTTAAACCTGCTGTGAACACAATTACTTTCTGGTTCCCATGTAACCAGTTAATGTGTCTCAGAGGTAGCAACAGAGGGAAAGGTATGAAGGTAAATCAATAGCAAAACTTGAGAGCTTGTATATTTGGATTTGAGAACTTGTACAATAAATATTTGTACTCATTTGAAATTTACACTCACAGCACCGATGTGAAAGCTTGTAAAATAAAAATGTGAAGTTGAATTTTGCAATCTGCACTCAAAGACAATTATTCAAAGCTTGTGTTCTGCATTCACAATTGCAGTCAAGTAGTCACAAATGTGTAAAATGACATTCACATTAATACAACTACAGACACAAACATGTATTACACATTAACTTTTGTACTTTAATTCATTTTCATAGTACAACCACAAATCGACACTTACAACCTCTCAAATCTGGCACTGCAACTTTAAATCTTCAAGCCTTGACTTTTGTAACTATTTTTGCAAAAAACCATATCAAAACTTACCTGTGCACTTGTAAATACTGATGCGAGAGAGCAAGACCAGTGTTTGGTGGGGGAGGGCGCAATGAAGTCGTTTTATTGGTGGACACGTAGCCAATGAATTGGGACGTTTTTGTGCACGAGGACATCTTAAGGCAAAGAGCAAAGGTCATTGTGATGGAGGGATCTAACAATCTGAGGGTACTTTTTAAAAAAAAAGTTTTGTAAAACTTCCACACTTATCAATATGTCAGTATGTTTTCCTTCACTGATATACTAACGTATATTATATTAATAAAGACCACTTTCCAATCGACAATGTAAAGTTTTACCTGATATCCAACTATTGTACAGGTAGTTCCCCGTCTGTCGCTCACTTCGACGTTGTGTCGAAGAAGCGACACTAGGGGTCTCTCTTGAGCGCCGAAAGATACCTCTGATCTATGAAAAAAGGCCAATGAGAGTTGGCGAACAGTATTTGCATACTCCGCCTCCGGATACGGATATAAAGGCGAGAGAAATACGCTCGTTCATTCAGTAATTTTCTTCGGAGCCGATGGTCGTGTGAATGCTGTCTGCTGTGCTACACACAACTGATCTTGCTTCTGATCCTCTCACGCTCTGCTGCTGTTGGATTTACGGCGCACTTCAGCGGCTGTTTTCTCTTCTCTGCCGGCGTGCAGTTTGCCCCTGGGCGCTTCGACAGCGCAGAGTTGAAAGAGTTCCCTTTCCAAAGAGTTATATTTCTTAAGCATAAAGAGTTTATTTCTCTAAAAGAGCAATACACAGCGGTGTTGAACACCCTTTTCAGGGCGCGTCTTTATAAAGATGCCATTCAACCCCTGTGTAGTTCCTGGATGCGGTAGAGTGCTCTCCGCTTCTGACGGCCACAGGCGCTGTCTCGTGTGTCTGGGCGCCGATCACACCGAGGCAGCGTTTGTGGATGATTCATGTTCTCATTGCAAGAACATGACCATGGTAACGTTGCGATCGCGGCTCGCTTTCAATAGAAAGCACGCCACTCCATCCGCCCCCCGTATCGCTCCTTCTTCCCACGGGATTGAGGACGATGTGGTTGGCGCTGGAGGCGATTTGGGGAGGGCAGCGGGTGCGCTTCCGCCGGGCACGTCCCCGCGGACCACCCGCCCCCCGACACGCTCGTTTACCTCCGTCCAGCCTCGAGGTAATGGCGACTCGCCTCCGGGCCGGTCTGCCTATCCTCTGGAGCCTGAAGCTGATGAGCTCGCCGCTCCGTCGGAGAGCGCGGCATCTGACGCTGACTCCTCCCCTGAACTGCCGCCTTCGGGCCAGCAGGCCCAGGCTGAGGCGGACGCGCAGATGTCCGACATGCTTGCCCGGGCCACCGTCGGGGTGGGGTTGGACTGGAAACCTCCACCCTCCCCACACCCGTCACGGTTGCATGACTGGTTCCTGGGGTCTGGGCGCCGCTCACAGCCACGCCCCCCCCGGTCCGGACGAGCTGACGTCTTCATGGAGAACGCCGCTCTCCATTCGTCAAAAGCCCTGCTCGTCCGCTCTCGCTACCCTCGACGGCGGAGAGGCCCATGGGTACACGGCGATTCCCCAGGTGGATAGGGCAGTTGCGCTCCATCTTTGTCCCGGTAACCCTACCACCTGGCATGGACGCCCTGTACCCCCTTCCAAGGCCTGTAGGACTTCATCCTCCTTGAACAACAAAGCCTACTGCGCCGCGGGACAGGCCGCCTCCGCCTTGCACGCCATGGCCATCCTGCAAGTCCACCAGGCCAAGGCGCTCAGAGATCTGCACGAGGGTAGCCCTGACCCCGATGTGCTGCAGGAACTGCGCTCAGCGACCGACCTCGCCCTCAGAGCTACGAAGGTCACCGCGCAGGCACTCGGGCAGGCGATGTCCACCCTTGTGGTCCAGGAACGTCATCTTTGGCTCAACCTGGTCGAGATGCGTGAGGCCGACAAAGTCCGCTTCCTCGACGCCCCTGTCTCCCAGCTTGGCCTCTTCAGCGACACCGTCGAGGACTTCGCCCAGCAGTTCTCCGCGGTGAGAAGACAGACGGAGGCTATTTCTCACATCCTGCCTCGCCGCAAACCTGCCGCCAAGGCCACTGCCCCGCCTGCTCGCCGAGGGCGTCCCACTGCGGCTAAGAAACCTGCTCCGCCTCAACCCGGGCCCAGCTCTCGGCCCCTGCGTCGAGCACACCGCAGGAAGCAGACGCCCCCGTCTCCCGGACTCCCCCGAGGACCCGGAAGGCTCCTAGGCGGTCCTGAGATGGACGACCCAGCGACACAGATGTTAGCTCTGGAGGTGGTAAGACCACTCCGTCCCCCGGTGGAGGGCCGGGAGGAGAATCTTTTGTTTTAAAACAATTTAATTTGCCGCTCCCCCTTAGACGGGGTTGCAGTACCCACATTCTCAAGAAAAGAGCTATTTCCTATGTCTCTGGGTCACCTGGCCCGCAAATGCCGTTCTCACGGCACTTTGCCCTTAGATCTCAACAGTCCTGGCTTCCTGGACACGGACCACCCGTCTTCAGCCCCACGACTGTCCCCCGGCCGGCCGGTTCCGATGAGTCTAGAGGACGCCTACCCAGGACCTCCTCCTCAGTCACTAACCCGCCCCCAGCCGGGTGTGCGGAGCAAGGTAAGTGCTTTGAGTCTTTTCTCAGCACCTCAGCCGCGGGTCACCCCTTCGCCGCCCAACGCTGCCCTACCTGCTCCGCCCCGCTGTGAAGTCCCTTTGGTGCCCCTAGCGCAGAGGTTGGACGCGTGGCTTTCACTTCCCAACCCATCTCGCTGGCTGGCCCGGACCATCCGACTCGGTTACGCAATTCAGTTTGCCAGGCCCCCGCCCTCCTTCATGGGCGTCCGCTTTTCCGCAGTACACGGCGAACACGCCCACTCCCTGCGCGCGGAAATCGCGACTCTTCTGGCCAAAGACGCGATAGAGCCTGTCCCTCCAACCGAGATGAAGAAGGGTTTCTACAGCCCCTACTTCATCGTACCCAAGAAAAGCGGCGGCTTACAACCAATCTTGGACCTTCGAGTTCTCAACCGAGCGTTGCACAAACTCCCGTTCAAGATGCTCACGCAGAAACACATTTTAACCTGCGTTCGGCATCTAGATTGGTTCGCAGCGATAGACCTGAAGGACGCGTACTTCCACGTCTCCATCCTGCCCCGACACCGCCCCTACCTGCGGTTTGCGTTCGAGGGCCAGGCGTACCAGTACAAAGTCCTCCCCTTCGGCCTGTCTCTGTCCCCTCGCGTCTTCACGAAAGTCGCAGAGGCAGCTCTTGCTCCGCTCCGAGAAGCCGGCATCCGCATACTCAACTACCTCGACGACTGGCTCATTCTGGCCCACTCGAGAGAGTTACTATGCGCCCACAGAGACCAGGTGCTCAGGCACCTCAGCCGTCTGGGGCTTCAGGTCAACTGGGAAAAGAGCAAGCTCGCTCCAGTTCAGAGCATCTCTTTTCTCGGGATGGAGTTAGACTCGGTCTCAATGTCCGCACGTCTCACCAACGAGCGTGCCCAGTCAGTGTTGAACTGCCTCGCCGCCTTCAGGCCAGGCACAGCGGTCCCCTTAAAACTTTTCCAGAGGCTCCTGGGGCATATGGCGTCCTCCGTGGCGGTCGCACCGCTGGGGTTGATGCATATGAGACCGCTCCAACACTGGCTCCAGATCCGAGTCCCGAGACGAGCATGGTGCCACGGCACGCACCGGGTAACAATCACCCCCGCCTGCCAACAAACATTCAACCCCTGGACAGACCTCTGTTTCTTACGGGCTGGAGTACCCCTACAGCAGGTGTCCAGAGGCGTCCTGGTCACGACTGACGCCTCCAGATTGGGTTGGGGCGCCATTTGCAACAGGCACGCAGCCTCAGGCCGTTGGAAAAGGGCCCTGCTGCGTTGGCACATCAACTGCCTCGAGTTGTTGACCGTCCTTCTAGCCCTGCGGCAGTTTCTCCCGTTAATTCGCGACAAACATGTCCTGGTCAGGTCGGACAGCACCACTGCGGTCGCGTACATAAATCGCCAAGGCGGCGTACGCTCCCGTCACATGTCGCAACTCAGGTCGCTGCGTGCCACTCACATCCCCGGCAACCTCAATGTGATGGCGGACACGCTGTCAAGACAACGCTTGCCTGGCGGAGAGTGGAGGCTTCACCCCCACTCGGTTCAGCTGATTTGGGAACGGTGAGGCTCCCCTAGGGGCAGATGCACTGGCACACAGCTGGCCGGTGGGGCTGCGCAAGTACGCATTTCCCCCAGTGAACATTCTTGCACAGGTGCTGTGCAAGGTCAGGGAGGACGAGGAGCAAGTCACTCTCGTGGCTCTTTACTGGCCCACCCGGGCCTGGTTCTCGGACCTCGTGCTCCTCGCAACAGCCCCTCCCTGGCGAATTCCCCTGAGGAAGGGCCTTCTTTCTCAGGGACGGGGCACGCTCTGGCATCCGCACCCAGACCTCTGGAACCTCCACGTCTGGTCTGGACACGGAAGATCTAGCTGGTCTACCACCCACGGTCGTAGCCACGATCAACCAAGCCAGAGCCCCTTCTACCAGGCAACTCTACGCCCTGAAGTGGCGTCTGTTCGTCAATTGGTGTTCTTCCCGGGCAGAAGACCCACAGAGGTGCGCAGTTAGGTCGGTGCTCCTGTTCCTACAGGAGAGGTTGGAGGGGAGGCTGTCCCCGTCCACCTTGAAGGTGTATGTTGCTGCTATCGCAGCTCACCACGACCCAGTAGACGGCAAGTCTCTGGGCAAGCACGACTTAATCTTCAGGTTCCTAAGAGGCGCCCAGAGGTTAAACCCCTCCCGGCCAAACCTGTTCCCCTCCTGGGATCTCTCGGTGGTCCTCGCCGGTCTTCAGAGATCCCCTTTCGAGCCGCTAGAATCAGCTGGACTCAGGGCCCTCTCTCTAAAGACGGCCCTGCTGATCGCGCTCGCCTCCATCAAGAGGGTCGGGGACCTGCAAGCGTTCTCTACTAATGACACTTGCCTGGAGTTCGGTCCGGCAGACACTCATGTGATCCTAAGACCTCGACCGGGCTATGTGCCCAAGGTTCCTACCACGCCCTTTAGAGATCAGGTAGTGAACCTACAAGCGCTGCCCCGGGAGGAGGCAGACCCAGCCCTCTCACTATTGTGTCCGGTACGTGCCTTGCGTGCCTACCTGGAACGCACCCAGAGCTTTAGGCGCTCTGAGCAGCTCTTTGTCTGCTTTGGAGGACAGCATAAAGGGAACGCCGTCTCCAAACAGAGGTTGTCTCACTGGGTGGTGGAGGCCATTCAATTGGCCTACCACACCCAGGCCGTGCCACCCCCCTTACGGGTTCGGGCCCACTCCACTAGGAGTGTGGCATCCTCATGGGCACTGGCGAGGGGCACCTCCCTAGCAGACATTTGCAGAGCTGCGGGCTGGGCAGCACCTAACACCTTTATGAGATTCTACAATCTCAGGGTTGAGTCAGTCTCGTCCCGTGTTCTCTCAGGTCCGAGCCCGTAGAACTCGGTACACGTCGACGATCTGACCGGGTGAACCGTTTGTTCCAGCGCCGTTTCCCTCTGCCAAGGCAAAACAGTGCGCTTTTGTCCCAGAGGACCTAGGTCCCTGGTTGATTCCTCCCTAGCCCTTCGGGCCCGCAGCAGTTCAGCGGAGGAACATGCTGGTCCAGTCCACTACGGGTACCTCCAGCTACCCCTACTGGAATAGGTGCTCCACAGATCAGGCCTCCTACGGGACTCCTCCTGTGTGTATTTCCGCGGTACGGTCACCTTACGAGCTGACCCGCGTCTCCCTTAGGCAGTCCTTTGCTGCCCTCCGGTCGCCATGTTGTAGCAACTCCCCCCTCCTCGAGGTTGGATCTACCACCGCGCCATTTCCTCCCACATGCCCAAAGTGGCCATGTGATGTATTTTGCCACCTTTACCTCCCCTGCTGGGCGGGTGTGGCCTCCGCAGGGTCTTTTCCCCCTAAAAGAATAGGAATTCGGGAATAAGACCCCCTTCCCTCGATGCGGTAAGGGCCCCGGCTGCTCTTGCTCTATGCCGAGAAAACATAGAGAGAAAAGAGGCCCAGCCAGGCTTGGCCCGTTCCCTAGTTGGGAGCGTCACCTTGTTCCCCCCTAGGGTAACCAAAAGGATGCTGACGCTTTTTCGGGGCATTGGGGAAGAGTACGTGCAGCCTGAACACAGTTGGTCGCTTGTGCACGTGCAAATACCTGCCCGCTTCTGTGTCAGCAGTACACGTACACGGCTCAGCGCATGGCGAGTTTTGAAGTGGACCCCTAATGTCGCTTCTTCGACACGACGTCGAAGTGAGCGACAGACGGGGAACGTCTCGGTTATGTATGTAACCTCCGTTCCCTGATGGAGGGAACGAGACGTCGTGTCTTCCCGGCCACGTCGCTGAGCCGAGCCGCTGAGGTGCCCGGTACACTCCCGGCTCCTCAGAAAAATTCTGAATGAACGAGCGTATTTCTCTCGCCTTTATATCCGTATCCGGAGGCGGAGTATGCAAATACTGTTCGCCAACTCTCATTGGCCTTTTTTCATAGATCAGAGGTATCTTTCGGCGCTCAAGAGAGACCCGTAGTGTCGCTTCTTCGACACGACGTCTCGTTCCCTCCATCAGGGAACGGAGGTTACATAAGTAACCGAGACGTTGTCCATTAGTGTGTCTAAATCAGGGGTTTTCAAACTTTTTGATGCCAAGGACCCCCAAATATTATGATCCTCTTGCAAGGGACCCCTCAGACTGCTATCGGGTCCTTGAATAACGTATAATGTTAGGCTGCACAAAATGGTTAAAATGATAATCATGATTATTTTGCTAAAACAATTTATCACGATTTTTTATCACAATTTTTCTGACCTTTTGGGAATTTTTAAAGAGCAGGTTCATTGTGAAGTGAGTAGTTTAACAGTAAAAAGCTGCTATTTGCCAAGCATGAACATTAAAAATCCTAGTACCATTTTGGTGAATGCTAATGACATTTTCAAACATATATTTGAAAACCTAAAGTGTAGTATAGATCTGTGTTCATACTGTTGACACATAAAAACAATACTGGATCTAATCCTGTCACCCTCATTCTTCACTTGTCTAAATGCAATTAAAAAAGTACAATTAAACATTTAATAAAATACTATATAAATGTAAATTTGGAATGTATTGCACTGCATTGTGGGACCCCAAAATTCAGGCCTTGCACTTGAATAAGTACTACATGCTTGGGTTGCATTAGGGATTTATGGGGACATGTACAGAAGTTTTAATTAAAAATTAATAGAGATCTTAGCACTATTTTGTGTTATTTATTTATTTTAATCATAAATAGATGTTTTGTTTAAAGTCGCCATTGTGCTGATTGGTGTTCCCTTGGGCTGGGACCTTATTTGTATTTTTTTCTTAATGTTCTTCCAGGCAGTGTTAATGTGTAGTTAAATACAATCATTTGCACTGTGTTACTTGGAAGGACAAAAATGTAACTTAAACTCAGACTATTAGTCTGATCATAACTTGCAAATACCACTAAATGAGGTAATAGCATTATGTCATTATACAATACTTAAGTAATTGAATTATAAGCATTCAAAGAGAGTTCTGCAATGCAGTTTTGTATACTGAGTGTCTATTATTAATGGTGAATTTGTAAATTGTCAACTAGACACATACAGATATCACCACTCAGTAAACAAAACTCAACAATGGTGACAATCATCAATCATACTTTTAGATAAAAAGTCAAACGTGAACCTTAAAAAACAAGTTACTAAAACTGCAACAAAAACAACAGCAAAATAAACCATTAAATAGTAAAAATCTAAAAAAATAAATCATGTTATTTCTTCATGTCACAGTGCATGCTGGGAAATGAAGCTACATCATAGTACTGTAGAAGTGTACTGTAATTACTTTGAAAAACAGTAGCTGTCAGTATTTGATGAATACAGTTATAAGTGGCATATGAGTTTTACATTAAGTGTACTGTATATTTGCAGTAAATTGCTGGTGAAATTGCTGCTAGTATTTTACTGTAAATCTAAGAGGAAATCCTTTACAATGCACCATATGAAGACAAATGACTACATAAAAATCTATGATTCATTAAAGGTCTTTCTACATCACTCGCAAGCATATTATCATATGGGCATGTGTCCTATCTGTGTTAAAACTGATAATAACATTTTTAATTATAATTTAATTAATTATTCATACTATAGTTATGAACATGCCAGAGTTTGTTATACGCTTGCGGGTCAGATTAGGAGTGTCGGCTGTTCAGACTAGTGTCTGATATGGGCTAAATTTAAAATGTCATGTGAACAACCTAACAAAAAAAAAAAAAATCAGATTTGAGCAAAAAATCTGATCTGAGCCACATTCAGCTGCGGTGTGAATGTAGCTTAACAACATGCTGAATGCAACGTTTATTCAGCTTACTTGCTGTCTAATCTTAATGGCTTTTAACTGACTGTGCTGTTGAATGTATGGCACTCTTGTTGAAACAGGTCTCAGAACAGATTGAAAGACACCTGATTTTCATCCTACCTCCATATACAGTCTCCAAAGGCAGCATTTTCCATCTTTCTAATGTGAGCCACGTGTAATCAAAGCGGCGCACATATATAGACATACATACGATACTCAAAGTACCACTGCTCTGTATTTCAGAGCATACTCAAAAGTGAAACTGATTGGTCAGTGGCAAACTTCTGAAGAGAGCGTGATTGGTCAGTTGAGTTAAAAAATTGATTTCAGAAGAGCTTGTGATTTGGTCTGCCATCCGTAGACGCAGCCAATATTAAAAATGAGTAACAATTTGCAACTTAAACTGGTTGATATCTTCTGCTTGCTAGCTCACTAATATTGCAGACAGTAATGCTTAATTACATGCGAGAGGCAGAAACCGTGATCGCAGTTAAAGTATGATTCATTGTGCATGCTTATATAATGTACTTTTTATTCTTTTTTTTTCAGATTCTTTCTGACAATTTTCTACATTTACAATGAAAAAAATACAATAAATTCAAAACACTCTGGAGGCAGGAAAGATCTCCTCATAACAAGCAAGAATATAAATAATTTGTATCGCTAATATATCTCTTACATTTATTAAGCATTTGATTTCCAGCATGAATTCTGCAAATATAGGTAGTTTTTTAAGAAATTTCTGTTTGTGTATATAACATTTCACAACCAGAATAAAAAAAAAATGACAGTATTTTCCAGATATCTGTTTTTGTTTTCAAAATATTATGTCTTTGACACAAAAATGATATTTTAACTTTAAATTTGAAAAACAATGGAGACTCAGATCATGTCAAAAATCAGTACAAAAGAAAAACATATGGTCAAGACAACTATTTTTCCCACAAAAGATACATGAGTTATTTACATCAGAATACGTAGATACAAGTTAAAATGCACTTCTTTGGTCTTATTAGTCATGCAATATTTATAATGTAACAACCATGCTTTCCTCCAATTTATGTTATTAATGATAGAGTTCCAGAAGAATTTTCCTCTTGGGGAAATATAATTTTGGTGAGTGTAATGGCCTTCACTTTGCCATTACAAATAGACATGGGCTGGTGCTGTGGTGTGACGTCATCGCATACAAAAACATCCCACTTCATTAGTTAGGCATCAACCAATAAAATTACTTCATTGCCCAACCCAACCCAACTCTCCAAACACTGGTCTTGCTCTCTCACATCAGTATTTACAAGTGCACAGGTAAGTTTTTATATATTTTTTTGCAAAAATAGTTACAAAAGTCAAGACTTGAAGATTTAAAGTTGCAGTGCCAGATTTGAGAGGTTGTAAGTGTCGATTTGTGGTTGTACTATGAAAATGAATTAAAGTACAAAAGTTAATGTGTAATACATGTTTGTGTCTGTAGTTGTATTAATGTGAATGTCATTTGTGACTACTTGACTGCAATTGTGAATTCAGAACATAGAAGCTTATAATTAATTGTCTTTGAGTGCAGATTGCAAAATTCAACTTCAAATTTTTATTTTACAAGTTTTCACATGGGTGCTGTGAGTGTAAATTTCATAGAAAGGTGAACCAAGATTGAAATGATTCAAAAATGTCTGATTGGTGATTTCCGTTTGCCATTAATTCAATAGTATGAGGCTGATTTCAGGTTACATTATCTTTCAAAAGCAACGTCAATATTGTCATGTGATCATTTTGACTAGCAACACGGAAATTGATTAAAGCAATCGAATTGTCATTTAAAAAACAAAATCTCTTTTGTGGGTGTGCTGTCTGAGGCTGACACTATCCTGTGCAAACATAATGAACACAACAAGACAAACAGCATTCAAAAAATGTTCCCCTCGCCTATGTGCAATTTGAAGACTGTAAGTAGTTTGAGCAAGTGACTCTTGGCTGTTCAAAGTGTGCTCTGACAGATGACTCTGCAGTGGAAATGGGACATTGTCCTCCGGTGTTATTTATTAGCAAAGTTCTACAGTCTGTGTCCGAGGTATACGGCCTGACTCAGAAGCTGTAGATCACTCTTCCAGGGCCAGACGCAGTCATGCAGTCTGACTTGGGGAGCTTCTGGACACATGATCTTATCCTTCTGGAAAGAATCCCAGATATATCATGTGCTTTCTAAAGCCAACAAAGCTAGCAGAGAGATGGAGATTGTCGGCGACATGACAAATTTAAGTTTAGAACTTTATGCAAAAATTTCTTACCAAACAGATGTTTAAGCATTCCTACAATAAACATCCCTACAATAAACCTTTAACCTAAACTTGACTGATTGTGTCATTAAAGAAACAAATGTGAGGTTAAAAATGCAATAAAAGAGCTTTACATAAAAACGATATAGAAAATACAAGCAAAAATACAATTTAAAACCAATTAAGAACAAGAAATAAGAATAAAAAGTCAATTAAAAAGGGCAAATTATTAAACTGAATAAAAAAGAAAGAATACAGAAATACAATGATACAGTGCAATCAGTAAGTACAGCTCAGTGCTCAGTGAATAAATGCACAGTTAAACAGCTTTGTTTTCTGTCTGGATAGGTATAATATAATACTGTATATTATATAACATATAGGTATATTAATGCAATTTTTCTCTACGCACGTACTGTACTGGGATATAATATAAAAGATGTGTGAATAACCATCTCATAACATTCTACACTGAGTACATTTGATTAATGTGTGGGTTATTGTTGATTCAATTCATGATATGATGCATTATGCACTGCAGAATTGTACTTACCCCCAGAGAGATAATTTTAGCATAAAAAACTGATGCCTTGTCACACTAGAATGACATCTTATTTGACGGCAGTTATATATAATTTACAATTCGATTTTAAAAAAAGTTATGGTCATTTGTGGAGACCACTCATCACAGTCAGCATGAACAGGGCTTGATATAACAAATGAAACCCCATAGCCTTGGCTGCGATTACTAGATAAAACCATCAGTTAGCAGAGCATGATGCCATACTGTACAAACATTGCTATATATCATTCCTAAGAATAAACAAACAGATGCACTGTAGGAAAAATGCTTTGTGGATCAGTCTGCCTTGATGGACTCCTTTGTTACAGGAGACTGCGTAGAAGCCTGCCACAGGCTCAAAGAGATGCATCCTCTCTTTGTCGAAGGGTTTAGGGTTCAAGTGAAAGTGCTACGGGCTGCTCCACAATGCATGAGCGATTTGAACTCTGCTTATCTGCCTGTATCTGTCCCGACAGTCTGATGGAGTGAAAAAGGGCAAGTCATTCTGTCACCTACAAGAGGATTCTGCAATGTAACCACCTGTCCATCTTGTAATGTCAACATGTCGCTGGTGGGATTGTTTGTTTGAGTGTGTGTGCGTGCGTGCAGTTCAATTCGGCAGACAGTCCTCAACAATACATGTTCAATTCTAATGCTTCATCCTAACAATACACAGCTCAGTGCAGAGGCGTCTTTTCTCTTCTAGCCAGCTTGGCTCAAAAGCCTTTTTTTCTGAATTGGATTTTAAATACAATGTCCTGAAAAAAGATATTTGATATTTAAATCACACTATTACTGTAGGCAAAAAAGGAAATTAAACGACTGGGAGTAGTGTGGGGAGGATGGGACTGGAAAATCTCAGTAGCTGAATTCAATACCATGTTGCCCACTCAAAAGTACAAATACACATTCTACAGTATACTACTTTACTATAAGTTTTTTATGTTAAAATTGTTTTAGTATATGTTGAAATTAGTATGAACCAAGATTAATAAGTGCTCAAAAACTATTGTTCATTGTTATTTCATGTTACCATAACTAATGTTCAACATAGTTAACTAATGTTAACAAATACAACCTTATTGTAAAGTGTTACCATAAGTACCGTTTATATATATATATATATATATATATATATATATATATATATATATATATATTGATTTGAAGCCTGGTCCCCTTTCATGGCAAGTAGGATTTTCAGTTACCCCTATTAGTGGGATGTTCTTTTTTGGGCCGAAAATAATATGTTGGGTGGAGAACACCCCTCAATCAGACCAGCAGCCAGTGGTCAAAATTAGTTTTGCAGGGTTGTGCAAACACTAGGTGGTCAGCTGGTACAGGACCACTAGAATATGCAATCTGAAGGCAGCTCTGGGTGCTCAGTTCCAGCACTTGACTGATCACTTATTAAAAAAATAAAAAATAAAAATGACTAAATAATATCAAATCAAATCAAATTGCTTTATTGTCACACTACCATGTACACAAGTGCACCAGTGTGTGAAAGTCTTGTGTGCAGTTCCGAGCAACATAGCAGTCATGACAGTGACGAGACATAAACCACTTTACAATAAACAACATATTTACACAACACAATTTGCATATCAAATGTACACATACTTACACAACACAAAATAATAATATACAATACACACAATATAGAATAGACATAAAATAAAAGTACAAAAATAAAGAGTATATAAAAATATATACAGTAGTCTCTGATTATCCTCCGAGCTTTTTTCACACACCGCCTGGTATAGATGTCCTGGAGGGAGGGAAGCTCACCTCCGATGTGTCTGGCAGTTCGCACCACCCTTTGCAGGGCTTTGCGGTTATGGGAGGTGCTATTGCTGTACCAGGCGGTTATGCAGTCAGTCAGTATTCTCTCTACAGTACTGGTGTAGAACCATGTGAGGATGTGGTTGTTCATTCCAAACTTCCTCAGCCGTCTCAGGAAGAAGAGGTGCTGGTGAGCCTTCTTCACAACGGCCTCAGTGTGGACGGACCATGTGAGTTCCTCAGTAATGTGGACACCGAGGAACTCGAAGCTGCTGAATCTCTCCACCGGTGCTCCATTAATGGTGATGGGGCTGTGTTCTCTGTCTTTCCTCCTGAAGTCCACCACAAGCTCCTTGGTCTTACTGATGTTGAGTGAGAGGTTGTGCTACTGACACCAGCGTGTCGGAGTGTGCACCTCCTCTCAGTAGGCTGTTTCATTATTGTCAGTGATCAGACCTACCACCGTCGTATTGTCAGCAAACTTAATGATGGCATTGGAGCTATGTGTCGCCACACAGTCATGTGTGTATAGGGAATACAGGAGTGGGCTGACAACACAGCCCTGCGGGACTCTAGTGTTTAGGGTCAGTGATGAGGAGATTTTGCTGCCCATTCTAACCACCTGACGTCTGCCTGACAGGAAGATCAGGATCCAGCTGCACAGCGAGCTGTTTAAGCCCAAAGCCCAGAGTTTCACATCAAGCTTGGAGGGCACTATGGTGTTAAATGCTGAGCTGTAGTATACAAACACATATGTGTTCCTTTTTTCCAGATGGGAGAGAGCAGTGTGTATTTTAGATGCAATGGCATCATCAGTGGAGCGGTTGTTGCGGTAGGCAAACTGCAATGGGTCCAAAGAGGTGGACAGCACAGAGCAGATGTGATCTCCGATTAACCTCTCAAAGCATTTGCTGATGATGGGGGTCAGAGCAACAGGATGCCAGTCATTTAAACAAGTTATTTTTGCTTTTGTACAGGCACAATAAATGTAAATTTTACGCTTTAAGGTGCATCCAAAAACAATCTGTCACTGGTAAAACATTTACTATGGTATTCTGAAAAAAATTATATTGGAGCTGTCAATTTAACGTGTTAATTTAGTGCGATGAATTATATAAAAATAATCAATCATGCTCCCTGAAAAATACGGATTATACCAGTATGAAAAATATGAGAAATTAAAGTATGAAGTACATCTGTTTTTACAAGCTATGTCAATAGGTGGCAGCACGTCTCAACAAACCTCACAAGCAGCACAACCAAAGAAGATCTTCAGCCAATTTATGTACTGTCTAATCAATTATTTATTCATCTGCCACAATAATGCATTTAATTTCAATCAGTATTATATATGTATCATAGGCTCTACATACTATATTGATAAAGATTGGAATTATAATGCATTTTTAAATATGTTTATCTGGGGGCATTTATCAGCTAATTATTATGTATGAGATGAATTGCAATTAATTCAGTTAATTAATTGGCATGTCATGTCATGTAATTAAGTAAAAAATTGACAGCCCTATTATTTTTATTTTGTTTAGAAAAAAACATTTTGTGAAATAAAAAATATATACAATTATTTTTTGAATGGCCGTTTATGAGAAACATGCTTTTTGGTACCTTATGGTGTAGTTCCGGCATCTACCAGCATTTTACCTAATTTTAAAGGCTATTTTAAAAGGTTTGCTCACATCTCTTACACAATCAGCAAGCATCAGAATACTGAACCATCCATGTATTATACTGCATTTACTATAAACGCTGTCTGCCAAATGGCAAGTTGATTACTTAAACTCTGGTATTGTTTCTGACTCGATATACCACATCTTCAGCAGGGGAATATTTGTATGAATGAAAACAGGCAGAGCTACATGGCTTCATAATTCAGGTTTGCGAGTGCACATGAAAGGTTTTGAACTCATACGTACTCTGAGTGAGAGCAGGGAGATTTCATTGAGCAGCTTGAGAACATGCGTATTAGGACATCTGCATGAACGCTGAGAGATTTGCGCTTGCGCAAGTGGTACAGATGTGCACTTGCATGATATGCATGTGCTCTCTGCATTTAAAAGTATTTGAACACCTTAGAGCTACTGTTTTTTAAGCTGGACCATGGTCTATTAAGCAATTATTTTCATTTATCTTCACAGTACATTTTTATTGTATTTATTTATCTTTTGATTTTACTTGGTGAATTTATCATAATTTTCCAAACCTAAACAGACATGCCTGATGCACCCACCGAGGGAGGTGCGCCACCCCATTTGAAAACCGTGGGGCCAGGCTAACCAGCAAATTCCTGACCCCTCTGCGCAAGTCTTATCTTGTCTTGAGCACCATGTAAATCAGGACACTCCCAATAGTGCCCCTTAAAATAAATAGGTTCATGACGCCCCTGGCATAGTGTACTGTGTGTGTTTGTCCTTTTTGTGTGTGCTCTTATGAAAGAAAAGACATCTTGCCAGCATTGTTTTGTGCATTCAGACTTCATGGCTTCTGGAGAGGATCTTAATATTTTATTAGCCTGCATCTTTAATGCTCAAATCCAGAAATCTGAGTATTCCTGACTGTAAAACAATAAGCTACACTGTAGGTATTTCTGATTACATGGACACTAAACTGAGCGTTATGTAACACAAAACAGCCTACGCAGACCCGCTGACTTATGCACTAATAACAGATTAGTGGCTAGATGTTTGATGGACCTAAAACTATAGTTCTAATAATTAACTCTTGCATTGTGTAGAGACAATTTACCTTATTCTACTAGCTCCATCTATTGTTCATTAATGTTCCTTGTATATCTATCATAGTTTTTCTCCTCTGTCATCTGTCTCTGCCTGTTTTGCATGCGAGCAGTTATTCTTGCTTCATTGGCATACATCTTTTTTACCTCGAGGTTCTTGTTTATTTTAATTCAACAATAGTACAGTAAGCACTTTGGAGAGAAGCAACAATGACAGAAATGTATCAACATAGAAAAATGTATGGGGTGCTTTTTGACAAAAACAATCCTTGTCAGTGCCCAAATTGTCACCTGCAGCATGCCAAAAAAAAAAAAAAACATACCTTTATTACACATAAACTCCCTTGCAACATGGCAGGATTGAACATACTGTAATAACAGAAGGAAAGAGAGATTATATGTATATGTTTATCCCCCTCCTCGGCTGATTAGCCTAATTGGGGGCTAGGCATGCGTAGTCACGGCTGGGCCCCACCCTCCTCCTCGTGAAACTCCTCCCTCATTTAACTCAGGCCGGGGAACCCCCAGTTTCCCAGACACGCAAAGACTGAGCTCCTCATCTTTCAAGCCAACCCTGCTGTTGAACACAACACAGACCACATCTCAAAGACAGCACGATCATGTAGATTTACACTCTACAATATCAGGGAAACAAGACCCTTCCTCTCTGAGGATGCCACACAACTTCTTGTTCAGTCACTTGTCATAACTAGACTGGACTACTGTAATGCTCTAATTGCAGGCCTCCCTGCATGCTCAATTAGGCCCCTGCAAATGATCCAGAATTCAGCAGCACGTCTGGTCTTTAATGAACCAATGAGAGAGCATGATACACCAGTTTCTCTTCACTGGCTGCCGGTTGATGCATGTATCAAATTCAAGACTATGATGCTGGAATGCAGAACAGTCACTGGGTCTGCTCTACCATACCTAAAATAATTTCTGCAGAGATACATTCCCACCAGAAGCCTGCGGTTGGCTATAGAGTGGTGCCTCGTTGAACCAAAACAAAGAGGCACCAAAAAAGTTTCCCGGACTTTCGGTTTCACTGTGAGGTACATGCATGCTAAATTTAGGAGGGAATTTAGAGTCTCGAAATATGTGAGCTATGGACTGGATTAATCTGTCCTTGTTGTACCTCATTAGGTAATGAAATTTATAATGGAATTAGTCGTGTTCGAAAACCATTATAAGTTAGATAAATAACAATGTCTTTAATAGATTCTCCACCATTGAAATCATAATACAGTGTCTAGTTGTATAAGCTTACAATTTATACTGTAAGGAATTAGCTTTAATAAGTGAATTATGATTAATTCACTTATTGGAGTGATATTATTCTCATGGCTCATTGAAAAAAATATCACATGTTTTTAGGTACAGCTTTGAAGTGAAATCTTTCAGAAACAGGGATGAGATTATTTATCAAAATATATCACAGTCAAGTCGTCTTTGAACACAGAAAAAGTGACAGAATGTGAAATAACTAATCAGTACATTGAAGATGAACTCTATGGAGTCTATCCATATCCTTTATCCTTCTTTGAGTCTACATCGATTGGATTACCCAAATAATTTGATTAATACACCAGCACTTTGAGCACAATACTGGAAATGTACTTGCGTTCTTTGTGTGGCTTGGTTCTTGGTTGAAAGTTTGTTCCGTCTATGTTTTGATCTCTTTATGATCAAGTTTATTGTCTGTATGAATTATTTTAGCTGTGTAGCGAGGCCTTCTCGGGACGTCAAGTCCCGAGTTCCCTTGGAGCTCACATGGGAGGACCTGGCCATCAGCAGAGCGACCAGACAAAGCATATGCAGGCCGAAGAAGAGCAAGCAAGGAAAGCAAGATGAAGAGCAGCTGAAGAGAGCAAGCAGCTGAAGAGAATGTGTTCTTTCTGTTTGGAACTATTTGAACTGAAATTGGCCGCATCCCCCAAAGGTGTCCTGCACCATTCAGAATTGTCTTTTCAGAGTCACATGGTCATCTGGGCTGTCTTTTTCGATAGCTGAGTCATGCTCCTTTGTTTCAGACTCTTAAACATTTCCTGCTTAAAAATAGTGCATATTTAATCATGAACTTTATATCTTGCAAATGGTACAAGATGCATGATATTCATTGTCATTAGATTTTTCTTCATACACAAACAAATGTTTACATACCAAACATGAAATTTTTTTATGGATGTTATACGTGTAGGTAATAAAACATGGAAATATCTGGTTACAAAATCATATTGCATTTTATCAAGTTAAACCTTATAGTTACCATTCTTAGTAGAATGAGATAAATCATACAAAATTAAAGATTATTTTTATCAATTATAGGTGATTGCACATCGTAAAGAGTTCAACATTTTAAAGAGTTCCATCAGTGTATAGTCATTAATTTGTCAGGTACAAACATTACCACAGTTCAAAGTGATTTTCAGCATTATCTAGCAAGGCTAGATTAAGTTGAAATGTCTTAGAGTTGTGCATATCCTGTGGTAACCTTGCACAGAAGAAAAGTCTGCTTTAACTGGGTGGGGGATCTTGTGAAGTCCGGTGATTTACGACGTTGAAACATTCCAAACTGAAAGGCTGTTTTTTTTTCTCGTTTCAAATCTTGTTGGTGGAATTCTTCGGCATATATAATCTTACAGCATTTAACCATATATATTCTTATTGCACTCTAATCTGACATGGATACTACTATTCTGATGCTAGTGAAACTTTGTAATGCAGCACTTTTCATTCCACTCCTTTGCTTATGATGTATTATTCCTATTCTGTAAGTCACTTTGGATAAAGCGTCTGCCAAAATTAATAAATATAAATGTCAGAATCACTCCCACCTTTGTTCATGTAAATGGCAATTACTTCCATGGGACCAGAACCCATGTCTCGAAGGTTGCTCTGGGAATTATTGCATAACACATAATGTTAAAAATATGTTTTTTGTTGTTTTTTTATAGTTGGAAGTATACAGTTTATTCTGTGCAGCTCACAGTAAGCAGTAGGCCAGTATTCAATTCAACAACTAAATTTTTATTCTTTAAGCAATCAGGGGTGAGCTCTAATTATTTAACCTACAAGGCCTCAACACAAATCATTCACAAAACTATTCTTCCTTTAATAGTCCTATTGGATTGAATGCAACAATTTAAAGGAATATTCCGTGTTCAGTACAAGTTAAGTTCAATCGACAGCATTTATCAAATTGTAATCGACATATATACGTCTTGTTGGTACACATTTTTAAAAGTTAGTATTTTAACATAAAAAAAATTGGCTCCCATTCACTTCCATTGTAAGTGACTCACAGTAATCCAGATTTTTGTTAGTTTTTTAAAGAAAAGGTGTTAATCAATATTATGCAACAAATGTTGTCGATTGAGCTTAACTTGTATTAAACCTGAAATATTCCATTAAGAATGTGTGGCAGCAGGGGCGTGGTCAAGCGCCCATCCGGAGAGGGAAAGTGGTAAAGGCGCTTGCACCTGAGCTAAATTATGTCTAACACCTGTCTCTAATTTCAGTGAGTATGGGGAGAACGGCATAAAAGAGCTTCAATGCCTCCAGTTCGGGAGAGAACTGCCAGTCTAGTGTTGGCAAGAGAGAGAACTAATTGTTAGATGAAAGAGTTTATGTTTAGCACATCTACGTTTATGCACTACACCCTGTCTGTGTGAAGCGTGGAATTAAAGAGCCTTACCTTTGTGTCGAACCCTGTTCCCGTGTCCTCCTTCCTGTCTTGTGAACCTGAACTGTTTACACTGGTGCCGAAAGCCCGGGAAGGAAGAGGGATACGTCGTAGCGGAGTTCTCGCCACTACCCCAACGAAGCAGCCGCGGCCATCTGCCGGGGGACGAGGAGCCCAGCCGCCTGGACACGGAGGAACGACCGCCGACCCTGAGGGTAGAAGGGCCTGGAGTGGTCAGAGTGGCGGAGGATGCCCCTACCAGCCGCTGAAACGCGGAGGGGTCGAGGGAAGTCCGCCATCCGCGAGCGGGGAGGGGATAGCAACCGACTGCCTGGAGCGGGAGAACCGCTGCCAGGGGCAGGGTGTCCCCTTCGGTTCCCGCGAGAACGCGGCGGGGCGTTCCGTCCGCCAGGGGCTGGAGGACTGCCTCGGATCCGTCTGGAGAGGCGCGGCTGCCGTTCGGTAGAGGGTGGAGGAGTGGCTGAGGAACAAGCTACGGCATATCGGAGAACCGGCGAGTAAGGATTTTTTTTTTTTATCTCTCTCAACTTTCTCTCTTACTGCCGCTCTGCGTTGGCCTTTTCCCTCTTTTTTAAATTATAGTGTTTGTGGGAGTGGAGGTACTGCTCAGTGCAGGAAGGACCCCCCCCCCACACATTTTTAATTATTGTTGTTTCCCTCCCCTTGCCCCCTCCCTCGTCCAGGTAGATGGGGATGACCGGAGGCCCCCCACCCCCCAGGGGATGTACATCAGACCGTGGTTCCCCGGCCTGAAAGAACGAGGGAGGAATGTGTCACGGTGGAGGGCGGGGCCGGGTCGTGATTCAACACGCCCGGTCCCGTATTGGGCTAATCAAGCCTCCAAGAGGGTTAAAGGCCGACCGTGGATGATGTGCGTGAGAGAGAGATCATTACGGACATGTCCGGTGTCTTATGTGTTTGTACTTTGAGTTTACCATTAAACCTTTAGTTTGTATGTCAAGCCGGTTTCTCACCTCTTCCTTGCCCGTGAACATGAACTTCTTTACAGAATGGTTTTACAAATGATTTACACAGAAATCTGTTATGTTTCATGTTTCATGTAAATGGCCCCATAGTATACATCACTGTACATAAAAAACTCTGGAACTGCCTTTTCAAAAGAACTTAACATACTGTCTTTGTTTCTTCTTTTACTTCAGCCCCTCTTAGGTTCTCTTTTACGCAATGATGTTTCCAAAATGTACCATGGCTAATAAATTCCTCAGAGAGTGCATTTGTGCATTGTTAAAAACTACAGAAATCTCTGAATTTGTGAATACCCAAGCAGAATATAAATTATCAATGCCGAAATTAATGTGCTACTGGCTGAAGTTTTGGTTTTGTTCTGTGGATTATTAAAGTGAGATATAGGCCCCTGGAAGGAGAATGACTGTCTTAAAGTTTCGAGCTGGCAAAGGAGGATAAACTGTATTATTAATAGCTTCACGTCCTTATATGCAGAATCCTTTGTCAATATATATATTTAACACAAAATGAAATTCTCATGAGTCTCATCTCTGTCAAGAAAAAGAGAGAAAATTAATGTTGAATCACACGTGTGAATAATTTCATACGCTATGTCCGAAAGAGTCTCTATTTTCTATTATATATATATATATATATATATATATATATATATATATATATATATATATATATATATATATATATATGTGTGTGTGTGTGTGTGTGTGTTGTATTTCTGTTATATACTATGATTTTTGCTGTTGTATTCCACATTGGATTGTAATTGAGGGTCTAAAAGAGTCCTTACCTATCTGCACACATCCTGGTGTGATTGATGGGTAATAAAACTGGCACTATACCTTGTATACTTGTAAAACGTAAAATTGATTAAAAGGGTGATTTGTTTTCAGTTAGGGACAATCATTTGAACCAAACAGCCATCATTGTCACATAGATTCTTTAACGGTGTTGTAAGTGATTTATAGATTTCTTTTTTTAGTGAAATGACATGCAGAAAATGCCCCCATTACCAATCAGATATCACTAAAATAGATGCCATGAAATACCGCTAGGACTGTCTTTGTAACAGTCCTAGGCTCTGTAAAGAGCAGAGTAAAACATGTCCGTGGTCAAATCATTTATTTAACCTCTTTCCCTATCCCCAAATAAATAAGGAACTTACAGTTACCATATCCCGTGCGACCACCTTTATGCAACTAATAGCCAGTTTTTCATTCTATGACCCTGCTCGATTAAAACCTGGATCATATCTGCCTGCAAATGACATTTTGTCTGTAATTACTGGTTTCAGATTTCGATATAAAAATGCTGCCTGAACACTTCTGTGCCACCACAGACTGATCACTTGCCCCTGCCTGACCACCATTTTGAAATACTCCTGCCTCCACCCCTGGTTGTTGCCAAGCTTTGAAGTGCCAGCTAATGATCATCGGATAGTTCAGATGAATTATCTTTATATTGGAAGTGCCAGCGCTAAAAGCAAAACAAGTCAAGCTTTTCATGTCGAGTTCAATGCAGCGCTGGATGTCCTGACACGAATAATTTCCATTCCAAATCTAAAGTGAAAAGACAGCATGCTGACTGATTAATATTAAATAAGGGTTTAATGCATTGCAATGAATACTAGTTCTTTCAATCAGTCAACATACCAGTTAGACTTTGGGAAGTGTTTAATTTTACATGAGTCTTTATACTGACGTTTGGAAAATGTTAATAAAATTCTTTTTTACATACTTTAATGTTTTGTTCTATTGTTCTTTCCAAAAAGCAAATAAATGCATTATGACAGCAAATAAGTGTGTGTATATAGTCAAAATTTTAGATTTGAGATTAATCATGATTAACATTAAAAAATAATGAGATTTATCATGGTTAAACTTTTTAATCGACAGACAATCCTAATAAAAATAAATAGTAATTTAGTTTAAACTGCTTCACATGAAAAAGAAAAAACATAAATGCTATTTGTTTGCTATTGAAGTTCAAATTAGAGATGCTATTAAAACATTTATCTATACTTAACTTACATTTACATTCACACGGTATTGTTTTATCTTTGCATGTACAGTATACTGAAAATATTCAATACCCAGGCATTTCTATTTCCAAATTACATATTTAAGCAAGGCCTGATTTTATTTAATTTTTTTATTATTATTTTTTATTACTCTCCACACACCCTCATCAATCCAACTATATTGTCAACAGAAGAACTATTGCACCTTGATGCATTAATATCACATGTTCAATATCTGTCATGTGACTAGACATTTCATTAGTTCCTTTGAATATCTCTCTCACAAAAGGTATTGGTGATTAGCTTTGTAGATTAAAAACGTAATTTAAATGCATTTTAATTTAATATCTTAATATGTGAGACCAATATTGCAATATCACCACTGAATGATAACCTCTAAACTGCATATGAAATTCTGAGTAGTGGTTAATCATAAGTAAATCTAATGAGACCATAAGGAGGTTCCAGCTCAGAAATGATTTTTTCTTTCTTTCCAAATGGAAAACAGGGTCAGTGTAGATTCTCTGAATTTATCATTAGTCAAATTGAAACTTGCTGACTAATGTAGATCACCAGTTATGATTTCCACGTATTGTTAATGGGGGAGGAAGATATTGGAGCCCTCCTAAGGCTTTCATGGAGATTTGATGGCTAGTTTGTATGTCAGCAAGCTGTCTGTAACCATAGTGACAGTGAGACAGATTTACTGCTTTGAGAAATGCGAGATATTCACAGGCATTCTCAGGAGTAAAGACTGTAAATGAGAGTGAGAGAGAGAGAGGAAGCTTTGAAATCCAAATCTGAAGACAACTAAACATCACTCAAGAGCCATAAGAACCACCCCGCAGGACTTCCACATGACTGATCTTTTAAAAACTGATATTCTGGCTCTGTGGTAACACATAGTCTACTTGGTTTGGTTTAAATGACCTCTCTTCAAATACTGAATTATGCATTTGTGACCTTAATCATGCTTGAATTACTTGAAATTATTCAGTGTCTTTGGAGTAACTACTGTACAGTAACTAAACGTAACGTGACAAGCTTAGCTGTTATCCAAATAGTGTAGCTTTTCTATTACCAAGCTTTTTTTTTCCCTTTCTCAACAATTAGTGGTGAAATGTAATAAATGCTGTCTTTTGTTTTTTGTAACAAACTGCACACAGTCTCACTACAAGCAATCTGATGCAATAACACTTTCTACAAGAAGGGCAAATTAGGATAATCTGGGACAATGGATAATGTTGGACACCTTTACAACCCTGATGTGTACGTTTTTACAAGGAAGTCTGTCAATACTGTATTCTAGCTGGTTTGTCCTGTGATAAAGTGTCATGTGTTGATCTAAATTGTTGGGGTGGCCATCACAGTAAATTACAGAAGTAGAAAGTGCAAAAAAAAATCCCAAAATTCATCATCTCCCATTTCTCTCCCATTTGGTCAGTGGCGAATTCTCAGGGCCAGCAAAGCCTTCTCTGCTGGCCTAACATGCCAAAAATATAAATATGTTTCATCCTTTCATTCTCAATCACCTTTTTGCCTATGTATTTCTAATCGCTTTCCACTCTTAATTTATCTACAAATAGAGAAAAATTAAAAGTTTATCCTTATCCAAGTTTTATTCCTTATTATTCCTTATTTATTCCTAACCATGCCAGGTGGTCAGCTAGGAGCCCCTTCTCCCCTCGCAGTCAGCGAACATTCCTCAGCTTCCATGCGGCCGTGCTCCTCCATCCCCCGAACTCCACTACGGCGTATCCCTCCTCCTTCCCGGGTCTTTGGCACCAGTGTAAAGGGGGTTAATGGAAAGGAGGAGGTGAGAACCGGCTTTACAATATAAACAACATTTAATGAAATAAAAAGACACACACACAAATACACATGGGGCAGCTGCCCGTAAACGCTCTTTCTCTCTCACACCACCGACCGCAGTCGGCGTTTATCCCTCTCGGAGGCTTGATTAGCCTGATAAGGGGCCAGGTGTGTAGGATCAAGATTCGGCTCCGCCCTCCACGCTGTCACACATGGTAAATTATAATCTCTTTTGATAATCGTATACCTGAAGCACAAATGCTAGCTGCAGCATTGTTTATCAGTTGGGTTGCTAGGAGAAATCTCTAATGTGAGTCAAACCCTTGCTAAGCTAACGGGAGTATTGAAGTTCCAATTATTGGGGAATGGATTGGATTATCGGAGATATCAAGTAGGAGTATCCCACATCCAACTTGAATTGACCACAGCATAACTATGTACCCAGACGAAACAAAATTTAATGCAAGCAACATTTAAAATGCAAATATTATTAGATAGATTTTTCCAGGTATTATAGACCTCCCTGGTAAATTCATGTGACAAAATTAGGATTTTTTAAGTCTGTTCAGGAGACGTTCATTTCACATAACAGTCTGCAACAGTTACCAACAACGCTGCAGTTAAAATTAGGCTTGATTGAGCATTATGTGTCGTTTCAAGTCTTTCATGCATGGACGTGTTATTATTAGTTAGCTGCGACATAATGTATGATGCCCAAAGGCATAGGGTGTCTCATTCATTGTGAAACTGTTTATTCTTAATGGCATGAATCACACTGAAGGCCCAGACTTTAAATGCACGGCCCGCCACTTTTTAGAAAGTTGGTCAATTTAGTCTCACTACTAAATGGCTAAATTGTAAGATATACAAGTTCTGACTTTTAGACCAGCCAAAACAAACAAAATTGTAAACCGATACAGAACATGCATCAAATTTTATCAACCTCCTATCCAGCACAACTCATTCCATATTTATTTATGCAATAAAATTGACAGATACATGTCAATAACCTGTCACTTCCCTCATCTCAAACCTTGATGTTTTCTTTTCTCCTATTAAAATCATGGTTAGATTTAGGTTTTAGGGTTGTTAGATCATCATTCCTGCAGATTGAATGTTAAATCATTCATCCTGACCGACAATGCCAGGAATGTTAGGTCAAATTTCCAACTAGACCACTCTCTCTATCCAAAACCAGTGAACATCAACAGCTTGATATGTTAACTCTTCTACCAGCCCAAGGGGCAGACAGAGGCAGCAAGTGAATGTACTGTAGCAGGAGGTGGGAGACAAAATGATGTAAAAAACTATTTTATGGAAAAAAAGAGTTTATGGAATATCTAGATTCGTCCCTGTCAATGCTCATTCTGACTTCATCTGATCAGCAACAAGTGTTATTATATCAGGCAAAAACAATGGAAAATCACTGCTGCACAATATTATCCTGTGACTTTAAAGACCTTGAATTGGAACTCATTATTTGTAACTTATGAAGACATTGCATCACACAACATAAAGACAATATAGAAATAAAAGTGATAAATTAAATTGAATATACAGTATAAGACGAATACAACAAAATGACTAAATATGTAAGCAATATGAAATAATTAAAGAAACACAACACAGGTGTGTGTTTGCTCTCTTGAAGCCGCACACACTCAGGTTACCATTCAAAACTCAAATTAGATCTTTAGATCCACCAGGGTTAAACTGAATTAAAGGGGAAAAATCGTAATAACAACATTGCTTCGTTTATTTTTCTCTATGGAAATAGAAGTCAAACCTTTTGTAAGAGCCAAATTGTATGATTTCTTTCAATTTTGCCACTTCATACAATTATTACGACTTGTCGTGGGACTGGGTTGACATTGATTCAACTAGACAGTTAATTTAAAATAAAACAGTTCACTGATTCATTTGTATCATAACTTATTTGTGTTGTGGGAACTCCCTGTGTGGCACGTACTTTTTTGTAGAGTTAAATGTTGCTGTTTCTCAATGTGTTTCAGTGCATTTATAATTTAGTGTGACTTTTTTGTTTTGTTTTGCTTTGTTTTATTAGCAGCGTTTAATGAGTTTAGTAAGTTTATGTCTTATTATTATTTTTATGTATAGTATGTATGTATATGTATATTTATTTTTTGCTTTTTTACATTTATTCTTTTGCAGACACTTTTATATTAAGTGATTTATGCAGTAGTGCATTTAGTATACATATTAATTTGGGCTGCAACTAACGATTATTTTTGATAATCGATTAATTTAACGATTATTAGAACGATTATTCATCTATTCTATTAGACTATTATTCTGATTATTGCATTGATCTCAAAGTACTGCTTATCAAGAACAACTATAACAACAAACAATTGTGTGGGATTCACATCAATCTCAAACCCTCCATGCTAACGTACAACCACCAACAACAAGCAATTGCGGTGAGTCATGGCATCCGCTCATGTTGTTTGTTCCTTCATGGCATGGCATATGATTACTATAGCTTCTTCCCTCTATAGTGAGGGATTCACATGTGATAAATATAAGGAATTAGCTAGGCTGATGGAGAAGGTTAATGAGTTAGAGACTCACTAGAGACTAGTGGGGGTCAGTGAGAAAGAGAAGCTGGTAGATACTGTTTTGGATACAGTTAGTACAGCGAGCAACACACACACACACTTTGGTTCTGGCTCTAGAGCCCCCGCAGCAGGGCGTTTGGGTGATGTCTCGGCAGCACCCACTCGGCAAAGGGATACCACTCTCCTGTTCCTGTTAGGGTTTCCAATTGATTCTTCCCATTCAGTGATACACCTACTGAGAATATGTTCCTATTGTAAGGAACGTGGAAATAGAGACTCCAGCCACCATTGTTAAATGCATTTCGGGGGCTCTGGCATCTGACATCAAATCAAATTTGGCAAGTGCTGGCAATGCTAAACATAGATTTTCTAAAACTGTTAGTCATGTTGGCACTAACAATTTCCGGCTTTGACAGTCAGAGATCACTAAAATTACTGTAGATAATGAGGTGTGTGAATTTGCAAAAACAATGTCAGACAATGTAATTTGCTCGGGCCCCCTCCCTGCTCATCGTGGTGATGAGGTTTATAGTAGATTAGTGTCACTGAACAGCTGGATGTCTGAGTGGTGTTCTGAGAATAGCATAGGATTACAGATAATTGGAAGAGTTTTTGGGGTAGACTTGACCTGTTAAAGAGAGATGGACTCCATCCCTCCAGGGAAAGTGACACTCTCTTCTCTAGTAATTTGGCTCATAGTCTTAATAGTGATAGTACTTGACTAACTGGGGCCCAGGTCAGAAAGCAGACAAACTGGCTAATCCAAACCCCTGCTAGTTGCCTTGAGATGTCACACAAGTCACATAAATAACGACACATAGAGACTGTATCACCTATATATAGATACTGTGTCTGTTCCCCGAACACCAAACAATAAATCTGATTAAGGTCAAACTTGAAAAAAGAAATTCAAGATCATCACATTACAACACGCTGTAGTTCAGGTAAAAGTAGACACTAAAGATAGCTTCACTAATAATCTTCTAGATCTATCTCATACTCTCAGTAAGCCCCAAAGTCTAGAAGATCTTGATGAAATAACAGAAAATATAAATACAGTCTTCTCTAGCACTCTAGATAGTATCCCCCCTCTTCGGTTAAAGAAAATTCATGTAGAAAGCCCCACACCATGGTACAATGATCACATCAAGGACAGTGTCTGTAAATACAGAAAGGCACTGAAAGCTTCGAGGTCAGCATATTTTAGCAAACTCATTGAAAATAACCACAACAATCCTAGGTGTTTATTCAATAATGTGGCTAAATTGATTAGGAATAAAGCCTCAGCTGAGCCAAATATTCCATTGCAGCACAATATAAATGACTTAATGAATTTCTTTACTGATAAAATTGAAATAATCAGAAATAAAATTGGAATTATGTAATCATCTGTCACAGTACCTCAGAAAACAGTGTCTCATAATTTTCTTCACATGCATCTTCAATTCTTCCCTGTGATAGAGCTAAAATTATCGAAACATCAAAAGTCACAACTGAATGTTAGATCCAATACCAACTAAGCTCTTAAAAGAGGTATTCCCTGTAATTTTGTAATCTCTTCTTAATATTATTAGCACCTCACTATCCTTAGGACATGTTCCAAGAAACTTTAAATGGCAGTTATCAAACCACTTATTAAGAAGCCACTAATTATAGACTGATTTCAAACCTCCCGTTTATGTCTAAAAAAACTAGAAAATTAGGTGTCCTCACAACTATGTTCATTTATACAGAGAAATAGTATATATGAACAATTTCAGCCAGGATTTAGGCCCCACCACAGTACAGAGTCTTCACTTATCAGAGTTACAAATTACTTGCAATTACTTGCTCCTATCATCTGATTGCGGCTGGATTTCTCTTCTAGTGGTTTTAGATCTTAGTGCTGCCTTCGACACGATAGATCACGACATTCTCTTGAGCAGGCTAGAGAATTATGTTGGCATTTGTGGACTTGTTTTAGTATGGTTTAGGTCCTATTTAGCAAACCGCTACCACTTTTTCAACGTAAATGCGGAATTATGAAATCAAACAAAAGTTAAGGATGGCAAGCCACAGGGATCAGTTTTAGGGCCTCTGCTTTTCTCCTTATATATGCTTCCCCTGAAGGATATTATCAGGAATCGTGGAATAAGTTTCCACTGTTATGCCGACAATACCCATCTTTGCAATTCTCCAAATTAGCAGTGTATCAATGAAATCAAAGATTGGATGGCCATAAATTTCCTTCTACTCAAAGCCGACAAAATAGTGGTACTAATTATTGGACCAAAAGCCTCTAAAAGTAAGCCACTAAAAATAATTTGACTCTCGATGGATGTACTGTTACATCGTCTTCAACAGCGAAGGAATTAGGTGTTATATTTGATACCAATCTGTCATATTATGATGGACTTCAGAGGATGAGCTGATGCCAACTCCAACCATAAGACATCGGATACTTCATATGCCATTGCCTGATCCTTGGACTTTAGATAGACCTCACCAAAATTACTGGCCGGTTGAACAGTGAAGCACCTCACAGATCACTGCATGCATCACCTTGGTCTAATGATGAACTACACTCTTAAAATGGAATACACAGACTATAAATTAATTGCAAAAAAAAGCCTTTATCAGCCAACTCACAAAGGACTATGCATCTATGTGAACTTCTGCAGTTAATCCAGGATGAACTTCTAAGACATTAGTCATTAATCTTACAGTTCTTACAAACTCTTTGTATAAATACTGGCACTTAACACTTACTTAGTTTAATAAGTTTAAACCATGACTTGCACAACACATTATTAAGTAATATTGGCATTATATTCATGCTGTTTCGCCAGAGGGGAACTTGCCCCACATTGAGCCTGGTTTCTCCCAAGGTTATTTTTCTCCATTAACCAACATTTTCTGGAGTTTTGTGTTTACCACAGTCACCTTCAGCTTGCTCACTGGGTTTCTAAATACAATTATTATTTAATTGCTTATTTTTATACACAATTCTACACAATGATGACTAAGACTTTATAGATGTTACAGTTTAATTCTCTCTTAATGCATGATTTTCTGTAAAGCTGCTTTGAAACGATGTGTGCTGAGAAAGGCGCTATACAAATAAAAATTACATGACTATTCAGCGATTTTTGCAACATTTAATTCATGCAAACGATTAAATGATATTCACTGATTTATAGGGGAAAAATATGTTTTATAAAGTTTAATTTAGTAAAGAAATTCATTTAAAAAAATCTAATAGTTATCAACAGTTTTTGTCTTGTTTTCCATTTAAAATTGTCTAGAAATCCTTAAAAAAAGATACATTTACTTGAGAAGCAACATATAAGAAATTTAGACTTGCTCGAAGAGAAGGCATCTTACATACAAGTGTATTTTGTATATAAGTGTCACATGGTTATACTTCTGCAAGTGCAGTAAAGACAACATATACTTATATTCAAGATCTATTCTCTCAAAGCCAGTATAAATATCTTATATGCTGCTTTTCAGGTGAATGCATATTTTTTAAAGGATTTTATAGATATTTTAAAATATATATTTTTTTAATATTATATCCAACATTCTCAGATAACAATTTGTTCTTCTGCAGTATAGCTGCTAAAGAAAATGTACGTTGTTTTAAAGGAGTTTTAGATATTATATTGGAAAACAAGCCAAAAAAAGCAATTTTTGCAGTGTGTAATGGGGCAAAGAATCTCACCTTTCTGCTCACTTAAATCCATCTTTAACTCACAAAAAAAAAGAAAAAACTCTTTCATATTTATAAAGCTGCATACTGCCAATTTTCTTCACAAAAATAAATGCACAGTGACATGTATTATGATTCAATAAATTGTGAACATCACATTATAATCTAGCTGCAGCAAGCATGCATGCTCGAGGGATGAGCGTCCCCACGGTTTCAATCTCTCCCCCTTAGATCGGGACATTTTCGCAACTCGCAACAGATATGCCTGTTTCGGAGTAACACATAACAGCGATATTCTCCTGAAAATATTTTGTGTGTGTGTGTATGTGTTTGTGTGTAACACTTTAGCAACCACCAGAAAACTAGTTTTGCTCAGGCAAAGACCCTTCATCCATCTTCATAAAATATATATAAAAAAAATATTGTTGGACATTTTCATGAGCGCTGATACAGTAATTATTCATACACTTCATACCTTAGTTAAATGTAAAATGTGAATGCATGTGATTGACTTTTACATGAACAGGTCTCCTGGAATGGAGGGAGACTGATCGCACAACTTCCTTATTTCACAGCTTTCATATTGTTTAAACCTAAACTTATCTAATTAATTAGTCAAAAAACGAATTTAAACATAAAGGAGCAGTTTCTTGTCTTCCCCAGAGGAGACAGACAAAAGAACATGCCATCTGGCACACTTCACTTGTGAATTTGATTCGGATTCATGATTCGCAAAACGTATAATTTAGACAGCTTTTTTAATCTTTTTGTTCAGTTCAAAGGAATCAAATTGAAAAGATTAGACTCAAATGAGTCTTTCAACGAATCACACATCACTATCGCGATCTGCACGTATTTTTGCGTGTACAGCAGTTTTTTTTTTTGTTTTTTTTTTATGTCACAAAATAAACGATAGGGTCTGGAGAAATGAATCTGAGTACAAGTAGCAATTTTCTCTTCAAAATATAGTGAAGTGAAAGTAAAAGTCCTAGGAGATCTTTATACTCAAGTAAAGTACAAATATGAAAAAATTGTATTTGTACTTTGTTACTACACACCGCTGTCCATAACCTTATTATGTACACTTAAAGATTACCCCAGAAAGAACTCATGGTTATCATTTTGTGAACAGCATTGTCTATCTTGTACAATCTCGCTTTCTGAGTATGAATTGTGACTCATAGATATTGAGTCTTGAATAACAGCATGCATGAGTGCACATACTAAATCCCCACAAGGTCGAGGGAATCAACTTCTGTCCTGCATGCCAGACATGTCATTTCTCTTTCTGCTTTATTGAAAATCACAGGGTATGTGTGGTCACTTTATTAATGTGTGATTCTCGCTGTCTTCATCTGAACATGTGGTTGCCATGGAGGTTGGACCTGTGCTCTGCAGCTTCCATTCAGTGCCGTGAAGATCCATGATGATCCAGATATTTCTTTGAGCCCTGAACTCAGTAACCCATGGACATGGTCTGCCAAACACAGGTGCTATTTCATCTTCTTTTCTTATTTCTTTCTTTTATGTTTATGTTCTTTTATGTTTGTTTCTTATTTCTCTCTTATTCTCAGATTCATCCTTTTTCCTGATTTTCACATTTAAATAAAAATTATTAATTTTCACACAAACAGGGCTGTCACAGTTTATTTACATTTACATTTATGCATATGGCAGATGCTTTTATCCAAAGCAACTTACAGTGACCTTATTACAGGGACAATCCCCCCAGAACAACCTGGAGTTAAGTGCCTTGCTCAAGGACACAATGATGGTGGCTGTGGGGATTGAACCAGTGATCTTCTGATTAACAGTTCTACCAGAAAGACTCGGGAGAATAAAGCTAGTGCAATTATCCATTTATTGACAGCTCAACAAGCAATATAATGATAAGTTCTTTGGCGTAGGCCCCGTCCGAAGCTCACAGTCCGGGGGACCGGACTCTGCTTTTCCTGCCTTGTGGTGGAGGCAGGGGCGCAGCCGACCCCAGTGAGGTATGAGAAGGGGCCATCCTGGTGGTGGTGGGGAGGATGGAAGGGAAGAAATCGTCTTGGTGGTGGGGAGGGTGGAGGTGAATGGAAGCGTCAGCGTCTGCGAACTCAGACAAGTGTAAGTAACTATCTTTTATACTGCAAGAGTTAGAACGTGATTGGATAAAAGAGAAGGAATGAGTGACGCAACAATTGAGTCTTCCTGGCAGAACTTATGCTAGAGCTACCATTTATGTGCTTTAGCCCACTACACCACCACCACTCCATTTATTTCCACAACCTTAACACAATGCCCCATTTCTAACCTGAGGTGTAGTGTCTTACAAAGGGCACAATGGTGATAGCTCATAGGATTGCAGTAATCGAACCATTAAGCTTCTGGTTAACAGTACTGCACCACTACACCAATTTAAATCTACAGTGTGTATTCATTTAATTTCTTTAAGCAAACATAGTCTCATAGATTTATTGTTACTATCATACAATTTTTTTGCAAACTGACTTTTACATGTATCTCTCTATGTTTGCTGCAGTTTTTTTTTGGTCAAATGATCACTAGAGGTGCAACAACAACTGTAGTTTATTCACTGTCACACAAATCATGAGTACAGTGGTTGATTATGACATTATATTTTTCACATTGTTTCTCACACACTGCTATGTTGTGATATCGAAACACTTTTACTCTAACGTATCATTTGAAAAATGATACATTTTTGCCTTTGCATTGCAGACCCACCTGCATTTTCACACTTAATCCAAATTGATTAGCTTGTGTGTTAGCTCACCTGATAGAGTGTTAGACTTTGGACTTAAAAGATTGGAGTTCAAGACCAGTCAAGTACACACGGTGGGATGTGAGTATCATAGAAGCACCATAATTGCTTCAGAAAATGTGCTTTTCTTGTCAAGTTTGCTTATAAAATACTATCGGTTTAAGTTCAAAGTTTTGGAAAATTTACATGACCATGCCACCCTTAGATACTTGTCTAGATGGCTAGAAGCTACTAGATTGCCACAATGCATAAACTTTAAATTGTACGCTTAATATTATGCAAGTTTTAATCATAATTTGTGCTTTATGATATGCTTGCATAGGCCCAGAGGCAGAGAGGTAACACACAACCAGGAAATATACACAGACGGAAAGGTATCTTTAAAGAGTTGTTCTCCTTCAGTGCCTCTCTTAAGAGGAAATTACTCTTTTAGAATATACTCTCTCGCTTTTTAGAATATACTCTCTTGCTTTTTAGCTGTTGAAATGCCCAGGGGCATTCTCTGCACTTATCCATGCAGGAGGGGGAGAAACCGCTGAAATGCGCTGCATATCCAACAGCATGTGCTGAGATGAATGGAACGGCCATGAAATTCAATGAATGAACATCACTCGGCTCCGAAGAAAAAATCTGAATGAGTGGTTGCGAGCTAGCTCCTTTTATACCTGTACAGGTATGTCCGGGGAGTGGCATGCAAATTCCATTTGCAAATTCCCATTGGCCTTTTCTCAAAAATCAGACATTGAATAAGTGATAGATAGGAAACCACGTTTCACTCAACCGAATGTTGGCCTCATATTATTCTAAAACACAAAATGCGTGTGCACATTAGCGAGTTGATTGACAAGCGATGTCTGTATCTAAAAGGTGATTAGCTTTACCTGCAAGGCAGGACTTCCTTTCTACATCCTGATGGGTGCTTGAGCTTCGTGGTTGAGCATTCCAATTTCTCCCATTCATTTAAATAGAAGTGACTAGTCTCGCTCTTCTAAATAGTCTCTGGCCTCACACTCTATAGAACAACAATGCCAATCATGCACTAAGTCTCCTCCCCGAAGTTTGCACACTTTTACTCCTGATTACTTCTTTTACTCCTGATACTTGCAATACATGGACATTGGAGCTGTACAAAAGCAAACCGTTCGCTCTTGGTGGGGCACATGGTGAGTTGTGCAGGAGGACGCTGAGGATAGCGGTGGCCTCCCCAGGCGCTACGTCTCCACGGTAATGCGCTCAACAAGCCACTTGATAAAATGCACGGATTGATGGTCTCTGAAGCGGAGGCAACTGATATTCATCCTCCACCACCTGGTTTGAGGAGAGTCACTACACCACCACAAGGACTTAGAGTGCATTGGGAATTGGGCATTCCAAATTGGAGAGAAAAGGGTAGAAAATTAAAAATAAATAAAAAAAAATAAGAGAATTTGCATTTGTCCTCAAGTAAGTCTCACCTCTGCTCTTGAAATTTAGAAGTCAAATGCAATGACAGTCTAGTCGTATGTCTTTTCTACATTTGAATACAAAAAAAAAAAAAAAAAAAAACATATTCAATGAAAAAAGCTTTACATTATTCCTTTCCAGTTATATTTTAACTTGTTAGCTACAGATGATGTCACAAGCAAACACTGAACATCTACTCATATTCCAGGACGTAGGGCATAAACCAAACCTCGGAAGGCCACAACATGAACGAACTTCAGCTGATATTGACTTACTGACAGAGCAGAGAAAAATACTCTCTATTCAGACATGAGTAACACCTATAAAGAACATGAAAGCACCATAAAGCTTTAACAACTCTCTACTAACATGGACTCTGTTGACTTGCTTGCTCCAGCAAATTTTAGGTGTTTTCAGATTTTCATATAGTGCCCGTTTAGCTGAGTAGATTAATTTACACATGGGTTGTTATAAGAAATTGCTGAATGGGATTACACTATGGATGGGGACTCATAGGCTGGAGGACACATTCTGTTTCATTAGGAACTGGGGCAATGCCTCATTACCCCCATTAATCTATTCTAACAAAGCAACTGAAAACACAATATGTTTTCTGTAAAACTCCACAGATTTATTGTCTGTTTGTTCATGGAATATATATTGTTTTCAATGGCCTTTTCATTTAAATGTTGAAATTTTATGAAGAAATCTTGAGTAGTCCGTTATCATCAAAATTTGCCACCACATTTTTTTTTTTAGATTATACTATATTAGATTATGTATATATACAATAAATATATTTCATTTCCCTAGCCTTTCCTTCTTTTTTCTTTTCTTTTTTTTATATTGATCCATACCCAGTTACTATGTACATTTCAACATATTTAAAACCACTTGCTTTGCTGTCATCTGTCTTTTATGTGTATGTTTCATGCTCTGTATTGTATGTTTAATGTTATATATGTTAATAAAGCTTATATCCCCTGTTATGTTATTGAGCAGTCTTTTTATAGTTGATTTCAACACTGCATTGTATTGTACCCCCCTTTGCATGTATTCCCTGCTATATACTCTTTTTTGTAAGTTTTGTTGCATTAATAAAAATAAAAAAATACAAACACTCACCAGCACAATGCTCAGAGTTTTCATTTTTATTTGTTATGCATTGATATTTGGTTGAAAGGGTGTTCTAGGTATTTGCTAACTCTTGCCCAAGTCAACAGAGGATATGATATTATGGTTCCTCTATGACCTGTGTCCCTCCTTCAGTGTAAGTCAATGGGATTTTGTCTATCAAGTAAAAAACACAAGTCTTTAATTTACAACGGTAATAGGATAACTCTCCTCAACAAGCACCATGATGATTTTGCATTGAGATTGCAAGAAATTTATACTCAGGGTTATGGGTTTGTTAATACCAATATTAAGTGTATAGCTTATAGCTATATAAAGGTCTGTGTTTGTCAATGTTTAGAGTGTTGGTCTGAATTGTTGGTTCAACCAATGCCACATCATCTTTTAATCCAATTGGAATGTTTTCTTGACCCGATTTTGATCCCCATCCCACAGGGCTGCCCTTTAACTTCTGTTAACTCTCTTCATTGACATATTCCTTTGATGTGTTCACATTCACTGCACTGGTACAACAGTATAGGTTGACCTACTGCATTGATCCCAGAAAGACTTGCTTTTTCATTCACTGCACTCTCCTCTGGCTACAAGTAGACTATTATTTTAAGCCCTTCTTTTATAACACACTCATTAAATTAACCTTATCAAAGTGTTTTAGCTCCAATTGTTTTTCCAAGGAGTCAAGGGTAGGAGAAACAAAGTGTTCTTATTAATTATTGCTTGAGCTGATGAAATGACATGTATGTATTTATTTCTGGACTCGGGTAAATAGATTATGTGAATCTGTTTTTTAAACGTGATCTGCTTGGATTAAAAACAAAAAACAAACATACAATTATGTTATATCTCTGTAATGTGGTGTAATTGTGTGCCTTGATTTATCATATTAGTTTATGATCTAAACAGCTTATGTACATTCTTATTAATCTTGTATATTTGTATAAAAGTAAAGAAAAAATAATCGTGCCTCCCCTCATTTGTCATTTAATGTCAATGAAACACGGTGAAAGAAATTCTTACGTTAATACTAGACAGTAAAGATTTCATTATCTGCACTTTAAAACATGCAGGAACCGTACATTTTTAAATGGAAAACTTTTGGGATGTGTTTGTTAGACTTATCCTGATTGATCATTCATATTGATTAACATCTGTCATTGTAAGTTTGTACATCAAGAGACATACATATGTTTTAATTTCTGCAAGCATCATTTAAAGTGGCTTCTGTTTGTGCAGCTCTTATAGTAATCTTTATCAGCTTCTTTAGGCATTTTAAATGCCTAATATTTTTAAATGAATGCAGTTAAATATATTTTATGTTTTCTTTCACCTCTTATTTTTACAGTGTGTGTGTGTGTGTGTTTCTGAGATTTCTTTTACATTTTTTACTTTTAGCACATACTATAAATTATTCTTAGTGCTTTTAGTTCATTTAGGAGAATACATTTTTAGAAGAGAAGATTCATCTCTAAAAGTGCAAGTGTTTTGATTGAACCATCTATCATTGTGACGTCATAATTATGGCATAATAATAGGGTTTTTATGAAGCTATAATGAGACTATTATGTCACAATGTGGCAAATTGGATAATTGGAGCTTTATTTTGTCATAATGGGTAGTCTATGATGTCAAAAAGATTGTATAAATGGGTCTTTACAATATCATAATTAGTTCTTTACAATGTCGTAGTGGGGTCTTTATGAGGTCATTGTGACTCATCCAGTCACCGTTCGATGTAGAAAGGATGTCACAGAGCCGCATTACAACATTTAATCTCACCCACATTTTTTTTACTACTATTTTACATTAAAGGGTGTTATTTTGTTCTGTGAAAACAAAAGTAACAAAGACTTAGAATACATTGTTAACCTTTTTATTTTAATGGCAACATTTTATATACATAAGCAAAAAAATATTTATTCATCCCCTATGATTAAGGAGCTTTCTTTTGAATTTGACTGCTATATGTCTTCACTAAGAATGTTAAAAAACAAAGTGCAAAGCCTGTATAAAATCCTATGTCATCATTTTCAATTCCCCTGTTACACTGTAATATATAACATGTTCACATGTGCTATGCTATGTTTGGTTATATATGCTGTTAAAAAAAAAAAAAAAAAAAAAAAAAAATCTCACCCACATTTTAGTAATGCTGTAATTCAATAATAATTTAACATTGAAAATACCACACACATCACAGTCAACAGAAAGAGTCCACCAGCTCAACTTAAAACGTTTTGATAACAAAGCCCCTTTCTGTTTCACTTTTCCTTTCGCTCTCTTAATTTTATATATTTTAATAATACAAAACAGAACGTCTTCAATCTTCAGTCTTTTCATTCTACAGTCCCTGTCACACAATCTGCATTAAGGTTTTGAATTTTAGAGTTTTTCTTGACATATAACCTGCTATGATTTTAAAGTGTTAAAACACACATTTGGATATTTATAGCAAATCTATTTAACATAAAATAGTCTTCAATATTTAGATGCCCACATGCCCCTAGTTGGAAAAGCACTGTCATATAAAGAGTAAACAGAGTACTTACAGTATGTAGTGTAAAATACATACATGATCTACACAATATAATTAATATAAAGATAAATAATCGATGTCATACAGTGTGTATGAAAGAGGCAGTACAACAAATGTATCAATATTATGTAGGAATTAAATGTTTTAAAAGAGAACTGAAAAGCCCTCTCCCCCACTTTTTTAAATACATATCTTTTTTTTTATTTTTGTATCAAGGATACCACTTTATATTAAGTGCCATTAATTACTATACTTACATTAAAAAAAGGTGAAGTATTTGATAGAATGTACTTATTGTTGTTCTGCTAAACTGAGGTTTGTGAACCATGCTGATCAGTGAATGTTTTTCTATCTCATTGAGTGGTAATTTTTATAATCATATGCATTTTATACTTCAAAGTGTAAGATGCAAAGTGTTTTGTTGACAACAATATCTCATTACCCTGCAGGTCTCCCTTCAGAAGTATTATTTTGGAGAAAGCTTCAACAGAGAGAAAATCCTCTTTTGTGCTCAAAAACAGAGCTGGTGAGATTTTTTGATGCTAAAATACTTGACCATATCATAGCTTAATATGGAGAGAAAACTCTTAAGCAATTCTTAGGTTAATTTCCCCCCAAATGTGTTAATACCATGGCTCTGTGCTGCTGTATTACCATTGCTCTGTTCGTTTGAGCATCATACTAGCCTGACAAAGCAACATTAGTCACCCAATGGTGTGAGGCAGAGGCAGGACTATCTGTTTGCCCCACCAATTGCAAATGGGAATGTTCTAAAAACCTATTTTGAACAAATTTATACAATTCCAGACATTTTTAAGAAAATTTTAAATGAGAAAAATTACAACTTTAAACAAAAAAAATCCATCCATATCCTGTATATTTGCAATGAGAGTAAGAAGTGCAAGAGCTAACATCTTTCTATATCACTTTCTAAAACCTTGGCTCAGAGGGAAAACCTCCCACTGTGTGAAAACTTCGATTCAAGCTGAGCTTCTGCCTGCACGGAGAATTCTTAATTTTCATATATCGTCGGGAATATCATTCCGACCACCAAATGTCAGCCCATTTAGAGATATTATGATTTTCTAGCACTGCATGGCGTAGTATGCGACATACAGATCAGATCTGATTTTAGAAAGGTCACCTGTCCATTTCAGCTAGCAATGTAATGGAGTTGACATCCTTCCACTTTCTTTTTGCCCTCCAAGCCTTAAGAGCCATAAGTAATGCCACACTACCTCGAACAAATGTGCACAAACCATTTTCTTGCCATTTTAGTAAGGTATTGGCAGCTTTATTCACCATTTTCAAATCCTAGTTCTATTTTGGAGTGTTTTGCAAGCAATGTTGCCCAGGGCATGATAAATGCAGTAAGACACACACAGCTTAAATACGTCTGCAGTCACTTTCGAAAGCAATTTAACATGCAGAGAGCACATGAAAGCCACATGAATTGCATTGTGCAAAGTCCTGCGATTTGAGGATTTTAGAAACGGAAGTGCGGATTAGCCTCGTGATTATGAGAAAGAAAACGACTAAGTGAATTGATTAATCTTCAGAGGCCCTGCGCACATTAAACTGACCAGCGGGATTGTCATTTTATGGTAATATTGGTGTATGTTTCCAGCGTATAATAATGCAGGTCTTACAGGCTTTGCTTTGTTGACATCCAGCAGGTTTAAATAACCAATTAAAGCTAATTTCCCTTATTTTCACCCTCTTGTTCTCTCTTCCACTGTCTAGCTTGTGTTCCTTTTTCTTTCCTTTCTCCCTGCGGTTCGATAATTGTTAAGCACACAGCATGTAATATTCTTAGGCTAAGTCGGCCGATTTTATTGACGGTGTCGTTGCTTGGGCTGGTAAATGCTCTGACCTGTTGCCACTCAGACGTGATGGTGTCCTCCAAGTGTAACGTGGATAATGTGAGAGTTCTTGGCTCTGAGTTCTTGCTTGTGCTCTAATGCAAATTTCAGTTCTATTCACAAACCAAAAGTGGGACTTTGACCTGTCTAACTCACATACATTATAATAATGTTTGTGATATGTTCACAATCTTCAAATTTATGTAGTGGATGGCCATATTAGAAAAAACTGTGGATTCTCTGAATGCTTAATCGACTAGTCATTCTTAATCAACAAGGTATATAATACCTAAAGAGAGCTATGCATTAACGTTCCCATTCATCTCAATTGAGGTTGCTCAGCTAGCACATGATAGGCCATAAGTATGCAACCTGCTTTTGCTACTAGCAAATTGTTTGTTCTTGTTTTAATCATAAATGGGTAACAATTTATGCTAATATTTCCTTTGTTAAGAGTTTATAAGGAGTTAATTAAGGACTAATAATTAATGTACAAATTAGGGCTGGGGAAATCAAATCGATTTTGTTATTAATTGCGATTCTTGAGCCAAGCAATTTTAAAATTGTATCCCTGATGAAAAATCGTTTGTTGTTTTTTATTTATTTATTTTATTTGATAAAAAAAAATATCCGTTTATCATAATGCTACATTGATTAATAGATAAGTATAAGAAGCCATATTTGTGCAGAGTTCCACACTAACAGGTTTTCTCTCTGAGAATTTTTGTCTCTTTAATACTTTACGTTTATTCCTTTAACGCACCGCTGCTACAGCCATCATAGTACCATTTGTTCACTGTCGGACGTCAAAATCCTCTGCTGTGATCAATGTTCCTGTTATTATGCATAATCTAAAAGTTTATTTGAGATGTTGTTGGAAAGTATTTGTCAGAAGTCATTCTGCAGTTTCTGTCTGACACTGCTTTAAGAAATATTTTAGCTGTAAAAAGGCTTATCAAACCGTTGGATGCCCCCTTTCAGCCAGGCTGTTCATGTACAGTGGCGGATTTACTCGCCACTGTTGATAATTAATGCCGCTAGACACAAAGTCGCATGCTTGAGGAAACACACCTGATTATATTATGAAGAACAGATGAAAGAAAGCCAGCGATGTTCTTGTCTGATATACTTTTTTCTTTTTCTCTTCAGAAGTTAATTTGCGCTTTAACGCCAACGCTCGCAGCATGACCATGTCTCTCGGAACATGAGCAAACTGTGAGAATGTATATCAAAGCATCAAATCGCAATACTTACAGAATCACAATATTGTAATACATATACAATTGGCTAGGAAATATCATTGTAATATCGAGTCTGGGGCAATTCCCAGCTCTGTAACAAATGCATTACAAATAAACTATATGAAGTTATAACAACATGAATAAAAAGGCAGACTTTCATGCAATACTTGCCAAAAATTGAGCCTTTTTAACTCACATGCTGCACATGCTTAATAAATATGCTAATTTTTACTTACATTAATCAAAAAACATAAAATGCCTAATTTATGATCATGTCACAATGCAGCAAAACAGACTATTATAGTGAGATTAAAAGGAGGGATTGTGTATTTTTGCTGCAGTTTGCTTTGTGTTTATATTCATTACTGTACTGTCTTGACTCACTTGTGTTGTCACGTTCCTTGTCACAGTAATGTCAAAAGAATGGTGCTACTCCGAGTGTTGTCATAACTTTCCTAGTTATCTAAAGTCCTCTGCAAAAACACTTTTCAGATCTTAATGCTCATTCATAACATATATCATATAACAAAGCTGGATGATAATTAAACCATAATGTTAAATGCATAGGTTTCATTTTCATAGGTTATTATTGTTGAATAAGTGTTATTATGCATTTATAACATGAGGTAAAATGGCTGACTTTTTGGCAAGCATTGCATGAAAGTCACCATAGTTATGCCTGATGTTATAATCCCATAACAATTATTTATAATGCATTTTTAAACAAGTATTATTAATCAGTACTTAACCTTTTTATTAAACTGTAGCAAATTAAACATGATTGTATAGTGTAATAGACATACAGGAAACAATACATAGGGGGGTTTATGCTGTAAACCCTTAAGCGAAAATAAATAAATAGTAGTAGTCAATAGATAGTTATATTTATGAGGCTCCTATTAATAATCAGGATACAATGAATTCCTCCAATCAATATTGTTCATTAGTCTAATTGTGGTAAAAGGAGTGCATTTATCGCCGTGTATCAACAGCTACAGAACTATGCATTTTATAATGACAATTGTGATAGGGTCACTAGCGTAGGTTTCACAGCCATCCTTAACTGTACTGAATGTAGTACATACAGATCAGGATTCTGCTGGGGGTGACCGAGAGGAAAAGGCAAATGCACTAAGCTGATTCATTCTACAATAAGAGCCATAGCTACTTTGTATCTTGTGACCTTTCAAGCCGTCTCACTCCACTCTCACACCCACAGAGTCTGTCAGGTTTACTGATCAGCTACAATACATTATGCCACAATGTTCTGGTCAGGTTCCACAGACAGCAGAAATGTTGGCTGAGTGGGTTTCTGGGCAGCTCTGTCTCCCTTCATGATTGTATCATGCAGGTCTGGTAGTGTGAAATAGTAGATTTATACTCTCTCTCTATTGCATTTTAGTTTGGCTTATTGGACCCTCAACAAAGCACATTGATCTCTCTTGTCTGAAATATACAGATATACATTTTAGTTTCCTACCTTTGTGTGAAACAGAATCCAATAAGTTTGTGTTTTCGGCACAGAATTGCATTGCATTGCATTCTGTGAACTGCACATTATATATGGGAACTCATCACCATCCGAAGAGAATTGCCAAGGAAACAGCTCTCTGAAACAGGAAACAGCACTCGAGAAGAGGCGCAATGGTGCAATCTAACTGCAGGGTGTTTATCTGGCCCTGGCAATGTGTTGATGCTGTCGAAAGATTACTCAAATGGAATTTTTATTTTAGGTTTTGTTTTTTTTTGGGGGGGGGGGGGGGGGGGCTATGCAACACAAAGAAAATATTTGGAATGGCAAACTAACATATTGCTCTTTGAGGGGAATTCACTAAGAATGAAGATTTGGATGTGCTGTGTTGTTTTAGCACCCAATTCACTAAAGTATTTATGCGAATCAGGTAACAGGGCAAACATTTTGGTGCTGAATGCAATTTGCATGTAATAGTTCTGGATCTCGCAGGTGGGTTCTGAATGCTAGGTTATGGAAGATGCACTAGAGAACTGCAATCTGACATAGTTTACTGGGACTGATCAATATCACTCCACCACTGAGATGTAGACTCCTAAATTGACTGTTTAAAAAACCAAAAGTGTGACAAGTTATAAAACACATTTCTCCATCATTTGATGAATTACTGCTGCCAAGTTCAATACTAAATGTATGTCTCTTTTTAAACAATTGCATAATTGTTTAGTGAATTTGTGCCTTGCTATTTGTGCAGTACATGCATACTGTTCACAGCTTATTTTCTTTATGCATGGAATATCCATGATGTGTAGTTTCAGGTCTGTAAACTAGATTTTTTTAAGCGTTATCATGGTAATAAACAATAAACTTTTTTTTTTCATAATTAGGACAAATGTACATTTACTACACACAGAAGAATATGGTCATAATGGTTGTATTGTTATTTTTTAATAACTTTTTACCATTTTATAATTTACTGCTGCAATTTACTGCTAAGACAACTACTGTGGTATGAACAGCAACAAAGTGGTAGTTCTTTCAAATAATCATCTCAATATTCTTTACAAACATGCCTACACCATTTAAAACAATTATAAGAGAGATCAATATATATTAATTGAATAACTTAATTATTAAATCCATGTCAAAATTTTGATACAGGCTGAATTGGGTTTCTTTTGCGATAATGACCATATGACTGCTCCTTATCCCACTTATTACAAGACTAATTGCCAAATAAATAAGCAGTGTTGGGTAAGTTACTTTAAAAAAAAGTAATCCACTACTGATTGTTGCTTACTTCTAAAAATGCAATCTGATTACTTTACAGAGTACTTAATTGTGAAAGTAATTAGATTACTAATTATTTTACTTTGAAGTTACTTTCTAAAACCAATCAAACCTGCAATAAAAACAAATGTGACACTAATTGCTCTTTTAGTACTTTAATATTGTCTGAAAACAACAACAAAATTACAGCAATATGACAAAGACAGCAACTTGGCTAAAGAGATCGTATGCATTTCTAAAAATGTAACTGTGACAGGGCGGAGGGTGGGGCCTAGTCGTGATTCCGCCCCTAATCAAGCTAATCAAGCCTCAGAGAAGGATAAAGGCAGACTGGAATCTGCAGTGCAAGAGAGAGAGAGAGAGAGAGAGAGAGATTTACAGACAGCTGTCCAACACTTTTGTGTTTGTCTTTTTGTTTCAGTTTTATATTAAAACTATTAATTATATTGTCAAATCGGATCTCGCCTCCTCCTTTCCATTAATCCCTTTACAGCAACATAACATTCTTAACTCAAATATGCTGTAGTAGTAGTAGTAGTATCTTCAGGTGTGTGTGTGTGTGTGTGTGTGTGTGTGTGTGTGTGTGTGTGTGTGTGTGTGTGTGTGTGTGTGTGTCCGTCCGCTATCTACAAACTTCTTAGCTGTGTGTGGCATGTGTGTGTACAGTATGCTCATTTACTGTGTTTGTGTTGGTGTGAAAGACTGAAACTGAAAATATTTCTGAAAACACATTTGTAAACAGCTTTAATAGAACATCCATTCTGTATTTGAATACCTATTGTTTCTTTTCAGTATGTATATACAGGATTGCTTGTGTGTTGCATCATGCATGTATATGTGTGCATGAACAGTGTGTCTGTTTGTGTGTGTGTGTTTACACAACTTTACAGTGAGTGGATTGTTTCTACCTCCCCGCTTATTCTCGGACAAACTGAGTCTCCTTTATTATTTGCGCATCTGTAACACTATTGCATTGTGTCTGTGTTTAATTGTGTACAGTACATAAAAGAACATAAAAGAGCCGTTTGCCTAGCGACGTCTTTTACGAGAGGCTGTTCCGCAAATGTTTCCACGTTGTGAGCGATATGTACCTCTGTCAGCCCGAAGCCGATCCCCTGTCCTCCCGCTGCAGCTGAAGAGGGACACACGAAGGAGGCACACGTGGATGGGGTAGAGCGCACAGATTTTAGGAGGATTTGTCGCCGGCCCATCCTTGTGTGCCTCTCTTCTCCAGCCAGGGTTGGGAGCACGCTGACACAGAGCTCGCTGAGATTGATTGTGAACGCATGAAAACTTGAAACGCTTCCCTTTTTGTTTTCAATTTGAATGAAAAACTACACTCCGCTGCGTCCATAGTGACATCACTTACTCATCTGCCGTTGCCTCCATATGTGTCCTTTATATCATGTTGGTTTGTCAGAGCACATGCTCATTAGCTGACACAGCAACACACATAGAAGTACTAACAGAGGAACACAATACATTTTAAAATGTATTCTTCTTAATTAATATTATTGTTTTAGCAATAAATGTGTAATCCAAGTAACGTAATGTTATTCATGTCTGTAGCTGTAATCAGATTCCTTAAAGTAACACATTACATTACTATGTTACCACAAAATGTAATTAGAATACAGTACACGTTACTTCATTTGTAACGTGTTACACCCAACACTGTAAATAAGTGGACATGACATATTGATTTGAGTTAAGATTATTTTATTAGCGGGGGCCTGGGTAGTTCAGCGAGTAAAAACGCTGGCTACTACCCATGGAGTTGCAAGTTTGAATTCTATGTTTGAGTTCAATGTCTCCACGGAAATGCGCTCAACAAGCCGCATGATAAAATGCGTGGACTGACGGTCTCAGATGTGGAGGCAAATGAGATTCGTCCTATAGCACCCGGATTGAGGCCTACACCACCATGAGGACTTAGAACAGATTGGGAATTGGGCATTCCAAATTGGGGAGAAAAGGGGAGAAACTAAAAATGTTTCTTAGCTTACTTGTAGATTTTGCAGTGATGCAAGAAGTAGGAAAGCTGACTCAATGCCCAGATGGCCGGCCTGATGTTACTTAATCTCCAGATATGCAGTCATTATTAAAATGTGACACTTTTGACTAGATTCAGCATGTTTTTGAGATTTCGATGGAGTTTTAAGAGATATATTCTTAAATTTAATATATTATGTTATAATTGCAATCAATATGTTATGAACAATTAAAAATGAAACTAGTATTTTTTTATTACAGTAGAAGGTAAGGAAATACATACAGTATTATGTGGTTCATATTCAAGGAAATTACTAAGAGTTGCAGCAACGTGATTTATCTTGTGTAAAATATATATCTCTGGAAGGCTTGATTCTGATTGGTCAATCGCACCATCTAGCGGTCTGATATTTCTTAAGATCATCCTATTGTTGGGTTTGAGTCCACCTAAGTCGAGTCTGAGTCAATTCCGAGTCTTTAAACAATCAAGTCCAGGTTGAGTCCGAGTCCATAACAGGCCGAGTCCGAGCCAAGTCTGAATGAATCGGTTCATGAATCGGAAGAAAAATTGTAACCGTAAACTCAACATCTATATATTAAGCTTATTTTAAACTTCACAACTAAGAAAAACAGTTTGTAACACAAACACCTCTGTTGCATTTCATATATATGTTTTATGATTAGTTTCCTGCTGAACAAACTTCAAAGTGGTTTCAGAATGAAAGTATATGATTTAGGTGAAGACAAAACTGTCCTTCAAAACACTTATTGCGTTCTGTTGACATTTCAATTATTTGTTGTATTTTCCCTCTACTCAAACATAGACTAAAGAAAGTGAAAGCTGCATTAGTCATTACAACCAAGGTTATTATGTTTTGAATTTTAATGTAGTTTTTATTTCTACTTAATAATGCCGACTGATTTGGGAAACTACATAAAAATGAGAATCCAAAAACACTGGAAAAGCACACTGATGATATTAGGGTGTCACAGACATGATTTTCTAGTTTATTCTTGGGAAACACACAATTCTGTTCTGCACGTGGCTTGTGTACCTAAATCCCTGTTTGTGTGTGTCTCACAGCTGCCGCAGAAGATTTTTTTTTTTTTTTATATACCAACCAGACAAAATGTCACTGAGCTCTTCTTTAACTGCAAAAACATGGATAATAATAATTTTGAATCATAAATTTAACAGAATTGTCCTTCAAATGTGTCAGAGATGTAGGCGAAAAAAAGATGTGCATAAGTTACCTGGTAGTTTACAATAAAATAAAATAAATAAACATTTAAAAGAAAAAACATTAGAACCAACCAAGTTTAGATTCATACACAACCTCTGTCATTGAGTAATACATTTATTTTATAGTCTATAATTATATTGTAAGCAAAATATTTCACTGCCCAAAATATCCATATATGTTATTGTGCATGGTTGATTGTTGTGAATGGTGGACAAATGCTGTAAAAGAATAAATTTTAAGCAGTTCGTCAATGCTTTGAAAATATTCAATGAATAATACATAAGTGCTGTTTATCTGTTTATAGTTGCTGTCTGCTTTAGAAATAACACTATTTTCCCCGACTATTTCAAGCTGACAACACTGCGTGGACCACAAGAGACTACAGAAGTCAACATGTGTATTACACCTAAAAAGACATACTATGCAATATTAATTTATTTTAATTTTTATTTGCATTTTTTATTAAACTGTGAGAGACATGATGTAGATGACCTGACTCAATTATGTTCTTGATTTTAAGTTTTTAAAACGATGAAACCGCAATGCGAGCACCATCTTGGCTGCACAAATGGCACATGTAATTTTACCAGTTGTCAGGTCCTGTGTTGTGTGAAACTGCATTGTTTAGTTTCTATTACATTGGATGCATACCCGTCTATATGTTTTGTCATGCCAGTGATCTTGGTAGTTGATGTTATATAGTTGTCTCTGTAGTAACATTCAAGCATATTGTTGACTGGTGAGTGTGCCTGTGCACGTACGTGTCTGTGTGTGTGTGTGTGTGTGTGTATGTTTGCTTAAACATAGTGAAACAACTCTGGATATGTCTACAATTTCAGGGGCTAATACAGCTGCATGCAGAGATGAGTTCATTAATTTCTGTTTTGTTATTTTTTTTTCATTGCATCACAAATGGCATGGACTCGGCTGGAGTCAAGTCCGAGTCAAGTAAGAGTAAAAATGTATCTGAGTCCGTGACAAGTCAAAGTCCATTAAAATTGGACTCGTGACATAGACTTGAGTCCGTGTCCAAACCCGAGTAGCCCAACTCTAGATTTTCCTCTGGAAATCAAGCAAGTACCTTGAGGGAAAACAGAATAATATCTCATCAGTTTATACTGCTCTATTTTTGGCTCGCAGGCTGTAATGTGGCGATTCTTGTACGCAGAGCATAGAAGGAACATAAAAGCAACCCTAAAAACATGTCCATAGCAACCTAATTAAGTTTGAGCACTCAAGATTTGGCAATAGTACAGCACATCAGAATTATTGTACATGTTTTTTGTTGTAATGTTTCACATAGGCTGAAATTAATTGCACTCATGAAAATGGATTTAAATTCTTTGTAAAGTTTTAATCGCAAATACAAGCAAAACCGTCAAACTGTACAGTCTTGAGTAAAAAACAAACACACTACATGGAATTCTGCATACCACAATGTAATACACCGACCATCCAGTTCCACAGTAACAAGTAAGCTGAAATTGCAAAAGTAATTTTTAATATCTTTTATTTGTATTCATTATTTGGGTGGACTGCCAAAGTTTAGACATTTTTACATAAAATTGAATTAAAAACAAAATAAAAATATCTATTTCCAAAATAACTGGATGGCACCAAAGACAGTTTAGCAGAGATGGACCACTGGTATTAAAATGAATGGGAGAAATTGGATTGGCCAACGGATGTAAAAAGGATCCTTCCATACAGGTAAAGGAGCATTTTAGATACAGACATCGCTTGTCAGTCAACTCAAGATGCGAGAACGCATGTGTATTAGCTGAACCTGCAAGAAAAACTGTGTTTTTTAGAGTGATCTGAGCTAAACAAGCACAATTTATTGTTTAAATTGCATTGCAACATTGTTGTCAGATTGTATTGCTGATTTGAAATATGTCCTTAGATCATAATCTTGACCAACCAATATTTCTGTCTTTCCCCATTCAAGTAGATGTACTTTTATACCTCTTGTTTGTTTACATAGAAAAATAGCTGCCCAGCCTGTCTGAGATCATTCCAAAGATGGCTCCTGAGTAGACTTAAAACGCACTTTGATGGCACTCAAATGCAACATGATGAGGTCATGTGACAAACATTAAGTTTAGTGCACACTGCACATTATTTGGTAAGCAGTAAGCTCGCATTCCATTCTGAACATAGCCTTTGTTCTGCTTTATTAAATTTCCCAGTACAAAGCAATATCTGCTCAAGTCACCTGCCTGAAATGTTTGGAGACCATTTCTTCATCGATTGTCTCTGTCATCTTGACATACTTAGTTTACCAAGATGTCAACTTAAATATATGTTGCAGTACAATCCATTTAAGATAGAATACTGAAACACTCAAGCAAACTGTTTAGTCAATTAAATAAGTTCTGAGTTTGAAGTATTGAATAAAAAGGGCAAACGTACATGCGTGTGCATTTGTGTGTGTGGGAGAGAGTTAATGCAATATGTGAAGTATATCCTTCCATACAGCTGATGTGCAGGCGGCCTTTAAATACAACCTGAACAGAGCGGTGTCTAGAGCTTCTCCCACTGAAGTCAGCCTTCAGAGCATTACAGTGTGAAAATCCAAACCCATCAACCCAGATGAAGACTATAAAAGTTGTATTCTGTAGCCTGAAAATGCAGGAAACCACCTGCAGAAAGTCAATTAACACAGGCCTGACATCCAGCATCACAACACAGACCTACAAACAGCAGATTCAAATTCAGCAGACCTGCTTGCCTGCCGATAAAGCCACGAAGCTTAGAAGCAGCACTCTAATTTACCGCCTAATATTGAGCGTGAAAGTGAATCCATCTCCAATCTCCATTAAACAACCCCCCTCCCCCCCTTCCCTTTTTTTTCTATTTTGGAAAAGCAAACAAGTATTTCTTTGCTGAGTGAGATTTAAAAAATATAACAAGATCCCTGATCCTGCTGAGTTAAGTCGATATGTTAGTTAGTACCTTACGGTTATCTTTGTATATATGGTGATGAATCAGCCTTCAGCAGTTTAGAGACAGATATATTCACAGGCTGTTAATGGAATACTGCATCTTTTTGGGTCTCCAATATGTTAGAGTATCATTTTTTAATAGTACACATTTTATAGCTTGCTTTCATAGCTTGCCATAACTTTTACTATTTTAGATTTTTTTAATATATACCACTAATCTGAACTATATTCCCCATGCATTTTTCTAAAGGAACAGTTCATCAACAAATTAAAATTCTGTAATAATTTACTCATTCTTATGTTGTTCCAATCTGTATGACCAATCACCAAAAATAGTTCTCCAACAATCAAAAAGTACCATAAAGGTAGTCCATATGTAACAGGAGCCAGCTGGTAGGAAGCTGTGCATTGTGTAAACCTCACTCCCCTGACCTCAACAGGTGCACTAGCGACTGACATTAAAGACTGTAGCCTTTGGTCGTCTTGTTAGCGCACCCACCTCCCATGCCAGAGACCCTGGATCAAATCCCGCTCTGAGCGGGCCAAGCAGGACAAATTACACATGCATCTTGTGCACTTTATAACAAATCTTTTGAAGCGTACAATGACTTGGTGTGTGGACTAGATTGAAATATAAAGGGGTCAAGACATGTGGACTAAAATTTTCCTTAAACTTTTGACATATAAGGGAACATTGATCCTATAGATCCTACCTATTGAGAGGGAGGAGTTGCTACAAACACAATGACTGGTGGCAGCGGGGACCACTCAAAGGAGACGCGGGTCCGCTCGCATGGGGACCGCACTACGGAAAATACACACAGAGGGATAAGTCCACATGGGGGCCCGTCCTGTGGAGCACCTATTCCAGTACAGAGTAGTTTGAGTACTGGTCAGGGAATTCCTCTGTTGAACAGAGGGCTAGGGAGGAGTCATCCTGGGAGCCGAGTTAGTGGGATCTCCTGGGATAAGAGCGCACGAGATCGCCTCAGTGGTGGGGAAAGGCGCTAGATGCAAGCAGTACACCCGGTCAGTTGTTTCCGAGGTCTACTGGCTCGGTCCTGAGAGAACACGGGATGAAACCGACTCGAGGTATTGGGTGTTGCCCAACCCGCTGCTCTGCATATGTCTGCTAGGGAGGTGCCTTTGGCCAGTGCCCACAAGGATCCCACACTTCTCGTTGAGTGTGCTCGGACCTGCAAGGGGGCTCGAAGGTGAATCTCTGAAGGCCCGAGAGGACCAATGAGGGATCCCAGGAGGGAAACAGGCTTGACTGGGGAGGGTTCAACCTCCGGGCACCTCTAAGGAACCTGATAATCAAGTTGTGCTTACCCAAAGACTTGCTGTCTACTGCGTCATGGTGGGCCATGATAGTGGTAACATACACCTTCAAGGTGGAGGGGGACAGCATCCCCTCCAACCTCTCCTGCAGGAATGAGAGCACTGACCTGACTGCACACCTCTGTGGGTCTTCAGACCGGGAAGCACATCAATTCATGAACAAGCTCCACTTCAGGGTGTAAAGTTGCCTGGTAGAGGGAGCTCTGGCTTGGTTGATCGTGTCTACAACAGCAGGTGGTAGGCCACTTAGATCTTCTGCATCCCGTCCAGGGGCCAGACGTGGAGGTTCCAGAGGTCTGGGCGCGGATGCCAGAGAGTGCCCCGTCCCTGAGAAAGAAGGTCCTTCTTCAGGGGAATTCGCCAGGGAGTGGCTTTCACAAGGAGCACGAGATCCGAAAACCAAGTCCGAGTGGACCAGTTGGGGGCCACCAGAATGACTTGTTCCTCGTCCTCCCTGACCTTGCACAGCACCCATGCAAGAAGGCTCACTGGGTGAAATGCATACCTGCGCATCCCCCGGCGCCAGCTATGTGCCAGTGCGCCTGTCCCGAGGGGAGCCTCCGTATGGGAGTACCAGAGTGGTCTCTCGGGAGGCGAACAGGTCTACCTGTGCTTTGTCAAACTGTTCCCAAAACAGCTGGACTGACTGAGGGTGAAGCCTCCACTCTCCGCTAGGCATACCTTGTCACGACAGTGCGTTGCAGTGCGCTGCCACGTTGAGGCTGCCCGGGATGTGAGTGGCTGCGCCCAGATCTGAGGAACCAATCATCCAGCCGCGAAGGCTGTGGGGAGGATAGAGGGTTCCAGTCCAGCCTCACGCTGATGGCAGCCCGGGCAATCTGGGCGTCCCGAGGGTGGTAATCCAATGGAGTCTTCCGCGTCAGACACCGGAACACTCTCCAATGAAGCGGCAAGCTCATCATCCAGCTCGGGAGGTTCAAGAGGATAGGCAGACTGGCCGTGAGGAAAGCCGCTGTCACCCCGAGCCCGGGAGGAAGTCAACCCGGGCATGTCGGGGGGCGAGTGGTTCGTGGGGATGTACCTGGAGAAAACAGAGCCCACTGCCATCCCCAAATCGCCTCCATTGCCATCCGGGTCATCCTCAATCCCGTTGGAAGAAGGAACAACGCGGGGTGCGGCTGGAGTGACGTTCCTTTTTAGGAAGGAAAGCCGCGACTGCAACGTTGTCATGCTAAGGTTCTCGCAGTGAGAACATGAACCATCCAAAAATGCTGCCTCGGTGTGATCGTGGCCCAGACACATGAGGCATTGCCTGTGACCATCAGGAGTGGAGAGAACTCGACCACATCCAGGATCTACACAGGGGCGGAAGGGCATCTTTATAAAGACGCATCCTGAAAAGGACATTCAACGCTGCTGTGTATTGCTCTTTTAGAGAACTTAACTCTTTTAAAAAAATATTTTCTTTTATGAAATGTGCTGTCGAAGCGCCCAGGGGCAAAGCTGCAAGGAGAAAGCCGCTGATATGCGCAGTAGATCCAACAGCATACGCTCTTTCAAGAGATGAAGTGAACAGTCTTGTGAATACAGCTCGCTGATCACACAACCGGTCGCTCCAAAGAAGAATTCAGAATGGACAGACGCAATTCCCTCCCTTTATACATGCAAATTCTGTCTGCCAATTTCTCTTTGGCGTTTTCTCAAGTTCAGAGATGCCCAAGGCTCTCAAGAGAGACTCCTAGTGATGGGGGACATAAAGTAAGTTTCAGAACTGGAAACTTCCTCCTTAACAGAAAAAAAGAGCATTTATTTAAACCAGGCTGTAGAAACAGCCTGTTAGGAATTTGTGGAACTTGTCACAAGGACCAAATACATGCATATGACTGACTCCTCAGCTAGACATCAAAACCTATTTTTTGTCATTGCGCCACTGGCCCCTCACACTGGTGCTCAGTCAGTCACAGGTGAAGAGGAGAGAGGAATGGCTTTGGCTGTTATAATTTCAAGCCACTTTTAAAAGACACAATGTCAAGTTAGAACTCTAAGAAGGAGACCGCCATTCTATTTCATTCCGCTGTGCTATGTTTTGAAGGCATTCTGGACCATTTTTGCACCCATTTGTGCTATATTTAATTGTTGGTCTTTTGTAAACATGGACTAGATGGACGTCTTTAATCATTTCGATGCATTTCTGGCAATGTACACCGTGTTTTAAGACCGGTACAAATGCAACATTTAAAAACACGTCTCATTCTGCTGCTGCCACTCGGAGAACTGACTGGGAGAAAGTCAAGCCATTCTGTGTGTAAACAAACACGGAAGATATGAGATGTCGCTTCTGTGAAAACCACTGTCTCTGCTTTGGTCTGTTGCAGCCAAATGAAGCACCCAGCATTGGTGTGGATTGTATTATTTTTGCAAATTCAGAATATTTCAGCGTTGATTGTATGTTTTTGGCTCATATCAGAGTGGACTGCTTGTGAACCAGTTCAAATTTAATTCAAGCTTTGCAAAGGAACTGCTATTGAAAGATGCGGCAGTTAAACACCACCAGACCCATGAGTAAACAGTTTCATTTACGAATGTCATAACTTGATAGTTGTTGTGCTTGAGTGAACATTTTGATACATTCAGAAGAAATGTGTTTGGTGAAAGTTTGTAAATTTTCTTACGATTGAGTTTCAAATATTACTGTATTTGAGGTACTGCACAAAGTTATCCAATCAGAACAGTGGGCGTTTACATTGAAGTCTTAAAGGGCCAGAGAGCATGAAACCGAGCATTTCAGACAGAGGGCCAGAGACGGGATGGAAAATTATCATATACTATTAAATTATGACTGTTTTGGTGCAAAAAAATAAAATAATATTATATGATTCTGCATGTTCACTTTTATGGTAGTTTTATGGTCAAACTGGTCTTACAGAATCTTTTTACTATACCTACATTTTTGAAAAATTATAGTTATGTGGCTTGTTGTATGTATTGCATCACTTTCCTGGTGAAATCAACACTAGAGGCACAACAACAACAATTACTTATATTCAATTTCACTTAGATCACGTGTAAAACGTAAAAAAAAGTTAAATTTTTAGGTTAGTGAGGTCGGCGAGGTCGTTTTTATTGATTTAAAACTCAAATAAGCATTAACCTTTAAAACCTCATCTATTTGAAAGAACATTCAACTAATTTTGAATGCAAATCTGATAGTGGTCGAATCAGTCACCCTGGGTTATCAAACAAAATAGTAGCTTGTACAAGGGTCTGCCTGTCCTCTTGCTGCATGCCACCTATTATGTCCTTTTAGCACATTTCCTGTGTATTTCACAGAGCTCTAGAAAGCACTCAGAAGTCATTGTGTCACCAGGAGGCCCTTTGTAGCTCCACAGGAAATGAGTTATAATATTAACTGTTCTCCATCATTGGAGAGCCCACCGTGGATGCCCCTCGCTGGGCTGGTGAATAAACTCCCGGGGATTTAATTGATTCCCCTGACTTCCAATAACAACAGAACATTTTCAATGGAGACCCATTTTTGCAGAAGAAAGGAAGGCTGAGATGGACAGAAGGAGAATTTCAGGGTGGTGATGATGTGTATTTGGTGCCCAAACTGCAGGATTAATCTCTTTTCTCACCGAGTGTCCCACTCCAATCCGAGGGTTGGGTAGAATTTCACCTGGCACAATGGTTAATTGAAATGTGCTTCTGTGAGTGAGATTGAAAAGTGAACATGGGCCTTTTTTATTCTTTTAAAAGATTCATATCTTTTACTTATACAGTATATATACTGCATACAGCCTGCACACTTTACTGACAAGAATTACATGCTGTGCTTTTAGCATCACCAAAATAGGTTGAATGGTCCATTTAACATATTGTGCAATCCCAGTCTTATTTACGTAATATTTCTGGTTAGTATTCTAGCCCAAATATTTGTTAAATTGAATATAACAATGAAACAAATGAATGCCACTATGATAACACTATGTTCTCTGAACTTTTAAAAACCTACTCTTAAAGGTTTACTCAGTAATATAGCCTCTTTAAAAAAGTTTAACTCCTAAAGACATGCATTGTTATTTTGCAAATATATGTTGGAAATCATGACCACACATTAAAATGAAGATTACAGTCATATAAGTAACCTTATAAAAGTTCTACAAGGAGAGGGTCCACACATGGGCACTGCCATGTTAGAATCACATGACCAGCCGAATACTACTCGCTTAATCTCAGTTACCATCCTGATGTTTGACACTTTGACTTATCGATTAAAGTAATCATGGCTGACTGTAAATTGTGAATGTTTACACTGGTATCAGTAACTGAAAACCATTACATTTGAGTGATGCTGCATCCAAGCCATTAAGTGTCAGTTAAAGCCAAGATGACACAAAGACAAAAGTTACTGAGTGCACCTTTAAGGGTTTAAAATTAACTCTTTACAACGGACGGACCGTCTCTCACTCCTCAGCCAGATCCATACGAGAGCCCCACGATTGAAGTGTGGGCGCTGACTCCCGGAAGTAAGCAAGACGAGTGCGAAGCATTTTGACTGAGAGCAGATCGCAATGCTCGCACCCGCCCCGCCCCAACGCGAGAGCAGCATGCTCTTCCCCCAAACATACAAAGCAAAACTGATGCGTGTCCCTCTCAGCCATAGAGCGTTTTCTTTTTTTTTTTGAAAAAGTAGAGAAAGGTATCTGCGCACTGCCTAACAAAATCTAACTCCTAGCAGAGGAAAGTAGAAAGTTTCTGACAGGCTCATGAAGCACACACACACACACACAGAGTGATCTGAAGACAAAAGATCTGACAATGCTCCTGTGACGCATCTATTTATAACCCTGCTACAGGTGCATCCAATGATGTCACCGGCAGAGGCTATAAATTCCGGTCAATTTTCATTGACGTGTTGCACACATATTCACAGCTGGCCACACCTAAAGATGTTCCCTATGCGCTAACTCAGTGCAGCATCATAAGTGTAGCTTTTTGACAGGGAACTATATGACTCTGTTTGTATAATACATGTCTTCTGAAGCGACACAAGCAGTTTTGGATGAGAAACATACCTAAATGTAACTCCTTTTCACTGTAAATCTTTACATCAGTAGATGTCTTGGTGCGTTCATTGGAGTAACTCGATTACTCTTCCTGGCACATACTGGCATGGTATGTGATAGCTGTGCAGTATGTGTAAACCTCACTCCCCTGGCCTCAAGAGGTGCACTAGCGAATGACCCTAGGGGCTGTAGCCTTTAGTGTCCTTGAGTGTCCACCTCCCATGCCGGCTGAGACCGGTTCGAATTCCCACTCAGAACGGGTCGAGCAGTACCGGTTACACAAATAGACAATAAATCATTCAGGATGACATAAAGATGTCATCTTTCAATGGAAGACACATGGGGAGCGCTCAGGAAGCTTGTTTAAAAACAATCTTTAATTTTGTGATTCAATTTGATTACTATAGTGCTGCAGAAAAGACACACTTCAGCTTGGAACAGTGACAGTGTGGGTGAATGGCTTGTGAAAAACCTCCATTGCATTTGGCCCCAACTGGATCCTTGCTGAGATACAGTAATCATATATTTTTTTTTTTTTTGCATTTATCATCTGTGAAATTATCTGTCATGAAGGCAGGGGGGTGTCCCTGCCAAGATAGAGCATATCCAGTGGCTTCACCGAAAGCACTCATGCGCAAGATTACACCATTACTTTTATGTATCGTGCTTAGGGGATGGGCTTCTAGAGTAACGTGGGTCATCCTGAGTGCACCCTTCAGTATGATACAGCTTGAGAATATGCTTTAAAACTGTGGTTCTCAACTGGTTTTGCTTCAGAATCCATTGTACATGTAGATAGCATACCATCACTGGTTTAGTAGTGCATATAGTATGTGGAAAAGGAGAAAATAAAAGGAGAAAGAAAGGGAGAGAGGTGACTTGAACCCAGACAGGATGAATCTGAGCCCCCCGGAGGAGTAAACATCCTGTAAAAGCAGCACAGCCTAGATCTGATGTTATAGGAAGCAGAGTGGAGCATGTTCTTTCTTAACAATGCCAAGGTACACTGCCAAAGGATGTAAACCTGTAATTCATTTTCCCTGTTGCTTGAGTCAACACTGCGCATCCAGACAAAGATAGGTCACTACATTCAGAGTGGCTTTGCACAAGGATGTTTTTGAAGTCCTGCAGCAATGTTTTCATTTGTTGAGTCCAGAAATTAATCTCCTTGAGTCATCTGTGTTTCACCCAAAGGTGTTTTAATGTAACGATCATCCAAACTGAAAATTCTGATGTTATTTACTCACCCTCATGTTGTTTCTTATGTGAGATTCTTATGAAACCTGTCAAGCAAAATCTAGTTTTAAGATTACAGTACACAGGACACACAGCTTTCTCTAAGATTTCATAAGAAATGCAGCAATGATATTTAATATGAATAATCTAAATAAATTTGTGCATTTTAATATTTTGATCAATCAATATTGCACTGTTTGTTTAAAAGTCAAGCTTTTTCCATTAAATCTCTGCATTAATGTGAGTGTATTAAAGATATAAGTCAATGGCACAAAAGATCGATTTTGATTTGACTAGAGGCTCCAAACACATAATTGTGGGGCCCATCCTGAAACCATGCTTCTCTGGGAGTCTATGGGAGCTAGCCTGGAATGAGAACAACTGAAACATATTTAAATTTTGCACCAATTTCCATGAAAAAGTGGCATTCTCTTAAGCACATGGGATGGAAAGGTTTCTTAATGGGCAAATCATTTTTGCAATATTCCGATTTTTGTTGTTGTTGTTGCATAAATTCAATTTGCGACTTGGATTAAAGCTCATCTATTGACACCAAACCAGAATATACATACAAAGCAAATCTTTCCAATTACCCTTTAGAATCACTGTTTTATAGTGTTTTCACGCCTGGCTCATTTGAAGCATTTGTTTCAGAACCTGTTGTGTTGTCTCCCTTAGTTCATTTAGGCATATATGAACATGGCGCTTGCACTTGGATCTGCACCAAAACAACTGGTTGCAAACTAACTCTTGAGTTGTTCAATTGTGATGAGAATGTAATCCAACCAACGGACAAACGAACCAAACAATATCCCTAAAAAAAACATGAACATACCTGATGCATCTGTGGAGAATAAGTCTCTAGATCAGCACTTCACTGTAATTTAGCATCAAAACATGGGTATAGCCTTTTGGAGAACTTTTTTATTTTATTTAACTGCATGTTTAAATTAGGAGTTGAGGTGATTTTAGTACAATCGCTTCTTCGGATAGTGGTAGAACACAGGTGGGACGGCGTTAGCAACATTTTGTCAGATATAAAATATTTTTTACATTGTTTCACTCTGCTTTTTATGTGTGCACACAATAGAGAAAGGGAGAGAGCTATCGAGAACTGGTACCTTATAATGCAGAAATAATACAAAAGCAACTAATAACAGATAAAAATATGCATGAAGGAAATGTAACAACTCATATCCATCTGTGTCGGATAATGTGTATTTGCAGCACAACCTCAGACTGAAACCTGCATTTTATACCATGCAGTGGCAATTTGCATAACCGTGACATAAACAATACTCAAACTTTTATAACGGTTGACAAATTTTTACAGGTACATCAATTTAACTAATATATCAATATATGAGCTAAATCCCGGAACAGCGCACAAACACTGACCAATGAGGAGACAGCTTGGTCACGTGACTTCTATTAATACAGTTTTGAAATGTTGTCTTTGTAATATAGTGACCCCTGTTTCAGAACAAATCAAATGTGCTAATGGACTGAAAATGTCCTTAGAGAACCCCCCCAAAATCCCCTTTGAACTTCAACAGTGACTATCGAACTAATCCCAAATGCCCCTGATAAGAGAACACAAAGCGCAGCAAAATAGACGCCTCAGTTTATGAGAATGACAGAGACTAACAGCAACAATTTTTCTTCTTCTCATTCTCTACTTAGAATGGGAATACACAAAGATTCTGATGCGTATAGATTTACTTTTAAAGGTAATAAGAGAGTCAGGGCTCTGCAGCTTGGGTTTGGATTTGGAGACACACAGGTTGATAATTGATTGGAGCTTGTCAGGTGTTGGCACTATGAACTGTTGTTGTGTTGAAGAGAGCTATGGAAAGATTTTTCCAAAATTCTCCATTTGTGTACCACAGGGAAAAACAAAACAAAACAAAAACAAAATAGCACACAGGTTTGGAAAGACTTGTGAGTGGGTTGTTAATTATGACAAATTGTTCTGTTTTTGGTTAGTTATTCATTTAGGCATGCATTGTATTTAATGTGACATGAGTTTAAATTTCTGTAATTGATCAAACATCTGAAGTGCTACCATGTCTGAGGGCACTGTGGGTGAATTGTTCTTTTTCTTCATTTTAAATGTCTTGATAGATCATTTTCAGGAGCCTGTTGATTGAAAAATGTTTTTCACTTACCTAGTTTTCTAAGGCTTTCACAAGTTCAAAAGGATCCGCAGAACATCTGTTCTTCAATTGAGAAATGCACTCAGCAACTGAGTAAAAACACAATGACAGTCACATGAAAGTCTGGTTTTTCAAGAAATTTTATATTAAACTGTAGTGAGAATTTTCTGATATTTTGTTTATTTTGTATATATATAATCTGTCACATATACAAGAAAAATCACAAGTGAGATCTCTTTAACAGCTGTAGTAATCATTTCACATTCATCAATCAGTTTCTTTCTTTCTTTCTTTCTTTCTTTCTTTCTTTCAATACCACTCTCTCAAACCTGAATACCACATTGAACTTCAGGAAGAGGAAAATTGGGCCAGGGGTAGTCCGTTTGTGGTCACGACTGTCCCTGAGGCCGTGGAGTGAGGCATCAGCGACTGACATTACCACTGCCTCCAGCATAAAAATAGCACAAACTCTACCTGGCTCCATCAGTCCTCTGCTGTTGGTGCACTTCAATGTGTGAATTTCACAATCAATGGGCATACGAGGGATAGAAACAAGAAGGTGGGTGCCAGTCGGGTAATTTTGTTTTCCTAGGAATTTGAGCGTGCCTTGCTGGGATGATTATGGTGTTATGACTGTTGTTATCCAGTCAGTCAGTGTACTCAACCTGCTTTCATTTTCAATTATCACCGTTTGTGTCTCCAAATCCAAACCCAACTGGCAGAGAGGCACCTGACAGTCTTATTACCTTTAAAAATAAATCCATATGCATCAGAATCCTTGAGTCTTACCATTCTAAGCAGAAAATGAGGAAAAACATAAATTGATGAGTCTATTTTGTGGGAATATGTGTTCCTTTCTCTAAGGGCATTTTTAGACCTGTAGCACATGTGGTGTTCCAAAACAGGGGCTAAAATTGTTACAATGTTACAAAGGAAACATTTCAAAATGAACCTAAACTGTTAAAAAAAAGTCACATGTGAGCAAACTGTCTCCTCATCAGAATGTTTGTGCGCTGTTCCGTGATTTAGCTCATACACAGCCACAATATTAAAACCACTGACAGGTGAAGTGAATAACATTTATTATAGTTACAATGGCACCTGTCAAGCGGAGCGATATATATTAGGCAGCAAGTAAACAGTCAATTCTTAAATTTCATGTGTTGGTAGCAGGAAAAATGGGCAAGTGTAAGGATTTGAGCTATTTTTACAAGGGCCAAACTGTGATGCAGTGGTTAATACCTACCAAAAGCGGTTCAATGAAGGACAACCAGTAAACCGGTGACAGGTACATGGGTGCCCAAAGCTCATTGATGTGCATGGGGAGCGAAGGCTAGCCAGTCTGGTCAGATCCCACAAAAGAGCTACTGTAGCACAAATAGCTGAAAAACTTAGTGCTGGTGGAATCAGTGTGATGCTTTGGGCAATGTTCTGCTGGGAAACCTTGGGTCCTGGCCTTCACACAGATGTTTCTTTGCAGACCACACACACACCCCTTCATGGCAATGGTATTCCCTGATGGCAGTGGCCTCTTTCAGCAGGATAATGTTCCCTGCCACACTGGAAAAAATGTTCAGGAATGGTTTGAGAAATGTGACAAAGAGTTCAAGGTGTTGACCTGGCCTCCAAATTCCCCAGAACTCAATTCGATTGAGCATCTATGTGATGTGCTGGACCAACAATTCCGATCAATAGATGCCCCACCTCACAACTCACAGGACTTAAAGGATCTACTGCTAACATCTTGGTGCCAGATACAACAGGACACCTTCAGAGGTCTTGTGGAGTCCACGCCTCGATGTGTCAGAGCTGTTTGGCTGCACGAGGGGGACCTACATGATAATTAGGCAGGTGGATTTAATGTTGTGACTGATTGGTGTATATCGATATACCGGTTATGCAAATTGCCACTGCTAGGTACAGAATGCGGAATCCAGTCAGAAGTTGCACTGCAAATCCACATTATCCGACACACATGAATATGAGTTGTTAAATTTCCATCATGGATATTTTTATTTGTCATTGGTCGCTTTTGCATTATTTCTGCACTGAAAGGGGACAATTCTCATGGTCACAGAGCATGATCTCTCTCTCTTGTGTGTGCACACACAAACCCACACACACACACACAAAGCAGAGTGAAACAATGCAAAAATGTTTGTATCTGTCAAATATTTGCTAACGCTATCCCATCTGTGTTCAACTAGTACTGTATCCGAAAGAGAGAAGCTATTGTTTTAAAATCACCTCAGGAATTTTAAAACAGCTCCTAATTTAAACATAAAGTGCAATCTAATATAGTCACCAAAATGCCATATCCACGTTTTGATGATGTATTATGACCTAGAAAATCCTTCTCCGCAGATCCACCAGGTATGTTCATGTTTTTTAGGGATATTTTTTAGTGCGTTGGTCCATTGAGTCAGATTGCATTCTAACAGCAAGCAAACCTCCCCAGGGTTCATTTGCAATCAGTCCGAGAACATCTGGGTAGTCTGGAACCAATTGTTTTGTGTCGGATCCAAGCCTGATTGCATGTTCATATATTGTCGTGTTCATAAATGTAGATTTGCACTCTACAACATCAGGATAACAAGACCTTTCCTCTCTGAACATGCCACACAACTCCTTGTTCAGTTGTTTGTCATATCTAGACTTGACTACTGTAATGCTCTGTTAGCCGGCCTTCCTGCAAGCGCAATTAGTCCTCTGCAAATGATCAAGAATGCAGCAGCACGTCTGGTCTCCAACAAACCAAGAGAGTGCATGTTACACCCTCTTTGTCTCTCTGCACTGGCTGCCAGTTGCTGCATGTATGAGGTTCAAGGCTCTGATAGCATACAGTATTCACTGGATCTGATCCAGATTACCTACAATCATTCCTGCAGAACTACATTCCCAACAGAAGCCTGTGGTCTGCAAATGAGCGGCGCCTTGTTGTGCCAATGCAAAGTGGCACCAAATCATATTCCTGGACTATCGGCTTGACTGTACCTCGATGGTGGAAGAACCTTCCCAACTCCATTCATGAAGCACCCTCTTGGTCTTCAAAAAGGCAGCTAAAGACATCTTTTCCATGAGCACTTCACCATACACTCTTAATAAAAATAAATAAATAAACGTATTAGTCTTATTGCACTTTAATCTCTGTCTTGGATAGTATTTTCTGATGCTATTGAAACTTTGTAATGCAGCACTTTCGTTCTACTGTGTCCTTAAGGTGAATCGCTTATGTTGTATTCTTCCTCTTTTGTAAGTCGCTTTAGATCAAATTGTCTGCCTAATGAATAAATATAAATGTAGACAGGCTTTGACTCATTTCAGAGCAACATTTAAAATGCCATGCAATGATATTAGTCTGCTAGTTAGTTCTAGTTATGAGCAAATTTATTGATGCAAAGTCACATGATTTTTTTTATGCATCTTGGTGTTTCCATCCAGCCTTTATTATGTGATGCTAATGAAGCTAAAGAAGGGGAACTTGAGCCTTACCAATGGGGCTTTGGTGGCATATAAGACAAAAAGAGTTGGGAATCCTGCTTTAAATCCTCTTCTATAGTAAATATGAAATTGCTTCAAACACGCTACTACACACGTCCAAATATTTTCGTCAAAGACCACTTTGCTGATTTTACAGCAGGCGGATTGAAATCAAATCAGTGGTGCATTGTAATGTTGGCTATAGTAGCCCATATTTCAGAGGACATAATGACTCATTGTACAGCATACAAATGAAAGTGGTTTCAGCCCTAATGAAGCCATCTTTGACATGATTAATTCTGCTGTCAACGAGCGTGGGTGATCACGATGCTTATATAAATGGCATGAATCAATGAAGTTGTTCTGATCAATGAATTCTGAGTATGTAAATGATGAGTGCATAACTCTTCAGCCTGGGTGCACATGACGAATATTGGTTCAATTAATTAAGCATTACAAGCTACGTTGCCCACTGAGATTGCGTTCAATATGCAGTTTTTATGCCCTGTGTGTTTCTTCCCAGATGATTTAACTAACTTATTTTTCAACTAATAATTGCTTTTGAGACCATCTGGAATTTTCTTTACAGTGAATTTTGTGGAACACTTGCAATATACGTATGTGAGAAAATTCATATCCTGGGTTACAGGGAACTTGTTACATTACACTTTGAAAATTAGGTACAATTTCAATGCTCTGGATCCAATTAAATATGAGCAACTGAGTGGCTGCCATCCCAAACTCAGCTACTCTGGTATATCTTTAAAGTCCTTCAATCCGGAAACAGGTCTGACAGAATGGACAAGATGGTGACAAAACTGTCAGACTTCGTGCTTTGTAGATTCTCAAATGTCATGTCACGCCAGCTTGTTAGGTGCAACACAACTCATGCAACATTCTGCAACAAACCACTAAAGTTGCATCTGATTGCTGATTGCAAACGAGTGTCTGGTAGCACTTGGTGGAGCAAAACCTGGCCTGTGTGGGTGTGTAGCTAGTTAGTTGAGAAAAAAATTGTAAAAATGTGAAGACATTCAATCTTGACTCCTTTTTCTGTGATCACAAATGAAAGCCCTTTGGTTTTATGATATAATTAAGATAAATAAACAGCTACTAGTAAAGGCTATCCTGTTATACACAAGGCATGGTAATGAGCTGAACAAAGAGGCAGATAGAGGATGGCAGTGCATCTTATTTTAAGAGAAAATGAGACCGCGACTGTAGGATGATGAGGTGGCTTAGGCGATGGATTGCTAATCCATTGTGATTTTTAAGCATGGGTTTGAAGCCCATTTATTGACGGAGGTTTGAGTTCACAATCCTGATTTGGTCTCTGGTGAATTTTTATCTAAAAACAGTCCTGTCCTGTAAACTAAAACAGAGGGTAATTGATATCTAATTATTATGCAATTGTGTCATTGTGGATATTTGAAAAAGAAAGGCTGAGGTTCAAATCCTGGAAGGGGCTATTCATGAATTTACAGGGGAAATTCTATCCCCATTGCAGTCTTGAGAAAGTTGCAGGATTAGTTATAAGTTTACTTGAATGCTAATGAACTACTGTAATTGGCATTTACACTGAAATCATCGAGGGGATTGCATCCAGTACAACATGTACAGAACAACAGTGCAGTATGTCCCTTTCACTTTTAGAAATGTCTATGCAAGTTTAACTTCCTAGGTCACAATTCGTTTTAGGAATAGTTTTTTTAAATGTAATCAATATTTCCTCATGTAATATACATTTTTTGAGTCAATTTTACTAAAATGGCATACTGTATGGTAAATTACATTTATAGTTGACAATAATGGGACAAAACCACATCAAACTGTAACTTACCAAACTTTAAGCATATATTCGAGCATTTAAAAAATGCATAAACATTTGTAATTTAAACTTGAGTCAAATCTCAAGTCAAGTGGTCAAGTGGAAATCTAATCTAATATAAATATTTGATGTTAATAAATGATGAATGTAAATTTTTTTGAAAGCCTGAGGTCCTGAAATAATTGCATATAATAAGTATACTGAAAAGTAACTTTTAAAATGTTATTGCTTTATCAACAAACAATTTAATTGCTGATACTAATGCTGCGTTCCATTTGAAGTCAATGTGGGATATTCCAACTTGATATCTCCGACCATAAAGTCATTCCATTGCCCGATGCTCGGAAGATGACGTATAAGCAAAAAAACTGCAATGTTCCTGTTAGTTTAGCAGCTGTTTGATTTTCACCCAAGACGTCACCTAGCAAATTAATTAATAAATGATGCTGCAATGCTAGTGTACGATTATCAAAAGACAGCATAATTTACAGTTTTGAACACCTGTCTCTGCAAACACGGGATTTGCTATCATGTAATGTAGAAACTTTGACTCACTGATGTGTTTTAATTTCATAAATATGAATGTTTATCATTAACTATGAAAATCTTCTTGGGTGCTGACATGTTGAAGATTACTGTTCGTTGTTAACAAGTTTTCCTACTCAGCTGCAGCACTCAACTGTACTGTAAGCTCCTTTGTCTGCAGTCTCATTGGGGCATTATGTCACTGCACTTTTGCATAAAGTTGAACTCTGCTCAGCTGTCGCATCGTCAACATTCTTTGTCACTCTTGTCACCTCAAATCAACAGCTCTCATTGAAAACGAATGATTTCCGATTGCTTTGTTCGCTGCAAATTGCTGACAGAGTGAACGCCCCTTTCAGTTGTGCTAAAATTGAAGAAGTTTCTGCTTCAATTTAGGACAAATTCAGGGATTCGACATGTCAAATGTTTCAAAACACTTTCAGCCACCTGAGTGCTTGCTTTGACTGAGAGCTAAATCATGTCATTTGTCATCTTGACAGGCCGGCCTGTAATAAAGCAGTCCACCTGGAAGAGAAATTTTCATTTCAGTGTAATCTGCATTTTAAATGTGATTTTCATATGTACATGTACTGCTGTAGAGAAAGTCGTATGTATAGATCTGTCCTGGACCTAATGAAAAAGAAATGGGGACTTCCTGAACTTTTCACTAGAAGATTTCAGATTACAAAAAAAAAAAATATATATATATATATATATATATATAAAAATACAGCATGAAAAACTCATGAAAATGAATGCCACTAGGGACTTAACGGCGTCCTTGGTTACATAAGTATCAACTTTTGTCTCAGAAGTTTATCCTCAAATTCCTTTTAAACAATTTACAAAAATTATTGACATGCATTACAGAGCTATAAAATAAATGTCTATAGCATTGTTTATGTAATTTGGTTTGAGAGAATTTGATTATAACTTTTTGACTTCTTTTACAAAGTATTTTGTAATTATCTCTTTCTCATGAATCATTTATCTCTGGTTTGCACATACAATATTCTGTCATTTTGGCTTTTTGGCTTTACTTCAGTTTTACACTGCACATTAATAAGGCACAATCACTGCAAAATGTACTCTTTCACTCCTGATATGGGAAGACAGTTTTCAGGTTGCTCACCATCTGTGTATGCAATGGTGCATGAGAGAGAGAGAGAGAGAGAGAGAGAGAGAGAGAGAGAGAGAGAGAGAGAGACGGAAAACTGACTTCAGCAAGCCATACAAATCTAAAGGGCAGATGGAGAAACAAATTCTAGCACGTAAAAACTTTTTGTGAAGTTGTCTTGATAGAAAGACTGGTTCTTTTTATTTAAAAAAAAAATTACAAAATAAAAATCTGAAGTCCAGAAGAAGGTGAGAGTAAATAAAATGTTTTTCAATGTTCTGTTTAAAAAAAAAGTAATTGGGGTTTTGGAACATTTCCATTTTTGAGAATCTTCAATTTTGGACGAGCTTTCCCTTTAAAGCTAGAATATACAATCCTAAACCACTAAACAACCATCATTTCATTTCCCACATACACTGTCGGAAGTCCATCAGAGAGTTGTTTCTACACACAAGCAGATTGGACATATTGTCTGGACACCTGTCATTCAAACTCAGCAAAGCAAATAACGATATCTACTTTACATGACTCACTCCAGGAAGCATCCAAACTCTGCCTCTGTTTTTCATTTTAATTCATTATTGCAATGTGGCAAAGCAGCTGAACAGTTCTGGAGGAGGCTGTGAAAACATCTGCCCTAAAGATCTGTCAGGCGTGTAATCAGTAAACTGTGTGCTGCCACTCATCTCCCACTGCCATCCACAGAACCTTCATCTTACTGAGTTCCTCAAGTCTTTTGAGGAATTTTCCAGCTGTAGAATTAATAAGCACTTTATAACTGCTGTCAGTACAGGTGTGGTCTGAAAGGCTTCCTCAAGAGCTATATTTTGGTAAGTTTTGTGCTATCCTATTTGTGGTATGGATATAATAAATTACTGGCTGATTCAAACTCTGTTCTAGAGCTGTCCATGGTGCTGAAATTTAGATTTTCCAAAAGGTGATTTTGTTAAATACAGTTTGATGTATTCCTTAACTCCAAACTATCCCTAATCCCAAGAAAATACACTCTATCCGTAATCTCAAACAAACATAGTACTAACCCCATCCCTAATCCAAAAAGAACATAGTCATAACCCTATACATACAGTATTTCTAAACAAGCACAGATCTAAAACTATCTGTAATCCCAAATGATCATAATCCTTAAACTATCCGTAATTCCAAACGAACATAGCCCTATAACTATCCCTAACCCCATACGAGCACAGGTCAAAAAACTATTCCTAATTCCAAACGGATCTAGTCCAAAAACAATCTCTAATCCCAAACTAGCATTATCCCTATCCCTAATCCAACATAAACATAGTCCCGAGTCCATCCCCTACCATTAATTACCTCTAAAATTAAAGGGAAAAGACTGGTTGAGCACTTTTTCAACTTGGGTCTGAACATTTATGAGCACAATGGTGACTGTTCCAGTAGCATTTCCACCAAAAGGGTTTTTCACCCAAAAATAAAAATTCTCTCATGATTTACTTACCTTTTAAGCCATCTCAGATATGTATGACTATCCTTCTTCAGCAGCACCAAAGTAGATTTCAGATCAGTATTTGGTGTTGTTGTGGGGATGTTTTATATAAAACCCAATCAATAATCTAAAGGGGTTTTATATATATATATATATAAGTATGTCTAGTGTTAAAACCCAATCATGGCCCCCACCCCCTTCTCTCTCTCACACTCTTTCTCTGTCTGTCTCTTTCTCTCTCCCCCCACATTAAATAGGCTATTAATATCAGCCTAGTTTAGTAGTCAGACCAGTAAGTTTTTTTTTCTCAATCCCTCTATCATTACCTTTAATTAATGCAAAAAAATAAATAAATAAAATAAAAATAAATATATATACATCAATACTTTAATGATATATTATTTTAAATGTGAACTATTTATACACAATGGTAATTTATTACAGTGATGACAAGTTAATGAGAATCACCACTGAAAAATTGGAAATGACTAAACAAAACAAAAAAATAAATCATAATTTGTCATAAAAAATAATGTCACTATGCAAATAATATTCATGGTCCTAAAATAGGCTTCTCTTTCTTTATGCTAAATATTACAATTTGTTTTGATTTTGGGTGAAAAGGGAGGCACCCATAAGATCTTCCGAGGGGTTTAAATCTCAAAAGAAAAAAATTCCAGACAAAGGAAACAGTAATAAATATTTAACAAACCAAAGCGTCATGCATTTAATCCTCCCAAATAGTGTGCCATATAGGGGTTCCATTTACAAATAAATCTAATTAACATTTATCCTTGATGGGGAATAAGAGTGTTCAAAGGAATTTTAATGTTGCCAAGATAATTTAGACAGCGAAAGAGTGAGTGATAGAAGATGCAGTGTCCTGTGTGGAGAACGATTTGAAGAGACAAATAGAAATGAGTGTGTATCAATGGTCATCATCTTCCATAACTGACAGTCATCAAGCAAGACTCTTCTCTCTCTCTCTCTCTCTCTCTCTCTCTCTCTCTCTCTGTCTCTCCATTCCTCATTAATAAAAGATGTGAGAGAAGATAAATTGTGGAAAATTAAATGGATATGTGTTAAAATCATTTTAGTGGGTTCACTGGACTCTGGTCAGGAGACTTGGAATCACAGCTGGAAATGAAGAGAGACAAGGCAGAATTTGCAGTGTGCATTCCATTAACAATATTTTCTTTTGCCAACCAACTGACAGCAGTGCTGTTTATGCATAACCCCCCTTTCAGCCTCGGATGACCCTTTTTTCTTTGCTGTAAAGCTCTCAATCTATAAACACTTTGATTCTGCTGAGCTCCTCAATGTTAATGTCTTGCAAAGTCATTTAGTCTATGTTGAAGTATTCACGCCTCTACATCAACCAAGCAACAAAGGCAGTTCTTAAATGGAATTCCATGCCAGCATTTCAGCAGAAAAGGCTCTGGCGTTGTCCAATGAAATGGCGATACACCAGAGATTATTTAGCAGAGACGGGCCACTTTTATTAAAAATTTAACATTTTGCTGCACTGGCATGATTGGAAATAGCCTTACAAGAGCATTCCAAAGATGTCCGACAGTGGACTGACTTCTTAGAAAGACTTTGGTTACACTCAATGACATTTAGAATTTAGAACAGTCATTCTGCCTTTGTTAATTAACTCCATATAGAGGGAAAATGTATATGAGGTTCGGGAGGAGCATGTTAATTTTAATCAGACAAATCATGACCAGCAAGTAGGAGTATATATGCCGCTGCTTACCTGCTTCCTGTGACAATTCTGATGGCATCCCTCCTCCACTCCATCTCCACAGGTTCTCTAGATTCAAAATGTATCTAAATAAGTCCGGGGTTGTTTCCCATACAACATCTTAACTGACTGCTTAACCACCATAGTACAATGCATCATTGGAGAAATAGCTTATCATGACTGTTTCCCAAAATCGTAGTTACTATGTTGCACATCCATGGTTTGAACCACATTGGTTCAACAACATAAAGCTCTTGTTAATGACCTTATAAAGAGGCACTTCCATGAATATTAAATTATAAAAGCTAATTTACATCTACACCAGAAAGCTGTTTAGTGTGAGGAAGCTGCGTGCACAGATTCAAATGCTGAAATAGTGGGGTTTCCCTCTACATCAGACTTTGGTGTTCCCCTGACATACATGCACAGTCTTCAGAAATATATAAACGGCACTTATGCATTAACATAAACACATAAATGCTGTGTTCTCTGACAGAATCCATGTGTTATATAAAGCTCTTTATCTTAACAGCCTTGAATCCCTTCAATGGCTGCATTTTGCGTTTACATGATGTTTCAGAATGCTGCTTTCCCGGAATATGTTGTTTTGTTAAATGTACGTAAACATAGTCAAAGTGTTTATAATATGAATGATATATCTGGTATGAAAGAGATAGAAGCCTCAGCGAATTCAAATGATGTCCGCACAGCAAGCTAACAATAAACTATGCTTCCAACCACAGGCAAAGAGCTGTAATTCCAACTACACAGTTGTGTGATGCTGTTTGCAAATGTTCGACAGAATTATGTTTTTGGGATGCAACAAATCATTGAAATATGTTGGTAACAATGGAACTTGTGACCATACTTTTAGTAAAGCACCTCAGTTTGGTGATCGAGAGGTTGTAAGTTCAAATCCCAAAGGGGACGATTCATGTGCCTTCACCAATTTGCCCATGAACAAGACATTTAACACCAGCTTACTCAAAGGGCATTGTCCTTTTAGTAAAATTGTACCATAGTGTAGATAAAAGACCAACATTGATGTTGGCTTCACCTGAAATTTTTCCAAAACATTTAAAAAGCTTGAGTTTTGACGAGAATTTGTTTACTATTGACATTAGGGGTTTGAATAGTCTTGGCCCAATTGAACAGTACCTCCGTTCCCTCTACGCATATTACGCAGCCTGCGTTGGGCACCAACTCCATAGAGGGGCATCAACTTATACCCCAGGGAGGCAGCATAAAGTCCACCGGCTGACTTTACTTACATGTGTAGGGAAATTTGGTTGAATAAATGTAAACAGTATGGGTTCAAGTGCCCATGTAACTCTAAGAAAGTTAAATGACAAATAATTTGATTATTTGTCTGAAAAAAATTGTCCACCATTAAAATCGTAATGCAATGGCTCATTGTATCTACTCACAATTTTTATTGTAAGGAATTAGCTTTAATAAGTGAATTATGATTAATTCTAAATATTATTACAAATGCCACAGTAAAAATGGAAGAACACTGGTAAACTATCATAGATAGTATAATTTAGAATGGTTAAAGGGGCTCAAATCTGGACTTCCATGGACAAATGTATAAATTATTGAAAAAGTTTTCCTCCTGTTCTATCCTACTCCTGCTCTGACTGGTCATGTTTGCCTTCAGATATTCTAAATGTGACTTAAATTAGGCATGTGTCCTGCTGAACTCAGATCATTCTTGTTCAATTAAAATATCCAAACAAATGCATGCAGTTACAATCTCCAGTTACTTTTATCACTTTATGTGGAATGGGGGATTTTGGCTAGTGAAAATGCTGAGTGGCTCGTGACTTTGGGATTCCACTAGCCACAGTGACCAGTGAGTCAAAAAAGTTAATGTCAAGCCCTGATGCCAACATACAAGTTTGTCTAAGACAAACTTTACCTATCTGGTTCATGTCTGTTGCACAACCAGTGTGGAAAGAGTTTCACACTGGCATTAAATACTTAAGGTAGGTGCTTGTTCAATTCCCCAATCCTTAAATAAAATGCTTGTTTTGGCAAGAACCATTAATAATAATAAAACTGTAATCCTTAACTGTTGGTTGTATTGACTAATTATTATTATTATTTTTTTATCTTCTTAGTCCTGAGGAGTTTTTGGTCATGTGACCATAGTCATAATTTGGCTAGAAGACAAAAATGTAATTAAAATATGAGAGTACCTCATCTTTTATTTTTTGTAAAACAAACTCATGTCTCATGTCATGAGTTGTATGCAATTGCAGACATGTATTCCTGAAGAAGCCATGTACAGCCTAATCTGTCTGAACACTCAAGCCCTGTTGACTTTCACATGTTTAGGACTATTACAGATTCAGGCTATTGATAGGCGGGCAGCTATTATACTAGTATGTATGGTATGTAAGTCACAGTATAGAGTGTGACTCAGAAGTGAATAGCAGGGCCCAAGAGAGCTACCTTTGTACAGCCTAAATGAGATCCAGTAAAGTAGACTCAACCAAGTATATCTCAAAATAGAAATATATAAATAGTAATGAGGTAAACTAATGGCAGTCATTTCATTTGGAGAGTTTTTGTTTTTTCATCAAATTTTCCCTCCTGTATATTAAGCTGCTTAGGTGATTAAATGTTCACACTAACAAACTTCATAACATTTATTTTTTTTGATGTCAGTGGAGCATAGATGACTTAATTTTGAAGTATGAAATCATTGCTTGGAGAATGACAGTTTTGCTCATTTCAATTCCACAGTCATTTAATTCATTTGAACGTGCTTTACCGGAAACACTAGCTACAGCCAACCATTAACAGCTGCACTGATGGGAATGACCAGGAGGCTTTGTTTGGAAAATAGACTTTATCAAAGAGCCCTAAACCCATAAATGCTGAATTGTCCCTAAGCAATTTTAGGGCTTACATTATAGAGTTTACACAATGAATCCATTGATTTCAATGTATTAATTGGTAGCAAAAGTGAAGCTGCGTCAAAATGGTTTACCATCATATGCTAAGGGATGTGCATGCCACTGGACACGAACACACAATAAGGTAAAAGTTCCCAGGCTAAATATTATATGATTAATTTAATGATAAATGAGTAATAATGAGCCAGCTAGCGCAATCAAGCTCTCTGAAAAAAATTCATGCAGAAATTCTTTTTACTTTACTTCTTAAACCATTATCACATATAGATGTACCTATGAAACATACAAAACATTTTTAATAAAATATTATTAACCTTACCATAGCGAACTTTGCCAACAAATTAGTTACTTTGGCATTGGTAAATTGACAATAGTGAGTCTCCACGTACTAAAACTATTATAGCATGGTTGAGCATAATTAATTTTGCTAACCTTGCAGAGAAATCCGGGCCCAGAATTGTGCCGTGTCAAACCGTGCCCAAGTGGAAATGCTACTGGAACCGTTGCTCAACATGGTTAGAACCGTTCAGCCCAATGGTGGAAAAGAAGCTATAGTCATCTTATGAACTATCAGCATTTTAGAGAGAATAGTCCTGCTCTTAGAAATACAATTTGCTTTGTGCCCGCTTGGTTTCCACTGACTCATCTTTTTTTGCACCATAAAAACATGTTAAGCATTCCTTCTCATCAAATGCTCCGTCAGAGCTTTCGCTAGTGTGTTAGCACCAACAAACAACCGACATGATCACATAGTAAATCAACATGTTGTATCCAAAAGTTCATATAAAATAGACCCTTTACTGCCGAATTACTTACAAGTGCCATCCTCCATCAGACATAATTTTAGCAAAATTTAACTGTGTTCACATTTCCCTCTGGTGCAACTATTAGCACATTGCATACACAACCTCAAAGGGGTATGTTCTGGTCCCGTGGAAAACAGAAAGTAGTTGTGTTCACATTTAAAAGATGAGCACAATTCGGAGGTTGCATTTTCACTCTAAAATAACAAATTTACTTCACCGATGATTAGGTCTAGTTTTAGATTAGTTTAGATTAGGGTTTTAAATATTAGAGTTAATAAAATATGTATTCTTGTTCACTACATCATTTACATCTAAATATACAACTTGCCTTTGATGCCGGAAACTGGAGCTTACACATGCCCATACGGTCAATAACACTTCCAGTTTCGGTCACTCAGGGCTGTGGTACAAATTTCGATAAGCACAGACAAAACTTCGGTCAGCAGCAGAAATTTCAACCTATTGTCTCTGAATTTAAAATGTGATCAGTCTGAAACGACAAAAAAAAAAACTTATACTGTTCACTACTATTATCATGGCATAGTTTGACCCATGTAGGGAGAAAGTGAGGTCATATGTTACTACAACTTAATGATTTATTGCACTGTCTATGCATATTTATCCCACATTTAGTCTGCAGATCTCCTTCAGAAACTGTGTGAATGTGTGAAAGTGAATGTTGCATATGTATCTGGGAGTATGTGCTACAAAGCGTAGTACCCAGTTGAGTAGTGTCAGCTGGGTACACACTTGTTTAGAGTGCTCTGTTCTCTTAAAGTCATTTCATAAAATTACCCTGGCTACAATTTCCATGAAAAGTCAAATATAAATATTTTAAGAAGCAAAGTAGAGACTTTGAGGTCCTTAGTAAAGTCAGAATGGTCTGTACAATGACAGACTGATTAGTATTATTATCTTGCTCCCTACTACAAGTCCCTTTAAAATCCACCCCATCGATCTCAAACAACAGCTGTATTTTCCCTAAGAAAATTACACAACTAATTGTAATCACTGTTTCTTATCTGCACTACTAAAGGGCATTAACCGACAGAGATGTCCATTGATTCCTCGCTTTTAATTTATCTTGTAGCAGAAAAGAGAATTTCTTGCCAAAGCTAATTATCTCTGAGGGACTACCCTTAAGTCAAATTCTGTTTTATGTGCTTTAGCTTAATTCAAAAACATTTTGTCTTTGAGTTTGACTTTTGGCCCATTTGGGGTCCTTTTTTTATGGATTTCCAAGCTGTGGTCACAGATTTCTTGTCTGATAAAACATTGGTTAAATATGTATATACATTGAGATCTAGTCTGAAACCAGTAGTTGAAAAAAAGCTTCTATTTTGCAATATGTTTTAATTGTAAGTGGTTTATAAAGGGTTCATTGATGGCTAATAAGTCATGCACAAACATAATATGAATTATTGATATGCAGTCATAAAAACATGACTAAAAAGGCAACTTAATCCAATATAGAGCATTTAATGTACATTTTATAAATGCTTTATAAACACATTTACAAAATGCCCTAATTCATGATTTATGCAGCAAAAATAGACTTTTTATTTATATTGAAAGGAGGGATTATGTCACTTTACTACACTCCCCTTTGTGTTTATATTCATTTCTGTAATGTCTTGACTCACTTGTGTCATGACTTTCCTTGTCAAGTTGATGTCAAAAGAATGGTGCTTCTCCAAGTGCTGTCCCAACTTAACTCTTTGTTACCTCTGCAAACCTCTGCTTAACTAGTCCTGGTCCTTAACTCTCCAAATGAAATGACTGCTATTAGTTTACCTCATTACTATGTATTATATTACTATGTAATTATATTACTATGTAATTATATTACTATGTAATATATTTCTATTTTTTGAGATATACTTGGTTGAGTCTACTGTAATGGATCTCATTTAGGCTGTACAAAGGTAGCTCTCTTGGGCCCTGCTATTCACTTCTGAGTCACACTCTATATTGTGACTTACATACCATACATACTATTATAAATGTATGTCAGGTTAAAAAATGTCAGTTCTTCATGCTCATTTACAATATATATCATGTAATAAAGATTGATGACCATTAAACCATACTGAACTTTAGGTACAGAGGTTTCTAATGCTGGCAAACTCTTTAATAAATTCTTCATATGTGTCCACTTTACATTAAGGTTTACTTTCATAGGTTACTAATGCTGAATAAGTTAACTCTTTTTATGTTTGTTGTTATAAAAGTTTTTACAATCCATTTGTAAATGATTTATTAATCATTTATTAACCCATTTATACCTTAACCCTTAACAAAGGAAATGTTCATTTAAATGTTACCAACATTTGCTAATATTTGATTAGTGACCTAGACATAGTGCAGAATTATAAATATCTCTTTGTTATGACTATTTTAACTTTATTATGCTTAAAATGTTTAATGATTTTACTTTCAGGTTTAAATGAAATCATGTTCAAAAATGTAATACCAAACCATAGCAGTGATTAATTGGAACTGAGCAGTCATTAACCTTACAAAAGCGTTTACAAGCATCTTCACATACAGGCCTGCACACAATAACATATCACACAAAGGCACATACATAAAAAAGGTAATTTGTTCCACCTGGGGCAAGACAGAAATGTTGGTGACAAGGGCTGAAATGCAGTATACATTCCAAAAAGATTTTGTTTGCATCCTCATAAATATTAATAAGCATCATCCTCTTTCGTGTAATACTATAAAGCCGTTACAGCCCACAAGTTGCATGCAACCAACACAGATTTCCCATTATAATTGTATTGTTAGATCACACAGGGAAAAAAGGGCCCTAATTACTTTCAAATCTTTTCACAGACTTTAGCCAAGGATGTTAAAATGCCTCTTTGAAACTAGCTCACAGGAAACAGCTTGTCCAAGGTCTTGGGAAGGATTACATGCTATCAGTGCTGTATCAATGTCACCTTTATAATCTGCCTCTATGTAAATAATGGTCACACATTAGCATTTTTTTTTCTATAAAAGCTTATCATCAGCGGGAGTTTCCATGAGATATGCCCTCAAGAGAGGAAAGAAGTATCTTTTGAGGAAGTGTCCTGTCCCCTCTGAAAGGTATCATACCAGGAGGGCTTTTCATTAATCTCGAACCCAGACCAATGGGACGACGAGCCTTGGTTCATTTGCTGCGGAAGAGCAAGGAGATTTACTTTAGTTGCCCATTATCTCCAACTTTTGATCTCCATTTTACAGAGGCAGGTTTGGGAAAATGCCTTTATTTTTCATAATCCTCTCTCTACCTTATCCATATTTCATGAAGAACACTGGGGGTATGAAAGTGTCTGAAACTAATCCACTGCAGGATATTTAGTCCAAGATTAAAATCTCTCACTCCACTGCGCTATAATTTTGTTCTTATTGATTGCCCAGCATCACAAAATCCAAGGCAAGAATGTTCCATACATTTATTTCTGAAATTGTGTTAATGTGGTCCTTTTGTGAGCCCATGCTAAAGCAATAAGATAAGACATTCAGAGTGAGGGATTGAGTCTCGCAGAAATGTTATGCGTTTAACAAGTTCTTTAAAGATGAAGTACAGTATGCAATTTCTGCACCAGTAGCATTACCAAATGGAATTGCAAAAATAAACAGGTTTCATGAACGTTCCTCCAGTCTTCCATTGGTTGGAAAAATGAAAAATTCTGCCCTAAACTCACACTATTTGTTGAGTCAATATTGCTATGAAGAGCTGGTCGGGATGTTCAAACAAACAGAGCAATGCTGTGATAGTGTGTACAATGGCAACGTTCACATGCAACCTTAAATTCTGGTAATAATCGAACTAATAGCTCAATCGGCTAATAGCGCAATTAGGCTAAAATGGTTTAACTAGACAGTATATTGGGACACTTCTTCTAATTCTCTTAATTTGTAAAGTGAGTAACATAAGAAGAAAGCTTTTGCAAAGTTTAAGGTACATATAAACAGTACTGCAAACTGATTTAACTTATTATAATTATTAATATTATTATAGTAATATTCCAGATTCCATACAAGCTCAGTCGACAACATTTGAGGCATAATGTTGATTACCACAAAATAAATAAATAATATTAAAATAAAAACTCGTCCTTCCTTTTCTAAAATCAAAAATCTGGGTTACAATGATGCACCCAGGGCCGCAACCGCTTTCGGGTCCTTGAATAACATATAACATGTGAGTAAGGGCAGCTGGTGGACTTTCTGGTGGGTAAGATGGTGCCCTACGCAGACACTACAGAGGCACCTAAAATATGAATGTATGTGGCCAATCCCTAAAGGTTAAAAAACCCACAACAAGTATCAATAAGATGCCAACAATATGTGTGTTAACATGAATTAAGTGTGATAAAATCTCTTACTTACCTTTTCTGTGTAAAGTCACAAATTGTACTTATAGTGTCATATTTTGCAACTTTGTTGCCATGACAACATAACACTGTAAGCCTTAAAACCATAAAACCACTGTAAAAACTATTTAAACTAATTATACACAATGTAGGTGCTTTTATAAAAATTATAAGCTTCACATTTCTGCCTTTGAAACATCCTATAATTGTAAGTGCCTCACTGCAACAGAGTTCAAATTATTTGCTAACACTTTACAATAAGGTCCTATTCCTTGACATTAGTAAATGTGTTAGATAGCATGAACTAACAATGAACAATGACCTTTTACATGATGTATTAATCTTTGTTAATGTTAATTTTTTTAAATACTATTGTAAATTATTAGTTTGCGTTAGTTAACTGTTGATATATGCAACTTTTAATTAAAAATATTTTACAGTATATGTAGAAATGAAAGTTAAACAAGATTCATAAATGCAGCCTTATTGTAAAGTGTTACCAATTATATGCCACAAATATGCACAGAAAGGGGGCTGCAGAGGCGCGAGCACCTTTCGTTCAAAAGTCTAAAGCTATTCTTCTGGTCATGCAGAAAATAGGGGGACATTTTTATAATAAAAATAAAAGGATTAAATAAAACAAAATTAAAATCTCTTAATAATCTTACAACAGCAGTAATTATTTGTCAGTATAAGATTTCCATGTAAATTGAGGGAGAATTAAAAAAAACAATTAGGTGGAGGTGTCTTTATCAGCGCTCACTGCAGCAGATCGGGGGTGAATTCCAATCGAAAGCGATCATTCCTATGCCCTACTTGCTCCGAAGGGCAGAGCCCTTGAAGTGGGTATTCTGAAAGCAACATGGCATTACTTGTTTGAATGTACCCTTTGCTATAGTCTTGTTGAAGGGCCCTTCGAGACAAGATTAATTTTCTCACTTTTGTATGAAACAATCCTTCGGGTGGTGTTCCCTTCCTACAGTGTCCTTCAAGTGTGCAAAAATGCTGTTAGAAATTCGATTACTTTTTGTTTAAACTATTTAGCCATTAAACTTGTTACTTTCAAAAAAGTATCACGGCACTACCGGTTTTTGGACACGTAGGCTACCATTGTAATCACTCAGAATTATGCTATTATTATCATGCTCCACGGAAAGAAAAATCTTTCACACAATGTCCATTGATATTGTTGATGTTGATATTTATTAAAAGTCGAAAAAAGTGTAAAAAGTGCCAAAGTGCTCAGTTCGGTTTACATCGTCATCAGTGTCCGAGTAAAAATAACACCTGATTCCATTTATAGGTTAGAGTATAGCATTTACCATAACTCTTCTAGTTGAAATACATTCAAATACACAAATGTTTAAAGAATTTCGTAGACATGCGTTGTATTTTATACATGGTCTACTATCACACACACACAATAAATACATGCATAGCGTACGCAATGATATCAAGAGCTATATCACGAAAGGACTCACGATTAAACACAACAAAGCATTTTACCAATTAAATTCATTGTAACAAAATACCAATACATATATGTGAAATATTTATAGTCCATTGAAACATTATAGTATGCATTTAAACCAGTTAAGAATACAGTTTATATACACAAAGCTAGCTCTAACAAAAATATTCTATAGTCAATGGAAAAGTCTAAAAGGCCTAAACAGATATACTAATAATATAAATGAAGATATTCTAATGACACATGATCTCAAGATACACATAATTTCAGCCACATAGAATACATTTGCAAATATACCATGATTAGTGAAACCAGTATACAGAAACAAAAATCATCAATTCTACAGGAAACTTCTAAGGGACAAATCAGATTTTAGTCTCAGTAGGCTAGTAGAATCCATTCTACATCAAGTTTATATGTGATGAAGGAAATAATAGATAAAAATAGGATATTATACAATAAAAGAAAAAAATACTTAAATACTATAAAAGCAAATAAATTTGTTAAGTAAAGGAAAATACTACTCATTCAAATATATGTCAGTGCCCTTTATTTCCCATCAGCCCAATAAGCTTTCCCTTCTGCCCCTGCTGAGGTCTGTGTACACCACTGCCTACTAAGAGTAGAAAGAAACTAAAAGACATTTATCTCTCACATCTCCGAAGCATAAACAACAACAACATCAATATGGATACCTATGTAAATTATATGTTCAGGAAACCAGATAAATAATTTGCCTTATCAAATCTTTTCAGTCTGCTTAGAAGAGAGTGAGGCTTCATTTCCAAATCTTCACAGCTGTCAGTTACAGATGGTGTAGAAGTGTTTGTGTGGCAATTTCACTCTTCAATGTGCGATTTGAGACACTTTCACTTTAATTGGACTTGTCCAGCCCACGTCCCAAAAACTGATGGATAAAAACCCTGTTGAACCTCGATACAACATGTTTTTGGTAGTTCATATTTCACCCAAAAATGTATTCAGCCAATGTATTCACCCTCATGTCTTTCCAAACCTTAAAGGTTTCACACTACTATTTTCATACAATGTAAGTAAGGATGTCCTGATACATTTTTTTTAAAGCAAGTACCAATACTTCATTTTTGGAAGTTGCCAATACCGAGTCCGATACATGTTTTATTTTTTTATAGTTTTTTCAGCAGTTTATTTAAATTTTATCAAAATGTCATTTAAATAAATGAATTAATTAAAACTTTAATCAAATGAAAAACATAATTCTTTATTATTTTTTATCAAATGAAGTGCTTGCATACAGAACCTCACAGCACAATCTAAATGACAACACTGAAATTATATTTAGTAAAATAAAGTGCGGCATAAGGGAGCATCACAGATGTGAGATACTGCTTCAGTATAATACAATTACTGCTGATTTATTATTAGTAGTAATAGTGTAGTAGTAGCATTACAGTGAACATTACGTAAATTTACAGTAGTGATATATTTCTGTCATACTTTTTTCCTATGATGGAACTTTTATTTTGAAGTGTTTTTTTTTTTGTTGTTGTTGTTGTTGTTTTGTCCAATGAGCTCTGACGTTATGACGGCAGCTTCCCACTCTGGAAAAGTGGGGAAATAATCACGTTCAGTCACGGTCGCTACGCTAAAATGTATAAGCAGCCGGCGTCAGCTCCACACAGTCACAAGTGCTCACATTTGAATTACATGCAAAGTATATATTTATCTCATTAAATCGCAGGGTTTACGGTTAAATAATCTCACTAGGACATAACGTGATTTTAATTTGTGGGATGAATGTTTACTTAATGATATTCGTACGTCAGATGGTATCGGATTTTGGTATGGGTATGGTATGGTATTTTTATGAGTACGTGTACCAGTACATGAGCATGTTATTGAAACTGGAATCTGTATTGGGACATCCCTAAATGTAAGTCAAAAGTGACCTCACGTAAGATTTTCAAAGGCTAGATATTCAGCGAATAACGCATAGATTTTAGTCTGATGCCAACATCAAGCTTTCATATAGCTAAAGAAGACTTGAAATATAGTGCCTGACATATAAATACAACTTTTATGATGCTTTTAGAATGTGTTTTTGTTCTTTTTTCAACTTGACAGCCCTGGGTCACCATTGTACCATTTTTTGTATGGAAAAGAGCAACTCAGGCATTCTGCCAAACCTCTGTGTGTTCCACAGAAGAAAATCAAAGTTTATGATGACAGAATATTTATTTTTGGATTAAATATCTTTTAAGAACAGGCACTTTATTAGCCCTGCTTCATTTACTTTTAAATCGACCAAATTTTCTCTAACCCAGATACATTGAAATAGAATGTGACCTTCACTGTTTTTGACAGTAATGACAGTGACATTATTTTGTGTGCCATTTGTTGAATAACTGCATCATTTGCAGCTCCTAGAAACAGTCTTTTGTATCTGTTCTGTTCACTTCAGAAATTAGGCCTCTTTCGATTCAAGAAATCTGTAATCTTCTTAGAAATTTGTTCTGCCATGTCAAGCACCCAGCAAGCTTGTGCAAGTGCTCTGATGAGATCAGCATGTGAATGTACTGTGACATATCAAAGAATGCGAAGTGTGTGTTTGTTTCCAGCATGCTACAGTAATCTCGGTACAGACTGCTTGCTCTAGCTGCTGTTGTTTCATGTCTGTTTCCGCAAATGACCGAATACGCTTGCTGCTGGAGATTATGTCATTCATAAAGAGCCTGGCATGCCAACAAAGAACCGACTGGTTGGCTTTCATATAAAGGAATAGGAAACTTCCAGAATGCTGGATCCTTCTCTGCATGTACAACATAATTGCATATGATTCCTGATTGTCAATGTTCTGAAATGGCTCGCCCTTTTCCCCGATGACTACTTTTAATGGATCGTTATTGATTCCTATCCCAGAGTGCATCAGGTTTGAAACGTATGTAATTGAATACCAACAGACACGGAATCGAGATATAAGCTGTTTTGCTGATTGAAATTTCTCATAGATAGCATTCCTGCTATGTGGATTTTGATGATGAGATGATGAACTCAGTGATTCATGCAACTAGTATATCCATCACTCAGTTTGTGGGTTTTTTCAACCTAGTCTCATAGCATGAACATTGCAATAACTACATTTTTGCAAACTGACTTTTTCGTGCTGCGTTCGCCACAGTTTCCTGGTGAAATTAACACTAGAGGCGCTACAACTGTGCGTTTTATTCACTTTCACACAAAGCATGAGTACAGCGGCTGATTGTTTCTTTAAAAACATGTATTTTTCACACTAGAACTCACACACTGTTATGTTATGATTTCGAAACACTTTAACACATACTTTAAAACACAAAACATTTTAACACTTGTTTTACAGAATCGCCTACATTTACACACTTATTACAATATGACTATTTTCTGCGGTAGCTCACCTGATAAAAGGTTGAACTTCAGACTCGGAAGACAAGATTTGCTTTTATTACAGTTAGGTTTAGGTGTTGGGTAAGCATATCTGTTTTGTTCACCTCTCATTTATCTTTTAGGACACTGTTGGTTAGGTTTAAGCTGAAGTTTTAGGTTAGAGATATATATTTTACTCATTAAAATATCCATCTTAAAATCACCTTATAAAACTCATCTAATTTCAACACTATTTTACTTGTTTTTGGCCTCCCCTGCTGGACATTTCACTGGGAAACTGCAGCCAAACGTGTAAGACAGCACGTCATTTTGGTTTGCAAAAATGTTGTCATGGTCATGTAAATTTCATAACACCAGGTGGTTATCTAACTTTGTCACTGGCTTGTTTTGCAGTTGAAATCGTTAAAGCTAACATGAAATAGCATTTAAAACCCATTTTACTTTTGTAATGTGACATATTTCTGAGGGAGAAAATTTAGGATAGAATTGATTGACTTCCAAGTTTATTCATCAGGAATTGATTGGATTGCACAACTAGCGCTTCCATCACTTGGTTAGCAGTTGTCATTCACCTACTATATACTATAGATGCAGTTACTGTTTACAAACAAATGCTTGGTGACACTTCAAACCCCAAAACGGCAATGAACCGGATCCTGGTCTTACCATAACTGCAGGGTGCACAGGCTGTTTATGTGTGGATAAAATACAAATAATGTATATACTCATAAAATATACCTTTGAACAAGTTTCATACTGAATTCAAAATTAATGCAGTCTAAATGGTCTGTTATTACTTTTGATTATTGAATATGTCTAATATTATTATTTACTGTAAATCGACCAGTAATTTATGCAGTAACAATGCCTATTATACTGATCTCACAGTGAATTTGAAAACAGTTGGTTGACTTTTCTCAAGGTAAAATCGGCCTGTGCTTACCGAAATTTGAAGCACTGCCACCAGTGGTCGAAGTGGGACGTGTATGGAATGTAAGGGCATATTTGAGCTCCACTTTAGGGGTGAAATGCTCACAGAAGGGCGCCAAAAGCGTTATTAAGCAAGTTGTTTTTAGCTGTTAAGTGTGTAATACAGTGAAGAGGAATGCTAATTGTATTAACTCTACCCCCAATCCCTAAACCTAACCATCAGTGGAGTAAAAATGTAAAATGTAAGTTAAAGGTACAATAGAATTTAGACAAAGAAAGTAATTTCAGATGTGGAGCAAGTTATTACCTTTCAATGAAAGGTTATGGAATCAAAAAAAAAAAAAAAAATCTTTGCAATAAACTTCAGATGAATTGTTCACAAGACCACAAGAAAAATGTTTTGTTTTTAACAAATGTTGACTTTTACTGTCTAGTGCGGAATGTTCTATATCCTTGCGTTTCCATCCTTCTAGTTCACGGTAGCATACAGAAATGTATATTCCTACCAACAAATACAAAGAACGTATAGGATACTTTCCCATGGAAAGAAAGTAAAGAAAGCAAAAACTCCCCAGTTTTTGAACAGAAGTGTTGTGCCGGGCTGTTGATTATTTTTATGCTGCAGTTTTAATGAGGCCTATGGTGCAGACTCTCAAATTCAAGTACAGTTCAGTGGGACTTCTCGATTTTAAAGGCAAGCACTTATCTGCATATACCTGCATATAATTCCCTTGACAACCATGCTCTTATGCTGCTCCTGCTTCTCCAGCAGAAGGAAGTAAAAAAAATAGCAGAAGATAATACCAGAGAGAGCACAATTCCCATGTGATACAAGCCATCTACAGCAATTAATTCACTGACATACTTAGGTTACGTCATCCAAAGTTAGACAATTTCTGATGTTTTTAGAGTGGAGGCTGTTTAGGAAGAAAACAGATCATTTATACTGTATGAGAATACTGCATTTCTGTTATGCAGAACATTTTCATGCCTACAGTATATTCCTTAATATATTAGATAATATATGGCAATATTAAACTTGCCATTTTTAAAGATAGAAATTACATTACCTTTATGTATCACAGTATTACACAGAAGTAAATGTAATGTACACTTTTGTTTAATGGCATTTTTGCCATGTACTCAAGAGATATACTTATATAATGGGCAATTTATTCAGATGTATTCATGGAGTTTCCTTTTTTCTCTATACTAACTGCAATGTTTCAAACAAAACATGTTTTCTTGGGATTAATGTTTTAATTGGTAATCAATTTAGAGTTTTTTTCCTTATACTGTATGTCCTCAATATCAATTTCCATCATGCTAATACTTAATGACATCATCATCCAGAAAGTGACATCATTTTGGCAGAAAAACAACAAAACAAACATCAGTATATATTATTAATGGATTTGATGAATTCTGTGATGTTTTGTGGTATTTTAGTTTGTTTCATTGTTGAAAACAGAGAAACATTAACAGACGTCACTCTGTTTGACATAATTACAGAAATCTGTATATTGACAACAAAATTATCAAAAAGATTGTAATAGCAATGTCATATATAGATAATAAAAATTGTTATAACAGTTTTATATATGTTAAATATAAATAATGTGTATTTTAAGTTGGCATCCGCATGTAACTTGCTGTCCCTTACTCAGCAATGGCCAATAGTTCTTTATTTTCACTGTTATGTTCCATCATGTTGATTTTCTAGCCATTACGTAAATACATTTAAATTAAAAAAGTGAACTGCCTGAGCTTGATCTGAGCACATTTCTGTCTGAAACGGTAAGTGACAACACACACATATTTATTTTTAAATGGTACAGAGTTCAAAGGGTCCTATATGACAGGAATAACCTGGATGACAGTGACATTCTGGCATTTAAACATCACATTTTCAATGTATCAGACTGAGGTACAGGTTGTGGTTAGGCCATTTGAGGTAATCTAAAAGCCCCACTCATCATTTTGAAAGCTGACTTAGTGGCATTTTGCGTTACACAGAGAAGCAAGTCTTCTTTTGTTGTGTGTCTGACAGCGCTGTTTGACGAACTACAGAACTGGCTCATTGCGATTCAATCCCAGAGCCTCTGGAGCCCTCGACAGCTGTTCTCGCCACAAACAAATTTAGAGGAGGGGAAATGTGGTCTCTGCGATCTGTTCCTATTAGCCATCTTCTAACACAGCCTAAGCACACAACATTCAAACAAGAATTGAGCGTGCCGGTGACTTGACATAGATCCAAGTATTTCTGGTTACTGTAGGCCTTTATGCCAAAAGATCTTGTAGGCAGTTTTTCATTGTACTGCAAGTACAATGTTTGCCAATAAAAGGCATGCACAGCAAATACAGGTACATTTGTTCTTTAGCAACACTTTTACTCAAATTACAGTGCCAATGACTGGGGGTTTGGGGGGATAAGGGCCCACAAGTCAAGGCTTTAACCTCTTCAAAGTATATCAAAATCTAAGGTACACATCTAAGGTACAATCTATATTTAAACAGTGTTTTCAAACAACAATTCAGAAAATCATCACTTTATTATAGATTTGAATTCCACAAATATATTTTATTTTGTATATAATTTTCAGTTTGTCTGTTAAGGTTAAAGTTTTTGTTAGTTTGCTGTTTTTTGTGTTTTCTAGCTTTTAAGTTTATTTTTTTTTTTAACTTTTTTAGCATTATTATTACTATTATTCTTATGTTAGTGTTAGTATTTTAGGGTTGCCAAAGTGAAAGGAATAGTTCACTCAAAAATAGTAACTTACTTTAAAGCAAGACTGTACAGTGTGACAATTTTTCTTGCATTTGCAATAAAAATGATATAATGCGAAAAGACATTTTAACTAATTTGCACCTTTGCGATGAGCTTCATTCTAGGACTTGGGAAATGATGCCTATTAACAGTGTTGCAACCAAGAACATGTCAAATGAGGCTGACGTTTACTTTGCTATCACAAAATCTCAAGCACTCGCATTTTAGCCTGTGAGTTACTAGATGCTAATTGAGACTTATAGACAGATGTTGAGCTTTTGAAACACAGAATTCAGCATGTTTCACCATGTTTCACCATGCAATGCATTCCTCTAATTGGCTATTCATATTAGCGGTCGACAGATAAGGGGTTTTCAGTGGTCTATTCCTAAACCAGTAGTCCTATAATGAATGTTAATAAAACATTTATTTAAAAAAAGAAAATAATTAGAAATATATATATATATTTACAGTGTTTGTGTATTCATATATACTAAAAGTATTATAAAAGTGTTTAATACTAAGCAGGAAATAAGAAAATGCATATTCTGTGATGTGTTGGAGTTTTAGAAATGGCTTTTATTTTATCTTAGCATGAATAGTAAAAGAAAAGAATGTAATTATATTGAAATATGTTATAGATATGGGTTAATAAAAAGGTGGTTGATTATTTATTTTGCGCTCCCTTATGTTTTAGTTGCTGTTCTTGAAAAACAATATACAAATAAGATAAGGAATTTTCAAGGAGTTATAAAAATGCTCAATGTTGGTCAGTCTCAGACAGCATGCCCTTGGAATACCCACAGACCATTCATGGCAAGCATGATGCATATTGCAGCAAAATATGAAGAAGAAATAGTTCACAAAAACTGAAAATTCTCTCATCGTTTACTTACCCTAAATCCATCCTAGATGTGTATGACTTACTTTCTTCTGCAGAACAGTATCTCAGCTCTGCAGGTCCTCACAATGCAAGTGAATGGTGACCAGAAATCAGAAGGTCCAAAAACCACATAAAGGCAGCATAAAAGCAGTCCATACAACTCCAGTGACTAATTCCATGTCTTCTAAAGCATTCTAATGGATGTGGGTGAAAAACAGATCAATATTTAAGTCCTATTTTATTATAAATCTCCACTTTAACTTCCACATTCTTTTTTTTTTTTTTTTTTGCGATTCACATTCTCTGTGCATATCACCACCTGCTGGTCAAAGGTTGAGATTTATAGTAAAAAAGGACTTAAATATTGTGAAGGTGAGTAAATAAAGAGTGAAATTTAATTTGATTATGTGATGAGGAGGAGGGCGTGGCCGGGCCATGAGGGTGCACGGTCAGCACTGAGTCACCTAATCTGCCGAGAGGAGGATAAAGACTAGCCAGGGGCGCCAGTTCGAGAAAGAGATAGACACACGCGGCCGCTGTGTGTGCGTCTATGTGTTTTGTTATGTTAAGTTCTTTTACGCCATTAAAGTTATGTTGACTGTTCTGCCGGTTCCCAGGCAGAAGGATCCCTAAAACGCTTGTGAGTGGAACTACTTTCTTCCGTCACGCATTCTGCATCTTGCTTTGATACAGCCCATGTCTCTGTTGCTAGTTAGAAAATATCACGTTAGAACTAGCACTGGAGGATTGAGAGGATTGCACTGATTTCATGGAAAAGGTTAGAGTGGGCAAAGAAACAGACATTGGACAACAGATAATTGGAAAAGAGTGTTATGGATCTTAACTCCATTGAGCTTTTGTGGGATCAGCTAAACTGTACGGTGTGTGAGAAGAGCCCGACAAGACAGACACATCTATGGCAAGTGCTACAGGAAGTGTGGGGTGAAATATTGCCTGAGTATCTGGACAAACTGACAGCTAGAATGCCAATAAAGCTGTCATTGCTGCATGTGAAAGATTTTTAGATTTTTTTCTGAACATTTATTTAAGTTTTAATAGTAATTTGATACTTAATAATATATGAATAATAGTTTGTTAATTATGTTATTAATGTCCTGACTATACATTGTAATCAGTTGAATGCCACTTTGGAGAATAAAAGTAATTTCTTTCCATAAGAGAAAAAGCTGTACATTATTCCAAACCTTTGGCCACCAGTGTGAATATGCATATATATATATATATATATATATATATATATATATATATATATATATATATATATATATATATATAATCTGACCATACTTTTATGTGTGATAATAAATGTACATTTGTGCTAATGAATCTTTTTGCCCACTAGCACCAGTGCTAAAACTTAAATAGGTATGCATATAGCCCTTCTTTAAAGATTGAAAAAGGACCCAAAACTATAAAAAGGCATTTTTCAGTGAAAACCTTGACATCAGTTGCACATTTATGAGTGCATTAGAAGAGCTCATTCACAATGGCCTGTGCATTAGCCTGAGAACTTGCATTGTTTTTAGTACTAATCATTGAAAGTTATTGCGTGAACGTGCAAGCCGCTGTGAAACAGACATCAAGATCTTGTATGCCTTCAGCGACTTGGAATATGATGCACTGATTATTTTTATGATACTTTCTGGTCCTTGCCATTGTGTTAACAAGACATAATTATAATTGTTTTATAAAATTTTCTTTAATGCATTAACCAATATCCTTAAATACGTTATGAGTCATTTAATTTTGATGGCTATGTGGTGGCATTTTATTTTTATTAAGATCAAGTTGTAAAGGTGTCAAATTTTATAATAAATTAAATAAAACACAGGCCGCAAGGCACTGTATAATTCGCATACTGACTTGAATGACACAACTCAGCATCAATTTGTTGTCATCTGGAGCAGATTCATTCTTTTAATCCAGTTAAGCTGGCATAAGCTCTTGCTGATGAAATTCATGATTGACATCCACTAGTCATGAATATCTGGCTTGTTTAGTTCATTAGGATGAAAGTACAGAGCCTGATATTTTAGGATATTTTACGGCTCTCTCTCTGTGTGTGTGTAGGTGTGCGTGTGGTTTACGAGGACAGTTTTTTAGGTTACAAAAGGGTAATTACAAGGATATTATGCTATAAATGTGGTTTATGAGGACATTTCTAGTGTCCCCATAATTTAAATATCTTAAAAAACATATTAAACAATGTTTTATTGAAAGTGTAAAAATGCTGAAAGTTTTCTGTGAGGGTTAGGGTTAGGGGATAGAATATATAGTTTGTACAGTATAAAAATCATTATGTCTATGGAAAGTCCTCATAATGATAGGTAGAGTAACGTGTGTGTGTGTGTGTGTGTGGGGGGGGGGGGTGTTTTAAGGTCAAGCACAGCAGGTAAGTTTGCTCATGTAAGCGTATAGGTGTGAACTGCGCATGTTGTGGTGCTGGGGCTGGTGTCTGCTGGGACCCACTCTGCCAGATTGTGGTGCCAATGGGTAGTGCAGAGCGCATCCTTCACAAGCTGTTCCTAAGCTTCTACTGCCGCCAAGCACAGCACTTCCCATAGCAACTGGGGATGTTTGTTTTCGCTGAACACTGTTTATTTTTCTCCTGTAGATGTATATACAGTATTAAAATATATTTATCACCAAGACAGTGTGCCTTGCAGTGATGTAATTAACAAATGCTTCTTCATAGTTCATAAATAATACATTTCCTGGAATTGCTAGCATCTCAAAGCACTTCTGTGGCTCAAGCTATGGCTTGGGTCCCTCTTTAAGTGCAAATCTATGGGAGGTTTTCACCCATTTATCATACACCAGACCAAAAGATTTAAAGAATCATTCAGTTACGTAGTTAACAAAGTTGACTACTTTCAGTTAGAGGTTTGTTCAGATACCTAACCCTAAATATTAGCAATAGTAATAATAAAAAGACTGTAAGAGAATAAAAAACGTGAAAGTCAAAGAGAGTTTTTAAATTTCATTTCTAATAATAATTAGATCTTAGATCTAATCTTGGAGATATCTGCTAGGATGTGTGTGTTTACAATATTAATAATAAAATATATGTTTAAAACAAATAAATGACTAAATAAAACTGAATGCAAAGCTGGTTTGAATCTCAGTGACAACTTAACATGATACATCCTGAAAACCTAACAACTCAAGCGTGTCTGCAAAGGACCTGTATTATCGAATCCTACAATGGCTTGGCTCATGAATATTAAGTGTGAATAAATACTAGAATTAAAGTAAATATGAACTTTTCTGTGCATTTAAAAGTCTAATTGCATCACAGGGATCATCTTGAAAACCCAGCACTCTCTCGATTACACAATTATCTGTGTACAAAAGGAATTAGCTGGTTCGCAGGTCCCTGTTAGCCCCTGCTGGTAGATGCAGGAACTACACCCTCCGGTGCTTAAAACCATTGACGGCTTTTCAAAAACAACCATGTATTCTTAACTAAATACATTTTTTTTACAAGAAACATTTTGTCAAATCATTTCATTACATTGTACTAAATCTTTTTCTGGGGACAGATTGTTTTTTTGGCTGACAAAAAGAATGAAATTTACTTGTTTTTCCCCATTTGATACTGTTGACTCCACAGCTAACGCACGAGCCAGAAAGCACCGGCCAAGCTGGAGAACCCACTCACGTAAGGTAAGAAACCTCAAACATAATTTGAATTGTTTGACAGACAGCAAATGACAACAATAAGACACCTGTTTACTACATTCCACATGCCTATCTTGGGCATTTGACAGTCTGTTTAAGTAAATAAACTAGTGGGAATTCTTTATGATTTTTTAATCTTGTTTAATGGTTATTTAACCAATATTGATTAACCTGTTGATGCTCATTGTTAAGCAGTGAGTTAAAAACCATATAGTGAATTAATATGTAATGCATAATTCATGATACATCAATCTGGAATGTTGCCATTTTTAAGACAGAACATATAATTTGATGAATAATAATGAAAGTAATTATTAGATCAATAAATTAACTTATTTGTATTTGTTGACATGCCAACATGTGCAGCTTTTAATTGTGCTAATAACCCAGTGCCGGTCCTACCCAATTTGGCACCCCAGGCGAGTCCCTGCAGTCTCAGATGTTGCTTCCTTGACTGCCATGAATGGTGGAAATAAAGCAAGTTTTTATCACCTTGCTGGCTCGCTAAGTTTTTAGAAGTGCTGTGTTTATATCCCTCTACAATCACAGTTGTGAATTGAATACTGTCTGCTGTACTTTCACTAAATACTCCATAAAGTGTTCATAAAAGTCAGTGATCAGCTGGTTTATGTAAGGATCGACTAAACTGCTCCATATACCAGCTCTGGCTTTTTATGTACAAAAGAACACAGACTATGCCTGAAAACATGCTACCATTGGTTCTCTTTTTAAAGACCCCATGCACTGAATGTTTTTTGGCTTTTTGTTGATGTTTGTTAGCTTCGATGTAAACTATATGCTAGTGTACTCCTAAAAGTTAACAAAATTGGCTTTAAGTAGTTAATACACATATTGATGACTCATACATCACTCACTCATTTTGTCCAATCAAATATTCTCTAGAACAAGAATGTTCATCCGCCTAATACCACCTACTTCTGACTCGCAATAGTGAATAATTGACCTGCATGAATAGTTCACCCATAGCCTTTAAATGATAGTTCATCCAAAAATGATTATTCCCTCGTCTTTTACTTTGCCTCATGCATCCTCGCTTGAAGCATACAGGCTTGTGAACATGCGAGCGTGCAATTAAAACCACTTGTGTCGAATGGACTAGTGGAGCTGATTTTGATTCATCTCAGTGACTCGAGCCTTTTGAATCTGTTCACTAAAAAGTTTTGTTTAGATTCTTTCATTGATTTGTTTATTGACCATTTCTTCTAATTACACATTTGCGAGATGACTGATTCATTCAGTAAGCAATTCATTTAGTTTGCAAACGTGTGTCTTATTACATTCAGTTCATTCACGAACGACATGACTGACTAGTTTATTAACACCATAACCGTTTTCACCACAATTGTCAGGTCTTATTTTCCCTATATTTTGACAAATGCAAACGTTGAAAAAAACTTAAAGAAAAGCCTAAACATCTTACACTGTGAATCAAGCCCAACATTTTCATTCATAATTCATGGAATTTGAACTGTAGTCATTTTTACACATTCATAAATTTGACATTATGTTTTGTGCATTCCTATAAACTTCTTCGTCTTAAGTGCATTTCACCCCTTTCTCTCCATGATAAACATGATTGACTCACATGCCAATCTGAACGAACAACATGCCTCCCCCTGTTCCGTCAGTCAGCAGATCTTCCTTGACGAATGAGATTACCGAGAGATTCATTGATTTAGTTTGCAAACTAGTGTATCAGTACCTTCAGCTTGTTCATGAACGAGATGTCTCATCTCATCTCGACTCAAACGACCCAGTCGACTGGTTTAGTAAAGGGCGTATTCATTCAGGAGATCAAACCAATGAAATTATCCTTCACGACTCACACACGAATCCTATTGGATCAAGCTACCACCCAAGCAGGCTCACGCTTCAAACAAGAGCTCATCAGCTTTGAAAGGGAGAGATGCCAGTGAACAAGAAATATCAGTCAGTGCATGGAAGTGAACAAGAAAGATCTCTCACTTAAAAGATTCGTTCAAAAAGACTAATTTGTTCACAAACTAAACATCACTAGTATGGAATACTGTTATGCTACCTTAATGTCCTTTTTGGAGCTAGAAAGGTTTGGACATGATATGGATACACAAATAAAAAATTAATATAGGTATCTGATGTATCGATAAAATATTGTAAAAAAAAAAAAAAATAGCGATATACAGTATGATTGTATTGAACAGCTCTATTAAAGACTGAGCTTTTACAGCTGCTGCTTTCAAACATGAGTAGTGTTATATTTGCGGTGGCATAAAACGTGTTTGAATATATTCTGTATGGATTTTTTCTGGGCAAGTCAAGTCACTGGTAACCGAAGACGGCCTCTGTCTTGATATCCATACGCCATCGATATATATATATCAATCGTTAAGGTCATGCAGTTGGGGGTCACAAGAGGCCACAGGCCTAATTTGTTTTGCAGCATCTTCACTGAATACTTTAAAAGGACATGCAGGATAAAAAATGAACTCTGTCAGGATGCTGTATTCAGTTTCTCTGACACATTCAACTTTCACTCTAGTAAGTGTATTGATGTTTCCTGTTGATATTTGATTCCCCAGAATCTATTTGGGATGCCTTGTCTCAGTCAAATCTGAGTGCATCTTTTCCTGTGGAATCATTCATCAACTTCAACTCTGCATGTTGAATCTGAATACAGTTGAACTTGATGGATGTTTGACATTCAGTACTGCCGAGCAAGTCCAACGTCAAATACCACAGTTAGCAAAACATCTGAGCATCGTGATTTCAATGCAGGTCCTGTGCATGGGCTTAGAAGAATCTAAGTGTAGCTTTTTACAAGATGATCTAATTTTCATGATATGATTGACATTGCACATTGGTGCTTATACGGACAACCAGAGTTTGAATCCGACTTGTGGCATTTCCAGTTCAAACTCAAAGTTAGTTCATTCATTCATGGTCGCAACTAGAAATTTCAGCTAGGTTTAAAATTATCAGTGTTATATAATAATTTCAGTTATGAACAATTTTACAGTCCAGCGGTTAATGCATTTCATCTGATGGTGGAGGGAATGGGCGGATGTTTTGCTGATGGAGAGCTTCAGAAAATGAAAGATGAAAGGATTTCTCTGAGTACCACCACAATGGCTCCTTCAACTATTTTTGCTGACTTGTTTTCAACAATTGCAGCAAAGAAGAACAACTCAAGGATGAATGCTCTTTATAAAAATGCTGGGAGATTCAGTTTTCACCGTCTGTTGTCAGGGCCTGAATGTGATTACAGTGTGACACAGGCTTTTACTGTACCTTTAAAGAAGCTCAAGCTTTAAGGAAATGTAATAAATCTATTTAGAAGTGAACATAGCCAACATTTATAAATTGCATCAGTAAAACGTAAAAACTCAACAGGCCTCTTTGTGTTTTGAAAATTCTTATTGGACCCATTGTTCTTTATTCTTCACTGTTTAGCACCTATGATTGGCTGCTACATTGACAACAATGAAGGATTATACTCACGCAGTAAGGTTTTAATGACCTCAACAGTTAGATGTATTAATAAAGATTTTGTTTCTTAATGACTTACAGATGTAATGCATCTCAGTCGTGTTTGGTTTTTCCAGCATATGTTCATTAAAGACACTTTTGATTTATGTGACGGATGTAAGATATTTTAGGCATCTGGATATTAAGTCCCTGTGCCATGACATGCTCTTGTTTATTGAGCATCTGGAAAACTGAGACTTCAAGTGATGAAAAATAAGTTAATAGTTTTCAAGAGTTATAGACTTAAAGCCCTGTGGGGCACATCAACAACATAAGCAAACTAAATTTGACAACACAACAACATTAACACAAGTGAAATATATCGTAAAAAACAAACAAACAAACAAAAAACATTCACAGTAGTTTAGTTTCTAAATTTAAGGGATTTGATATTTTGTCTCTCTTAAAGTGAGAGTTCACCCAAGAATGCTATTTCTTTCATCATTTACTCACCCTTTGGTACATGCTGTTCCAAACCCATATAACTTTCTTTCTTATGTAGAACACAAAAGGGGACGATGGGCAGAATGTTTACAATGCTCTTTTATCTATAATGAAAATGAACTGGGACCAGGAACTGTCAAGCTCTGAAAATGACAGAAAGTATTATTAAAGCACCATAAAATTAGTCCATGTGACTAAAAGAGAGACAGATTTGAAAATCTTCCCTTCAACAGTGGCTACTGTTTCAAATCTGATTTGCATTTCTGCATATTCAATCAGCTCATATCCATATGGAATCGGTTACAACACACATGTACAACACAAAGGTGTTTGGGACCATTGAAGTCAAATCTAACGCAACATGTCTTCATGTGTTGTATTTGAATTGAATGTGAATGCATATAAGATTTTAGAGTTGTGCCAGAGGTGAACATTTTCATAATGAGTGAAAAATGACTTGGAGATGTAATGGAATATAGTGCTTAAGTCAAATCTCCTTTTGTGTTCCATGGGAGACAAAAAGTCATGATAATTTGGAATGACAGGTGGGAGAGTACATGATGAAAGGATTATTAGATGAAGTCGTGAACATGATCACAAGGAATCTAACATATTGCTTTGGAAAGAAATCGACCCCTGTCTGCTGAATTACTGAGAAGCGCAAACACTCATTAGACATTTTTGCATCGCCAAGCAACCCTAAGACATGGCTTTTGGTCCCCTGTGATCCAGGAATAATCATGTTTACATCAACAATGGTGTGGAGTGTGATTTGTTGGTTGCATTTTATCACTAAAATCACATTTTTACATGTCTATACTTTGGGTTAGGGTCAATGGTTAATAAAATATGCATTCCTGTTGACTGTTTTATCATTTACAACTAAAAATAAATTTAGTTTTTGCACCATTCTGTGGACAATTTACTCAGAATCTGGAGCTCACATGCCCATACTTTCAATAACACTTCCAGCTTCGGCCACTGGGGGCAGTGATTTGAATTTTGGTAAGCACAGACTGATTTCAGCAGCAAAACTTTCGACATACTGTCACTGAATTCATAGTGCTATCAGTCTGGCTGTCTTGTGGACTTATATTTTTATGCTGCCATATGTTGTGGAATACATATCAGTTTACTTCAATTGTAGCATTTTAAGAAATGTTAAATTTTTGTTAATGTTGCATGGTTTTGTGTTAAATTGTGTTTGCATTGCTAGGGTTGTTTTGTTGTACCCACTTCTTTGAACATAAATCAAAGGAAGAATCAAAGCAAAGAGTAAACATCAGAAAATATGATTTAGAAAAACATGATTTCAAACAGTTACAACATCACAGCATCCTCACACATTGGAAACTGACTGGACAATCCATCTTAGAAGTTATAGCCTCCACCTGACCTCAACCCCCTTGTTTGATGGTAACTTATCAGAAGTTCTTATTTAAGACAGACAATGGCAATGATAAGCAAGTGTCAAAAGGTTTATCTCTGAGTCTTAGAACACAAAACAAAATGGTCTAATACCATTGCAAAAAATAATTATGACCGCTTTGTTTCACACATTGGCGATATAAGAGAAGTCCATCAATATATATATATATATTTATATATATATATATATATATATAATTTTCTAAACAAAAGAGGAGCAACAAAACTGCCATGACTTTACAGTGGCCCTTTTTCTGTGTCGTTTAGCTGGTAGAATTATTTGCTGTAAATGTCACTTGGGACAAGGCGTGACAAAATAATGACAGGCTTTTTTCAAAGAGACCAATTTCCCAGAATTGAATGAGCAGGATGTGTGTGTGGAGCATACAATATCTGCACTTGCCACTAGATAAGGCTGTGTGTTGATATCCATCTGACATGTCTCTGGAAATGTGGTCAGATAAATGGACAAGGTCCAAGAAAAGTTTGGGAAAAAAAGAAAAGATGATAGCTGCAAAAGAAATAGCAAACCGAACTGGAGAGAAAAGAGGCAATCCAGATATGTACAAAAGGCTCCCTTAATTCTGGAGGAGCTCTGATCTCTTTTGCTCTGCAAATTCCACATTTACTTCTGCCTCTGCTGCTCATCGAACATAATTCTTACATCTTGGTTAATTATTCCTTTAGTTAGAAGATCACGGGCCTGCAAAATTCAAACAAATTGGAGATCTCTTGATGCAGACTAATTTAGCTTGGGAAGTATTCTATGTGGTGATATCTCTGTTTTCATTATGAAGCGTTGATGTGACAGGCGTTGAGTGGATTTGACAAAACCAGAGAGCCTTTAATTAGAGGTTACCTTGACAAGCTTTTTGCTGATGCTCCACAACACACTAACCCAGTTTTTGAGTCTTATTTGAGTAACGATCACAATTCAAGCCAGAAAACTTGTATCCCAGGAGAGCATTAAAAAAGGATGAAGTGCCACTCTTTTCTTCAACTCTTTTGAGGCCCGACAGCCACTGTGGACTCAGTCTGACAACAACAATACAGTGGATTTGCTTATTCAGGACAACAAGCCTTTTTTTTCTACCAATGACTTTACACCAAGGGACATCATGGCATAAAAGTTAGAACAGGGAACCAAACAAAGTCTCATAACCCACAGAGAACTCTGTATACACAAGCACCCATACCCATGATACTAGCACCAGGGACACAAACAAACTGTCCAATGTGCCAGTAACTTTACTTAAATGAAAAGCATTTAGACGAGAAACAAGGGCCTGGATTCAACGGCGTAGCAGCTGTGATTTTTGTCTCCAGCACTTTTCTGAGCTAAACCTATACCGAGTCCAAATGGTGGCTTTGTATACAATATTCTTTGTGTTTGTTACTTTTGGCTGATTGAGCGACCATCCAGCCAATCACAGGTGAGGTTCATGAGCCGAAACTACCCGTTACGTAATAGGCCGGCTGTCAGACAGTCTAATCAACATGGTTCCATTCATTTCTACAAAGTTGCTTTCAACAATGTTCATTTAGCCTTGTTTTTTAACTGCATTGATGAGGAACATACAAATGAGAGTTATTTATCAGCTTATCATTTCAGATTGGCAGCATTATGTGAAATGCACTGCAGAAAAACAAAAACAAAGGACAATCCTTCTCTAAGCACATTTTGTAAGTGGAGTTTATATCATCAAGTCTTAAAGCAGATTACTAGATCTGTGTTAAATATGTAAAGCAATTTTTAATATTAGCTCCTGTTTTTTACCTCTATGTTGGTGTGCACTCGACAAACTATAGAAAAATGATCTGCTGTGTTCTTAGAACACAGGATTTTACTGAAGTGAATAGATATGTAGACATGCTTTTTATTCATGAAAATGTATGGACATTATTCAATCTCATCATAAATATTATAAGACAGTTGTCTTTTTATAAGAGTCATGCTCAGCAGCTCAAAAACTGTAGGGAAATGATAGATTTGCTTTTTTCTTAATGCTTAAAACCTCTACTGAAGTCTCTTTGTAGATCTGTAGACATATAAATTTAAAGGATTACATTTTTCTTTTGATCATTGATTCAGTGACTAACACATTTCACACAAGACACTCATTTGCCACCACCTTCTGGCATCACCAGAAATGGTCAATTAATCATTAAATGGATCTGAACTAATTTTGGTGAACGTAGTCAAAACACTTGTAGTCAAAACACTATTGTCACGTGTGAAACAGAAGCAGTTGCGAAGAGTTTTGCTAACTAAATGCGTAACTGTTATTATACTGTAGGTTGCCATTGTTTTATTCTATTTCTTTCAACACACTTTATCACAGTAGTCCATAAAGGCCTTCCTTTCCCAGTCAGTGGATGTGAATGCTGCAGTCTCATAAAACATTCAACATCATTCAAGGTCTATGCCCAAACTTACACAATAGGATTGTTTAGAAAACAAAGGAATGCTGTCATGGGAAGTATAGAACAGGAAATTGATTTCTTTCAACTGGAGAGAGAAAAAGGGTGAAACAAACCAAAAAGTTTTTTTTCATTCCTGTAAATTTTCAGAAACACAAGCAAATTGAAGTGTTCAGTAGAGATTTTATTATTAAAGTGAATATAGTTATTAGAGGAACATATAAAAAAATATGTCTATAAAAAGTATGCCAACTCGTTTTTTGAGTGCCATACTTGCTCAGTAATTTTACTATTCTGCTGATCTCTCAAATAAAAAATATAGCCTACATTGACCTATCCAGAAACATGTGGTAAATATACAATTGTCTGTGAACATCCTCGGTTTCATCACAGTCTCAGTACAGAGAGAAAAGTTTGAGTGATTTTGTAAGGAGATAGTGACCAAACATCATCCATAACTTCAACTCATAAATATGATTTCATTGTTCAGTCCTTTCTGTTATTACTCTAATCATCAGCCTATGTGGGGGGTTGGAATAGGTCCCCCTATAGATTCTTTAAGCCAATTTGAATTTTGAGTGAAACTTCCAATCATTTGCTTTAATAATTGAGACAATTATTTTTCACAAGTATTGTAAAAAAAAAGAAAAAGGAAAAAAAGGTTTGCCTAAAAACAATTAATGAGAACAGAAATCACCCACTCATGTCTATATTCATGCCAAATAAGATGCAACTTCTTCAAATCATTTGGTTTTAAAGGATACAATTCATCCAAAACGAAATGTAGGAGTTTTTTCCTTCATGAAACACCAAATGACTAATTTTATGAAATTTCCAATCTGTTTTTTTATTTTTTTATCATACAATGAAAAGTGTATGGGGATCACTGCCTATCAAGCTCAATCGTAATTTAATTTATTTCTTACATTTATTAAACATTTGTAAAAATAAATAGTTATTTTGGATTTGAATCCAAGTTCACACACTCTACATTAAAACTATACCACTAAGCTAGTGCATCTATTTCTATTTTTGCATCTATTTCTATTCTATTTTTTTCTTCTGTCATGCCCAGTCTTGGTTAAAGGGTTGGTTCACCCAAATATTAAAACACCCTCATCATTGACATTGATAAAACCACTGGTGTCATATGGATTACTTTCATGCTCACTTTATCTGCTTTTTGGTGCTTCAAAGGTCTGGCCACCATTCACTTGCATTGTATGGACTTTCAGAGATGAAATATTCTTCTTCTTCTAAAACTCTTAATTCAATGTAATTTTTGGTTGAAAATCTTGTTGGTTTGATTGAACCAAATTCATGTTTTTTTTCTTTTTTTTTTAGAAATGTGTAACCCAAGTAATGTTCTTAAAAGTAATTTAACTAATCAAAAGTAACTGTAATGTAACTGTATAAGTAACTATAATTCAAGATGTGACGCGTTGCTTTTTGATTTAAAAAGTAGTCAGATTACACCCATCACTGGTCATTACCAATTTTACATATAAGTATCAATTAAGTCAAGACCATAACTAGTGTCCTCTCTAAAAATATAGTAGCATGACACTCCTGGAAATTATTCTCTTACAAAAGGCGTAGCAGGAGTAGCATTAGACTTAACATTCAGATGCAGATTTAATATCGACTGTCACAACTCGAATTCTCTCTGTCCCTCTGTATCTTTCTCTCTCTTTCTCACACATACACACACACGTGTATGTCTTTACTTACTGAGTTAGGCAAGGAAATGTCACCAAAAAAGGTCCCTGCATTAGTGCTGACATGTTGCGTTACATTTTCTATGCATTTTGATGTCACCTGTTGGAGTGAAAAAGATCCAAATGAAGTGCTTGCAAGCTAAACCTTGAGCACTTGACATTTTTATTCTGTATCTCTTAGAAGTCACTGTCACAAATGAGCATATGTGTTTCAGGGAAAGGCACCTTTTTCTGATCACACCCTCGCCACCATTCACAGGAGGTGAGGTGATGCTCCCATCTCCAACAGCTAGTGAAAAAAAATCACCAAAATGTCAAGGGGAAAAAGATACAAAGAATAAAAATGACATTTTCTTGATTCTGCCTATAAATACATTTATGCATTTGGGAGACACTTTATCAAAAGCAACTTACAGTGCATTCAAGTTATGCATATGTTATCAATCCATGCATTTCCTGGAATTCAAACCTACAACCATTGTATTTTTAGTGCTTTTCTCCACCAGTTGAGCTTCAGGATCATCAGCTGAACTTCTTATTAATCTGTTTATTTTGTCTCAGATCTTTAACAGCAGCACTCATTTCTAAGGTCTTATTTAATCGCCTGTGCAGAATTGGATATCTTGGAGATGGGAAACAGGACTAAGTATGTCATAAACCCCTGATGTTATAACCTCTTTAACAAACTTGATGAAGTTTGTTTTTCTTGCAAATGTATTTACAATACTGTAGACTGGGAAAATATTAAATCAGCATATTTCCTAAAAATGACCCTCTGACGGGGGGTCTGGCGGGGTCAGAGGAGAGCAGAAGTGGAGAGGGGTTCTGGCACCATGTGCCTCTGGATTGGGTCCCCTCCCCCCCAAACACCCCCCCCCCCACCCCCCGCTTCCGAAGCCCCACTCCCCCCTATCTCCTAGGATTAATATGCTCCTTGGCCCCGGTGAGGGCTGGAGCAGCCAGAGGAAAGATTCGTTGAGCTTGACCCAACCCAACCAATCCCCTCTTATAACCAGGACACAATACTTTAATTACAACAATTTATACTATACCAATCCTGCTGATTTCAACATTCAAATACAAAACACTCAATCACACACAACTTACACGCATGATATTGTCCATTCTAGCGCACATACATACACACACACACACACACACACACACACACACACACACACACACACACACACACACGCACACACATAGCCTTCCTTCTCTACCCTCATGGTAATTTATCCCAAAAAAAATCCTTTTTTTTTTTTTGTCCTGTCAATAACTGTTCTTATTTGTTTCATGTTGAATGTGTGATACATACTCTCTCTCTCTATATATATATATATTTTTTTTTTATATAATATCAAATAATCATTGTATACGGTACATTTTATGTCTTTTACACTTTGTTTGGGTTTTGTATTGTGTGTAAGGTTTTGCAATTATGAAAAAAAAAAATTGACCCTCTGATGTATAAAATCAAAGAAATATTTTTTATGATTACTAAGTATTCCGTGAATAGCTGTTTGTCCTGTTATTCAAATTATGTAAATATAGTCTTTTAAAAAGACTATAAAAAAAGGGCTTCATAATCAAGTCTTTGTTTTGAGCTATAAAATAGGTGTGGGTGAGAAAAATGTAGGTCCTTTTTTTTACTCTAAATCTCCTGCATGGACCTACAGAGGTAAAACTAATTCTGAAAATCTTTGTTTGTGTTCTGCAGAAGAAAGTAACCTACACTTCTGGGATGGAATGGGGGTGAGTAAATGATGAGAGAATTTTCTTTTTGGGGTGAAGTGATCCTTAAACATGAAAAATTTGCTATTTATATGTGGCTTGCAAAAATATGGATTTTGTCAGAAAACACATCTACTTTTGAATGGCCACCAATGGAGAAAAATACCCTTTGGGCCCAGAAGATGTAATTATAACCTGACCCTACCCATCAGGGGCAAACTGGCCTATGTTAACCAGCCAAAACCTGATCCCTGAGTTTCGACTACCTGGACCAAATTTAGTCAATGAACTGATGTAATAGTGCCCTCAAAACTACAGGTAGCCTAAGCACTTGGAGGCCAATGGCCTGAAGACAGATACAAATCAACTCGATAAGGTCTACAAATTAGTTTCATGGCTCACTGGTTTAGGGACAAATTTCCTTTTCCCAAAGTTATGAGTTTCAATTCTGCACAAAAAATAAATAAAAATAATTCTCTGTCTTCCTTACTCACTAAATAAATCATAATAAAATTAAATAATAATAATAGTGGGGGGAAAGATAAAAGCCACACATATTAGATTTGAAGAAGAATATGCATTTTGCTCCATGTTTAAAGCATGATAAAAAAAGAATGGAAAAAAATAGCTGATTCTTGTTTTTATTTTAATGCCTTGCAGCTATAGAATCTAATTTAATAGGGATTTAAACCCTGAAGGCACTCAACTGGTTATGAAGATATTGTGAAGATCAGGAGATTCTGAGCTTTTAGAATGTAACCCAATGTGTTGTGAATCATCAGGACTGACATAGACACTTAGTGATTTAAAATGCTGAATAGTGGTATGCATCTTCTGAATGTTGACCAGAACCACATGGTGAGAACATAAGAGTGGGATCCAAAAAAACACCAACTGAAGATATACTCATAATCTCTTTTGCATGGCTTTAGAAGATAATTTAGTCATTGGCTATGCCGTTATCTCCCATAGTTTGCCGCTTCCAGGGTCTTCCATTTTGGTCAAATCACATACCATGGCCATATCTGTGAAAGTGAGAAATTGCTGGAGCAGAGAATGATGGGACATTAAAATTTAGTCTCATCAGACTTCAATAGAATTCCAGAGTCCTGTAGAGATCAGAGGTTTGGCTGAAGAATATGGCAGCCATGATCATCAGGGCAGTGCAGAAGTATGACAAAATTTAGGCCAGAAACATACTTTACCTTGCTGATTCTCAACAGTTTTTTCTTTAGGATCTGATATTGGGTATCACCAAAAATACCCTAAAAATACCCTATTCAAATATCTGAAATATATTAAATTAAATAATTTAAATTGACAGTTTTTGAGAATGAGGTCACGTAAACTGTCCCTTTTATCATCAGGCTAATTTGTCTAGCTTCAACCATTTTGTACCAAAATAGTGTAAAGTTTTTCTCCTACATATTGAAATTTTAATAGCCTGTTTATTTAACTATCCCCACTGTCCAAACACCTATCAGAACAGACCTGCAACCCATTTTTGGGTCACAGTAGATGCTAATGTTTGGCCAACACATTGCAAGTGCGCAGTCCCATTGTAGGCAACTGTACATACTTGAAGTGAGTTCTTCTGTTGTAACAAATGTTAGTACTCAAGGGAACAACAGAGTTGTCTTCAAATGCCTTTAATCTTAAAACAATGTATTGTTATTTATGTAGCTAGCAAATAAATACAACCCAAACTCCCCCAAAAAGTTATAGACAGCATGAAAAATGGCCATTCCTCTTGTCGTCATTTTCGCCCCGCCTCTTAGGACTATCTTTCAGCCAGGCACGCCCCCTTGGAACCTCGGTGTGGGGTAGATGAGTCGCCATGGAGTACAACTCATGACGTGGCTGATGGGCATGGATGCTAGGCTGCCTGTCCCCTCACACACGCGGCCCCAGGGAAGACAGGCCGCCACAGAAGCCACCGCCCCTCACGTCCCAGAACATTAAAAGGGGAGTGCGTGCAACCATAGGAACCTGCTGATTCGTAGACCATACTTTGGATGCTCCCCATCCTTCACATAGTCCCATTAACCACAAGGGCACCATAACCCCCTTTATTTTGGCCACTTTCCACTTTGGACACCTTTCTCCCCCCTTTTGAACATTTTCTGCTTATTATTATTTCAAATAAACACCCGTCTATGGATTAATACCACACCCACTTTGTCTGTCTCTTCTTCACCCTGCCACAAAGCGTTTGGGCACTGAAGAAACAAGTTTGTTGAGTTTAGCAAGCAGAATTTTTCTCTTCATCCATTACAATTGTATGGGGTCTTCATTGCTGTTTTTTGTATTTCATCTTGTGCCGCACATTCTCATTTGGAGATAGGTCAGGACTGCAGGCAAGCCAACATAGCACCTGCACCACACTCTCTGCTTATGCAGCCGTGCACTTGTAGTCTGTACAGTATGTGGTTTGGCATTGTCCTGCTGAAAAAACAGTCCGATCTCTCAGATGTCACTGTCTTAAGAACCTTCTTGTGGCTATCATAAAATGGTCTCAGGAATACTTTGGTAATCTTTGTCAGTCAACACCATTACACAAGTGCAAGTTAAAACTTTACTATGCAAAGGAGAAGCTGTACATCAACACTGTCTAGAAGCGGAGCTGACTTCTCTGGACTCGGCCTCATACGAGATGGAACGTTGAACAATCGAATTGTTTTGTGGTCCATCGAGACTGCATTTAAAAAAAAAAACAAACAAAAAAAAACACACTGTCTGCTAGATTTGTCTGCCTGCTGTCCTGTCCGGTCTCCAATTGAGAATGCATGCCACTGCATGCCACATTATGATGCACACAATATGGCAACAAAGGCCCAGTACAATTGCGTAGCTGACATTCTGCATTATGGATGAATGGGTAAAAATTTGGATTTCTAAACTCAAAACAACTTGTCTTCAGTGCCCAAAGGCTTAGAGTGTTATTAGAAGAAATGGTGATGTCATACAATGGTAAAAACTTGACTGTCACAACTTTTTTTTGGAGCATCTTGCAATCATCTGATTTGAAATTAGTGTATATATACATAAAAAAAAAAATAAATAAATAAAACTATACATTTCACAAGGTAAACATCAAATAATGTGTTGTTGTAGTGCTTTTAATATAGCACAGAGTGATTAAAATGTACAAATCACTTTTTTTTTTTTGGAATTGTGGTTATATGTTGAAAATTGATGAGCGTAAGTTGTTGAATTTCCAACATTTTTATTCCATGGGGCTTTATTTGTCTGACAATAGAAGATGGTTTACGCTAATAGCCGGTATAGCACCCCTTGTGACAACATTGAGAATGCACTGCAAACTTTGCATACATTTGTGTTCCATTATGAATTTCAATCTTACACATTTTGGATTTCAACAATGCATGAAATCGGCACTTGTTTTGCTAGAAGTGTTTGTCTTCATCTGGAATTTGTTTCAGGTTGTACAAATCACTTGTTATCTGGATAATGTTGAATGCTTTCTGAGATGTACAATTTGTAACAATGTTGAAATTTATCATAATAATAATAATAATAATAATAATAATACATTTTATTTATTTGGCGCCTTTCTGGACACTCAAGGTCGCCTTACAAAAGGTACATTAAAACAAACTAAAAACTAACTATAATAAAAACTAGCATAAAAACATGTTAAAATACATCATACATAAATCGTACATAAATCATCATACATACTATCATGCATACGCATCATAACAGCAATTCAATAAATTGGCATAAATATCAACTTTTTTATCCCTACCCTCCCTATATAAAGATAATATAGATATTAGCACTATGTAGAATTGTTATGTGTTGTTCATAACATAAATGTCAATGAAGCAGTAATATATTAGGGTGCATTAAAATCTCCCTTATTTTGATTTATTTATTACTTATTCCTCACTTGTACTTGCATCTCTACTGATTTTTTGGAGTTTTATCTAACTCTAATGTGCCATTACACATGCTATGCTAATGTGCAGTTACACATTACCCATGCTAATTCAAGGATGGCACATAACGAGAGTAAAAGGGGAGAATGCAAACTCAAAACCATAATTTTCCTGCAGTCTGATTAAGTGACTATCACAACAATGTACAATCCACTGAATATAATGATCATAAAGTCCCTCAGCCACTGTTTTGTGGTGCTGAAATCTAATTTGATAAAAACACAGGTTCAAACTGAGAGGCTGCAAGCACCTTGGATGATATGATGTCTCTAATTTGCATAAAGAGGATCAGTACCTAGTGTGTGCTTGTGTGTTACTGTGGGTGTTCTTTTCTACCTATTCCAGTAGGCAAACGCTTCCCAGTCCCAAAGCTGTGTTTGTTTTCCAGAGGTAATCTTTTTAAGCAATCAGGGTGTTTTTTAAGCAAACACACAATTTGTAAAACAACATTTCAAATGTACCGAGTGAACAAGAAAAACTGCATTCTTATTTGACCACAAGACCTCTCATGTCCCCTGGAACATCCAAAAATGTGTTCTGAGAAAATTGCCTATGATTTTTCTCAGTCATAAAGATTTAAAAAGAAACAAAGACAGAATTACAGAATGGGCCAGAATGCCTATTAAATAGAGCACTATATTTAAGCAATTGTATAATTTTGTTTATTGACGTGTCCCTGGTTTTGCCATCTTAAGCAGAGGATCAGGGAAAATTGAAAACACAGCCAGTAAAACTAAGAGTCATGCTGACTACTTCCTACCTTACAGCTAATTGCTTTGGAGAGCAGATAAATAATGCCAATTCAGAGAACAATCATGCCAGTACCGAAAATACATCAGGCTTAAGAAACTTTTACGTTGATACAAACATCGACTGAACAGATGCAAAACATTCAAGGAACAAGCTGCTGGCAAAGCATCTAGAAATGTGTTATTGATCAATGACTAAAGTTTCAGCAGCCTGTACAATCTGTTATATATGTGTGCATTTATCTAAAACTTTATTACAAAACCCAAACGGCCCAGATCTTTTGAAGTATGTGAAAACGTGACGCACGTTTGCCAATTTAACACCCAAGAACTGTTCTCTTTACAATCAATGAGCATAAGATCGATAAGCTAACAATTCAGATGCCTATTTTGCTAATTAGTTTTGCTCGAAAATCTCTCACACTTACACAGATTGAACTTGATCCTTGTGCATCGACCAAAGAGTAAAGCAGAATTTCTGGTTCATAAAATAATGCAATAATAGGTTTATCTCACACATATTTTATAAATAGACTTTTATGTAACTCAGCTGCAATCCAGACAGACAGATTGATAGATTAGTCATACACGTTTTATTTAATTAATCCATAAACTATATTTATGTATAGATTTGCTGATTAAATAATCGCATGGATGATTGTTGGTGCCAGACGGGCTGGTTTGAGCATTTCTGTAACTGTGGATCTCCTGGGATTTTCACACACAACAAACAGTCTCTAGGATTTACTGAGAATGGGGAAAAAATTTGATATAAATGATTTGGACTGTGGCATGATTGTTGGTGCCAGATGGGCTGGTTTGAGCATTTCTGTAACTGCTGATCTCCTGGGATTTGCATGCACAACAGTCTAGAATTTACTCAGAATGGTGCCAAAAACAAAAAAAAAAACATCCAGTAAGCGGCAGTTCTGTGAATGAAAATGCCTTGTTGATGAGAGAGGCCAACAGAAAATGGCCAAACTGACAAAGTCTATGGTAACTCAGATAACCTCTCTGTACAATTGTAGTGAGAAGAATATCATCTAAGAATGCTATTCTGTGATTGGGGTTGGCACTGATTTAGCGTCACGAGGGGGACCTACACAATATTAGGCAGGTGGTTTTAATGTTGTGGCTGATCGGTGTATTTCTGAAGAACTTGAGGCGCTTTAATTCACTTACATGACGCGTGGTCTCCACGGGCCACTGCACTCCATTCCAGTCAAGGGCCCGCGCTCCGCTCCGGGTTTTCTTCAGCCACGGAACATCGCGTCTCCTCACTCCTGCATTGCTGTAACAGCAGATGTTCGCGCGCTAAAGCCAATCTCCACCATTCTCTTTACCGGAGCAAGTATTAATTTACAACGGAGAGTGAGAAGACGAATAAAAGTGTGGACGTTTTCTCTCTCTCTCTCTCTTTTCGCACGTCTGGAGTGCGTGTGTTTGTGAGGGGGGTTAAGTGAGCTGAAGAAATTAGAGACGAGTGTTTATTTACCACACCTGTGATGCGCTGCTGTTTCTGAGCAACGAAGACGCACCGATGGCCAAGGTACAGGAAGAGGATATGTGTTGAAAGAGGACTTTTAAATGCCCTGGCCGAACTCGTCAGTATAATATTACAAGAACTAAACACAGACAGACAGGCACGAATACTCACCGCAGTTCTTTCGGCTCATATTATAGTCTTAAACTTGAACGAGTAGGTGATAAAGACATGATGCCGTTACACCTGGGTCCCTTTGTCCGCTGGAGATCAGGGCTTGTACTCGCATGGATCTGCCTCTTTTCCTCCGGATTTACCTGCATCGGTGAGTCAAATACATTTTTAAACGCATTTTCTTCCATCTTCGACCGATAAAGCCGTATATGAGCCACGCATAATTGCTTTTACATACTCTCTTTGTGATGTACATTCACTAAATAACATGTGCCTCCTTCAAAATATGCAATGTGGTTATGTGACAATATGCTTTGTTCCTACTTGCAGCTTTGTCTCAATTACATAGTGCTGCTTTTCTTCTCACACATATCAACACTGCGAGCACGTTGTGGCTTCACAGCAATAGGGTGGCACAGTTAAATGTTTTCATGTTTTGAAAACTAACAACGCAGTTTATTCGTGTTTTAAACAGCCCACTTACAGAAACAGAGGCGAGGAACCTATTCGTGAACTTGAACGTGCTGCAAGTGTGATTGACATGTTTCTCTGCGCACGAGACTCTGACGGCGCGCACGAGACACGCTACGCGAAAACATTCACATGTATATTAAAACAAGACTGAATTCCATTAAAAAGGATTAGAACGGTTCATTATGGGTTTACAAACTAATATGCTTGAATGATGCAGCCTGAATCACGCGTTGCATTTCTTCTAGTCCAGCGCGAGATAATGTGAACGTCAGCTTGAATGAACTAGCCAACTCGATGCACGCACATTTCCTCGCGCGGACATTCACGAGTTCTTGCTGCTTTGGCAGTGTTTCTGACATCTTCATGGAGTAGGCAGTGAGATTATCTGATCACTGATCTCCGCATTGGTTGCCTGAAGATATATAAGAGGAGGTAAAATACGCAGTCATTGTCATCTCCATGAAAAAGAGGGTGTGTATGTGCACAGAAACAAACGTGCTTTCCGTCCTTCTCACTTGCACCCATAGCCTTATAAAGGGAGAAGTACAGATTTAATATCCTCATTAATTAATAAATGGATATTATTGATTTCACTTGTTTCCTTAATTAATACAGAATTGAATTAAGTTATTTTTAATACTAGCAATATGGCAGTTCTTAGCACAACTGTAGCTGTTGAAATAATAACTATATGAGGTCGAAGCTGAAACATTCCCAAAATGGCCAGCTTTTGTGCTTTGGATTGTGTTGAAATTGATTTAAAGATAGCTTCATGGCGCATATATATATATATATATATATATATATATATACACACCGATCAGCCACAACATTAAAACCACCTGCCTAATATTGTGTAGGTCCCCCTCGTGTCACCAAAACAGCACCCACCCAAATCTCAGAATAGCTTTCAGAGATGATATATTTCTCCCCCGAATTATACAGAGCAGTTATCTGAGTTACAGTAGACTTTGTCAGTCCGAACCAGTCTGGCCATTCTCTGTTGACCTCTCTCATCAACAAGGTGTTTCCATCCACAGAGCTGCCGCTCAATAGATGTTTTTTGTATTTGGCACCATCCGGTGTAAACTCTAGAGACTGTTGTGTGTGAAAATCCCCGGAGATACGCAGTTACAGAAATACTCAAACCAGCCCATCTGGCAACAAAAACCATCCATGCAATTATCTAAACAACCAATCGTGTGGCAGCAGTGTATCAAATCATGCAGATACGGGTCAGGAGCTTTAGTTAATGTTCACATCATCCATCAGAATGGGGAAATTTTTTTATATAAATGATTTGGACTGTGGGATGATTGTTGGTGCCAGACAGGCTGGTTTGAGTATTTCTGTAACTGCTGATTTGCTGGGATTTTCATGCACAACAGTCTCTAGAATTTACTCCAAATGGTGCCAAAAAATAAAGTTTTGAAAACACAAAAGTTCTGTGGATATAAACGCCTTGTTTGTGAGAGAGGTCAACAGAGAATGGCCAGACTGGTTCGAACTGACAGATCCTACGTTAATTCAGATAATCTCTCTATATAATTGTGGTGAGATGAATAGATGAATTTACACCGATCAGCCACAACATGCCATAAAGCTATCTTTAAATCAATTTCAGCCCTCACAAGGGTTCATAATATTTTGGGGACCTATATATATATATATATATATATATATATATATATATGTATATATATATATATATATATATATATATATATATGTGTGTGTATGTATGTGTATGTATATATTTAAATATATATATATATATATATATATATATATATATATATATATATATATATATCCTAAAGACCACCTTCCTAAAATTAAAAAGCAGCTATACGTTTTCATGTATAAATAAAAATAGTGAGATATTATAGCAAAAGTAGCTAATTGGCAATTATATTGTTATTTTATTGTATTCAATTGACCAAGTCTTTTTCTTCTCTATATTTATGCTAGATGATCTAAAAAGAGATGTTGTTGTCACCAATTAAATAAAATAATCAAGATTAATCTCATGATTTCCAATCTTTAGAAAGCTGTATGAAACAGTAAATGTTTTACTGCATTGGAAAATGTGTTAAACTTTTAAGCTGCATTAACTAAGAGATTCAATTTGACTTCCCTAAATTACATTTAGTAAAATAATTAAATAAATAAAATAATTGTGGACCCCCTAGTGCCCCCATGAGGACCCCCTGGAGACCCCAGTTCAATGAATTGTAAACCTTTGTTTACAGAACTGTCTTTCAAAGCATTAGATTATTATCTTTACTTTGTTTACTGAACAGCCTTTTAAGCTATATAAATTGGGAAAAAAGGGGGAGAAAGACTGTTGCGTAATTACACTTTTTCTCATAGTTTGGACATACTTAATTGCAGAACTACAGTCACATAGTGCTACCCACATTGTGTTTGCCTTGACTGGTTTAGGCTTGCTGTTGTGTCAAGAGAGTAACAGAGGTATTGGAGGTCTTGGCTGTGGGAAACATGACTGTGGGAAAGTTGGGTTGTGTTCCTGGAGGTCTTCGAGTAATCATCACCATGGTTCCCAGCTGGGAAGCGTTGATGAGTATCCTCAGAGTACTGTCAGAATTTCACATTTGGCTTACATTTTTCTGCTCCCTCTCCGCTGTGGACAGAGGGCTAAACTTGTTAATAGTTGTGTAATTACCAATCTTGCTTTAGGACACTTCACATGTATTAGCAAACCGAATTAAGAGGGTATTTTCCTGTGCATTAATTAGAGTTGGATTTAGCATAAATCAAGATGTTATAAACAGTTATGCCCTAGGGGAATCATAATTCAAATGGAGAGACAAAAAATATGGTGGCATTTACAAGGCTTTCCAAACATTCTTGCAAATGGGGCATTTTTTGTTATTTATTTTTTAAGCAGATTGCTGGGCGTTGTTAAAAATGTCTCCAGCCCTGAATTCCCACCATCTTCATATGCACCATTTCATCTGTCAAGGGCACTTATCTAGCTTTTCATATGATAAAAATGAAAGAAGGAAAAAAAAAGAAAAAGATCAGATGGGAATTTTTTTTTCATGCTCCAGACTTCTACCGATGAGGAAATTTAAATTGGATAGAGGTGAAATAATAGAACCACGTGCTCTCGCAGACATGGTTAGGCTAAAGATCGTAAGAGATCACACAAGGTGCTTTCGGAAGGGAGAAACTGGCTGACAGTGCAGTTTCCTATATGAAAGCCAACTTCTTGTCTTTTCCCTGAAACATAATCCGGTCAAAAATAAAGGTCGTCCTGTCAGTCTTCATCAGAGAGAGCGCACAAGATCGAACGCAGCTCTTCCCAGAACAATGTGGTGCCTTCAGGGAGATCAGCTACGGCTGAGCCAAGAGTAGGTTTTTCATCAGTGTGTAGACAAAAGGAATCAACACATTGTATTTGCCAGTGTGTGTGTTTTAAGGGTGGATTGAGTGTTTTTCTTTTAATAGACTGCAGAGTCCAGACTGGCTTCCCAGTGGAGAATGGGAGAAATACAGTGGGGTTCTGATACCACATTGTAAATCTATTCTAAACCTGCAAATGAGCTAATTATTTTTTTTTTTTTGTGCAAAAAAAAAGATTTGGTAAAATGTAAGATTCAACACTATTTCTAGGTCATTTAATCAAAAGCAAAATTGTGACATTGACCATATTTACTTATTTGTACAAAAGATATAATTTGTAAGGAACAAAAACATTCAAATTATGAAAAAAATATAATAAAAAATAGAAGCATTTTCACAAATGTACTTTTGAACCCCACTATATGCCTTTGCTATCAGCTGCCCCTGCTTATGTTAATGGTTGCAATGTTGTCATGCAATGGTCCACATCACAAATCTGCAGTCAAGTATGGTTTCCTGTTTGTTCCAAACTCTTTGGGAAAGCATAGATGGGTTGGCTGTTTTCGTTGTGTTTGTGTGTGAGAAAGAGAGGCAGGGGATTTTGTAGTTTGAGTTTGTGGTGGACTTGTTTCAGAAAGTTTTGGCACTGGGTTAAGTGTGCTTGGTTATTCACTGAAAGGGTTGGATTTTGGGGTGCATGGAGACTCAAAAGCTTTCTCGTGTGGTTAAGCAGCTTCTCATAAAGGCTCCTCAGAGCTCAAAGACACGATTTCACAGTCGTCATTTGGGTTATTGTAATTCTGATGAGGCCAATGTTTTAGTTCCCTTTACAAAAAGCTTCACTTATGATGCTGCGCTGAGAAAAGTGCTTTGGGAACATCTTTAGGTGTGACCAGCTGTGAATATATGTGCAACACGTCAATGGACATTGACCGGAATTTATAGCCTCTGCCGGTGTAATCATTGGACGCACCTGGGGCAGGGCTATAAATACATGCGTCACAGGAGCACCATCAGATCTTTTGTCTTCAGATCACTCTGTGTGTGTGTGTGTGTGTGTGTGTGTGCTTTCACGAGCCTGTCAGAAACTTTCTTTCCTCTGTTAGGAGTTAGAATTTGTGAGGAAGTGCACAGAAGACCTTTCTCTTTTTCTCTTCTTTCAAAAAAAAGGGGGAAAGAAAGAAAAAAAAATGACAAAGTCAGGGCAAACGATGTGTGTTCCCTTGTCTCCGCTTTATCGTTGAGGGGTACACGCATCAGTTTTGCTTTGTTTGTTTGGGAGAAGAGCATGCTGCTCTCGCGTTGGGGCGGGGCGGGTGCGAGCATTGCGATCTGCTCTCGTTCAAAATGCTTTGCGCTCGTCTCGTTTACTTCCGAGAGTCGGCGCCCACACTTCATTCGTGGAGCTCTCGTTTGGATCTGGCTGAGGAGCGAGAGATGGGTTCATCCCTATCGCTCGCTCTCTCCCCAGATCCAGCTGATCCTTCTCATAAGCCTGAAGTGCGCCTCGGTGCCTCTTTGGTTCATGAGGACACTGAACCTCTGTATATCCCGCGCATAATAATAAAGCGGCTGTGGAATTAAGAGTTCCAAGAACTGGCAGTTCAGCACAGGGATATTGTCTTAGCTCATCTGGTTTCTCCAGGTCTGAGACTCAATGTCAAAAGAGCTTTCTCTCTCCCACCCAGGGAATTACTTATCTGTGGGTTATATGGAATTCAATCACGATGCGGGCACAATTGTCTCCCGCTCGAATCAATTCCATTCCGAACACCCTGAGCAAAGTCAGGCTAGGACAAGGTTGCACTGCTCGTCAGTGTCAACAAATACTAGGTCTCATGGCGTCTGCATCCACGGTGATGCCTTTGGGCCTTCTGCACATGAGACCGTTCCAGCTGTGGCTAAAAGCCAGGGGGTTTCATCCAAGGGCCAGTCCCCTAAGGCAAATAAGGGTTACGCGCTGCAGGCTTCGTTCCCTTTCTATGTGGTTCAGACCCCGGTTTCTTACCTTGGGTCCCACTCTAGGTGCATCTTGTCATCGCAGGCTGCTAACAACAGACGCATCCCTGATGGGCTGGGTAGCAGTATTAAGTGGTCGTCCAGCTCAAGGGGAATTGGAGGGTCGTCAGCTTGATTGTCACATTAACTGTCTCGAGTTGATGGCTGTATTTCTGGCCCTGAAATACTTCCTCCAGAGGCTGCCATGTCTTGGTGCGGGTGGACAATACAGTGGTAGTCTCTTACATAAACCATCAAGGAGGTCCACGTTCACGTCAGCTGAATTTCTGGCACATCGGATTCTCCTTGGGGCCCAGGGAAAGCTCCTTTCAGGGCAGTTTATATCCCTGGATGCCCATATGTGGGAGCAGATTTACTGTCCAGACAGAAAATACTGATGGGGGAGTGGAAACTCCACCCTGAGGTAGTGGAACAAATCTGGGTGAGATTTTACAGGGCAGAAGTGGACCTCTTCGCCTCAATGTCTACTTCTCTCTTGAGTCACCCAGCCCCCCTGGGTCTGGACGCGATGGTGCATACATGGCCCAGAATGCGCCTGTATGCGTTTCCCTCTACTAGAAGTTACGGCAATAAATGGGGTGTCTTTGAAAGATGGTGCAGTACACATGATGCAGATCCATTTAACTGCCAGATTGCTTCAGTTCTGGATTTTCTGCAGGAAGAACTGTCACATGCCCCGCCACACTCAGGGTCTATGTGGCCGCCATTTCGGCTGCCATGCCTTGATGTACGGGGTGCCGTTGGGAAGACATCCTCTACTCGCTTGCATAATTCGTGGAGCTAGGCGACTTAGGCCTCCTGCTAGGACCAGGACCCCTTCATGGGACTTAGCAATAGTCCTTGAGGGTCTGGTTGAGACCCCCTTTGAACCCCTAGATTCAGCATCTGACAGACTTCTGACTCTCAAGATTTCTTATGGCGATTTCCGCTCTAAAGAGAATTGGGGACCTACAGGCTCTGTCTATCTTGCCAGCCTGTTTAGAGTTTGCCCCAGGAATGACCAAAGCAATTTTGCACCCTCATCCAGACTACCTGTCATTCTCGAAGCCTTCTGCTCCCCGTCGTTTACAACGCCGGAGCAGGAAAGACTTCACAAACTTTGTCCAGTCTGTACCCTGTAGACTTATGTCCACCGCACTAGCCAGTGGCATAAGTCAGGGCAAAAATTAGTTTGCCATGGGGCCGCAACAGGGGTCGTCCGCCACCAAGCAGACTATGTTGCATTGGGTGAGGGGTGCTATTGCCTTGGCCTACGAGGCGCGTGGTCAAGCTTTGCCAGTAGGTATCAGGGCTCACTCTACCAGAGGGCTCACTTCCTCTGAAACCTTGACTAGAGGTGTCCCTCTGCAGCATGTTTGTGATGCGGCAGGCTGGTCCTCTCTGCACACTTTCATTAGTTTCTACAGTTTGGATGTTCATGCCACTCCAGCATATCCTCGAGTCAACATCTCGAACTCATGTCTGAGACCTCTCACGCTCTTGTGAGCACACTACACAACCGTAGAGGGTCCGGACAGCCACAGTGCGGCAGCATGGGCATTCTCGTTCCCAAAGCGCTTTTATCAGCACAGCATCATAAGTGAAGCTTTTTGTAAAGGGAACGTTTCAGGTTACTTGAGTGTAACCCTTGTTCCCTGAAAAAAGCGTAACGAGATGCTGTGCTTCACTGCCGCACTGGGATGCCCCAGGACTTCTCTTCAGACAAAATACCTGACTATGCTCCTGTGACGCATCTATTTATAGCCCTGCCCCAGGTGCGTCCAGTGATTACACCGGCAGAGGCTATAAATTCTGGTCAATGTTCATTGACGTGTTGCACACATATTCACAGCTGGTCACACCTAAAGATGTTCCCAAAGCCCTTTTCTCAGCGCAGCATCTCGTTCTGCTTTTTTCAGGGAACAAGGATTACACTTAAGTAGTCCGAGATGTTTTCTTGTAATTGCTTTGGCCATTGGGCCTATGAGGATAAAAAAGAAAAGAAAAAAAATATATTTTTATTTCAACATATTTTTTTCATATTGAACATATTAGGTTTAGTCCAACTAAAGTGGATTATCATTGTAGGGCTATTGAAAGGCTGTGCCACTACACTAATATCATGATTCCTTTCTCACAATATTGCATAAATATTAGGCTAAATATTGCTCTCAATATTTTAGATTTTTGTGTTCATTCATATCAGTTTCCCAAAGTTAAATTTTCTTGCAATTTATGGTATTGCATCAAAGTATTGAATGTGTGCATTATGTTATTATTATGAATTTAGTTTACTGTAGGGTGTTTTATTAAAGTGGTTGACCGATGGGATTTTCAGTGGCCATTACTGATATCTAGAGAGCAGGATGGCTGATAAACATAATACAATTTAACTACAGCAAATCAGATGTACCCAAGTTTTCACACTTATTGCATGCAATATTTACTTAAAATTTGTGTAACCTTGGAAAAAACAGAAAGTGTTGACCTTCCTTTGAAAAATCCATTGGTAGATTTTTGAACTGACCTAGGAGAAAGTTAAAAAAATTTTAATCAGCCAAGCGAACACCATCGGCCAAAGCCAATATTTGCAAGATGGCCAAATATCGGCAGATTAATCAGCCTGGCTGATGTATATATCGGTCTATCACTGTTTTATACGGCAGTATATTTCAAAAAGAAAGAAGGAAAAATTTATTATTTTGCTCTTGCCCTCAACTTGCAAGATATAAAATCAAATTATGCATGTTAAAAGAAGACTCTGCTAATGTCCGTTCTTATATATTTTTGACTCTTGATACTAACCAATAAACTATGTATAAGAACTGAAAGCAATAAATGGGGAATTTCAGTGAAAAAAATGAAGATCTGAACAAATTAGTGTCTGAGAGCAGTGTTATTTGGAGTTCCAGCAAGTGATTGGATGCGGAACATGATTAAATTTGTTTTTGTTGTATCGTTTTGCTTGGCAGTGTGAATAATCAGAACAGTCTTAGCATGTTTCTTCAGAAGTACAGGCAGGGTTGGGAGGGTTACTTTTGAAATGTATTCCACTACAGATTACAGAATACATGCTGTAAAATGTAATTTGTAATGTATTCTGTTAGTTTACTCAAGGTCAGTAATGTATTCTAAATACTTTATTACTTCTTCAGCACTGCCAGTACAGTAAGACAAAATACACATGTTAAAAATACATTCTCTGAAAAACCTAAATATCTTATGCAGTGTTGTTTCTAAAACAATATGAATCAAATTGATCTTGTTTTAAGGATTTTGAGATATTTTTACAGGAAAACAATACAAATTATTATGAAGAATATGACTTTTGCCATAATATCAAAGATCTTACTTAGGGGGGAAAAAATAAATTATGATCTAACGTGAAATATTTTATAAAAAAGATATGATTGTGTCTGGTAATGTGCATGTGAAATGGCTAGAAATAGCATTTCATCTTAGTGTAAAGCTGACAATTTACACAAGGTTTATTTCTATTTGATCTGCTCCAAACTTACTTCAAACTTACTTCTCTGTCTGCTCGTATGAATGTAACACATCATAAGAAAGTGTTTCACTGCTGTTCAAATGCACTTTGGACTGCATCATTTATATGTATAAATGTTTTCCATCTGAAAGGATTAAATATTATATGAAACAAATGACAAAATGCAAAGTAATCTCTTCAGTAATCAAAATACTTTTTGAATGTATCTGTATTCTAATTACCAATGATTTAAATTGTACCCATAGTGGAATACAGTTACTTATATTTTGTATTTTAAATACATATTCCCATTACATGTATTCCGTTACTCCCCAACCCTGAGTACAGGGGATGTTTCTTCCACTCATACAGTTTGCACTTATATATAAATGTAATACATATATAGCCATATTTTAGTTTGATGAATAGAGAGGTGTGAAATAGTGTAACCGAGATGAGAAACAGGCAAACAGTGTAAGTCAACATCAGCTGGCTTTCCATAATCCAAGAGCATGCTCCATTTGATGACAAATGTGCTCTTTTCTTATCTCATGGTGCTATTTATCTTTTTTCCATAAGTGTCAAATGCAAATAGAGAAGGAGAGGCAAGAGAGCATGAGAAAGTGTGACACAAACCTTTGGGGTGGGGGACGTCACCTATCAGACTACATCAAATCTCGTGGATATGTGCTCTTTCGATTCGGTTGTGCACTCATAACCCAATGAAATCAGAGTGGAACAGAGTTTTTTTTGCCATTTAGCTCTATGAAATGGACTTGGTCCCAGTTTCATAGTGCTAACCTCTTCCCATTCAACTTAATGGCAGTTGCTTGGCTGGTGCAGGACCCCTGATAGTATGTGATTTTAAATCTGCCATCTTTGCTTATGGGCAAAATTCCGTTCTAGGCACAATTGTTTTTGAGTCAATTTACTGAGCCATAAATGTCATGTGACTAATCATTTAACTGCAGGAAATTTACATTATGAAAATGCTAATTAGCTGATGGCACCACAAGAAAATGCATTTCACACTTTTAAGAGCCTCTAAATTTTTTTTTAAAATATCTACTTTAATGTAATACATTTTTTGATTCCTGTTTAACCTTTTCGAATGTGGGTTTCTCCTGTACTGATGGATGAGTTCTTTAAGGCAAGCTGTAATTAAAAAAATCTTGCTTTTACACTTCACAGCAGATGCACTGGAGGACAGATTGTATCACCGCAGGTAACCATATAATATGTTTTTTTGATGTTTATAACGATTGATTTTGATAAATAAGATGCGATTGCAAACATGGTTGTCGGCTATGCGAACCAGATTGATCGTACTCGTCTGAGCCCAGCCTAGTGTAATCAAACTGGTTTGATCTTACTTGCGAAAGGGTTAAATTGTGTTTGTAAAGAACTCAAATTTGTTTGAAAAAACAACTATTTTGAGTAGAGATTCACAATCGGCCAGTAGCAATTATCGGATTGTTATGAGATATCTATCAGTGATTTGAAAAAAGATCAGTATCGCTTAGCACGTTTACATACACACCAATACACTGATTACTCTCTAAAATCAGCTTATTTTAAAAATACGACAAAGCAAGAAATCCATGTTTACATGACATTTTAAATAATCATGTTATTCTCTGTTTTTGATGTCAAACCGTGAAGAGGCATGTGCTTATCACGTGCACACATCAGATGAGCCAGTGTGAATGCCAGTTAAGGTGTTTACATGCCACGTGATGCCAGTGTAAGCATAATTGGTGTAAGAACATGCATGTAAACATGCATGTAAACACACTATCTGTTGTTCTTACCATCGGATCGGATATTATATCAGCACACAAATTTATTTTCAGTGCATCCCTACTTTTGAGTGGCCGTCAATGGAGAAAGATATTTTGGGACCAGATGGTATAGTTATGACTTCAACCAGCAGGGACTAACTATCCTATGCTAATCAGCCAAACCTTGACCTCTTGGTTTGGTCCCATTCAGAACTCCAGCACCTGTTCCTTCCTGTGAGTGCTCAGGTGACGCCCTTCAGAAAATACACAGTCAGCAGTAGGACTCCAAGATCAGTGCTGTCACCAGAGAGACTAATCGTGTTCTTCTTCCCCGAGGTGCTGTCAGTGGCTAGAGAAAGCTGGAGTGCTGTTGACCTTGAGTCCAAATGCATTTAATGTGCAGACATTGCTTCTCAGCACATCACGAGCACTAGAGTCTATGAAAGCATTGGGTGAATGCCCTTCCCCGAAGAGATAAGAGTGTATTTCCCAAGGTGCTTTTGGCTTGGCTTGCGGACAATGAGATATAAGTAAATTCTGTCTGCTTCAATGATGAACCATCTGCTTAAATACTCAGTAGACTTGGAGCACTTTGCCTTATCGCACAATACTAATGCTACAAAGTGTTGGGTAATTTTTTCAAACTGTTATTACTCCATAGGGTTTGTTTAGTGGCGACAGCAAGCATAAACATAACAAATTTGCTGTGGCACTTCACTTGCTCTCAGCCCATCTGTGGATCATCACCCAGCATATTTAAGGTTGTTTGGGGATGCTCTCCATTCTCGAGTGATCAATAACCCTCTTACTGTTTAATTATCCATCAATCAACGGCAGGGTAGTAATAAACCCAGAGGTGCTCAATCTCTGCCTTTTATGCAAGTCCTCTGGGTCCTTTTGCTGTCTTAAAGTTTGCCCAAGTCGCTTTAAGAGCATTGTTATTTGTATGCAATGCACAGCAGTACACAAGACTTCTAGAGGGCTTCCAAAAGGGAATGTTGTCTTGACTACAAGCGTAGCCAGCCCGTAATACAAGTGGATCTGTCTTTTGAACTACATAATTCAAACCAGTATCAAAAGCAATGACAGTGCATCTTATTGATATTTTTCCCATTTAAGGCTAATTAAACTTTTGAGTTCAGCCCATCTCCTTCTCATATGTACAGACTTCTTGTTGAGGTTTCAGGGTTTTAAATGTACTTTGTAATACTCATGTTCTTTAAGTTTGAAGAACAAAATTGGCTTTACAGTTCTTGGATAACCTCAATTCATAAAATTGCTTGCTTATAATTGCAGTACGTAAAATCATGCTGATACGTGTCAGGAGCTTCGGTTAATGTTCACATCAATCATTAGAATGGTCTCGGTGGATTTCGACCGTGGCATGATTGGTGCCATATGTGCTGGTTTGAGGATTTCTGTAACTGCTGGCCTCTAGAATTTATGCCAAAAACAATAAACATCCAGTAAGCAGCAGTTCTGTGGATGGAAACACCTTGTTGATGAGAGAGGTCAACAGAGAATGGCCAAACTGATAAAGTCTACAGTAACTCAGGTAACTGCTCTGAACAATTATGGTACGAAGAATAACATCTTAGAATGCTATTCTGAGCGCGGGTTGGTGCCTGTTTTGGCCAGGGTTAGGCAGGTGGTTTTAAAGTTGTGGCTGTTCGATGTATATATACTGTGTGTGTGTGTGTGTGTGTGTGTGTGTGTGTGTGTGTGTGTGTGTGTGTGTGTGTATGTGTGTGTATGTATATGTGTGTGTGTGTATATATATATATATATATATATATATATATATATATATATATATATATATATATATATATATTAGTGCTGCACGATTTGGGGAAAATGTCACATTGCGATTATTGAGGTTAATATTGCGATTGCGATATAATAAACAAATGGTATCAAGGGAAATGCACAATTAGATTACTGATAATACTGAAATATGTATTTCTCAACTCAAACATACAAACTAGCAACAACAACAACTATAAATGCACAGTGTTGTCAAATTAAAATAATATTTTTACAAAATTAAATAATATCTTTGCATTACTGCAAACGTGTTATTTTCTCAATATACACCTACATAAAATAGAACAATAAATAAGAACATACAAATGTTTATGAAAATAAGATTGTGCAAACAAACAGGGACATTTAAGCAGGATGTAACATGTACTTTCTATAAACTCTTTTGAAAAGGAAACTGGATATAAAAGTGTGGTTCACTCAAACCACTAAAACTGTTGTTGTTGTTGTGTGTTTTTTTTTTTTTAATGACCAACTGGTATTTCCAAATCCTCTTTCTAAAAAGTTCTACTTATCGCTGGTACCTCTTGTCCAGTGTGTGGATCATTTTCTGAAATCCCACTTTGCTAACGGTGCATCATGTCTCTTTATATCTCTGTGATGACTTGTCATATGGCGTGACACTTGCAAACACATCTGTAATTGTGCTTTGTTTTGTTTGGCTTACTGGGCTTTTTAATGTAGTTTTAGTCAATGAAAACTGTAAACATTTTAGCCATTAGAGTATTACTGATAAGCATTTGTCAATCTTGTCTATCCAAAACCAGTATATATATATATTTATTGTTGTTGTCATTTTAGTGTTATTTTTCACATAAGATTGATCTTATCATGATGACAATGATGCAACACGTTGCGAGCTGCAGACAATGGGGGTGAGAGACAAGCTTCTCTGTGTTAGTGCGCATCACCAGGCGGAACTTTAAATCTTTTTAAAGATTAAGTACAGTTAGGTTTAGTGTTAAAGGTTAGAGTTATGTTTTAGGGTAAGGGTTGGGTTAGGTTTAGGGTTAGTAGTTAGGTTAAGGTTAACAATGTAACTAACTACAAATATGATTAAATGCAGGTACTTTAAATGTATGTACAATACAACAACATGTACACAGTAGTTCAAGACACCTAATATAAAGTGGGACCAACACTCATAACATGCTTTGTGCCATTTGTGTGGTCCACAGAGTTTCTTCTTATTTAGAGCTGGGCTCGAGACAAAAAAAAAAAACTTGGGAGCCATCAAGCTCCTAAACAATCAATAATTGCCAGAAGAAGAAAAAAACTGTTATACAATAAGTGACTTTTAATTATACAGAAGCTCGAAATACACATGGAACACATTTTTTGAAATGCCTGCACTCCCAGTTGTGAGTTCACTGATGGAGAAAGTGAATCTGATTCAAACTGTTAACCTGAGCTCCTGAGTTCAAACCCTCGGTTCTTTTCGGGCGATTCATGAAAAAGACCCGATTCAAAAGAGTAATTTGTTCGACTCTCTCGCGCTGGGTTATTTGTTGAGTGTGGTGTGGCGAGCTCTTCAGGAACGGAATGTGTGAAAAGTGCCGCGAGACACACTGGTGCATGTTCTAAAGATGTATTCAATAACTCGCAATGTGATATCTTGCAAAACCGCATATGAACGCACACACCCCAACTGTCGCCAATGGCTAGACTAGATTTTAAACTATTGACGCAATCAATTATTTTTGGTTGCATTTGCAACCATTTTAGTCACAGTCTTGAGCCCTGTAGAGCGATTCAAATTAGTAGCAACTTCACAGCAATTCTCTGACAACCACCCATCCCAAATTAGCATCGTGGTGGCAAGTTGAAGTGGCCTCACATTTTATTCAGGAGATGTAATCTAGTTTGATTCATTATGTAAATGTTGAAATAAAATCTCGGAATACTGTGCTATATATAAACTACAGAATGCTGGCATATATGTGTGTTAGTATTAGAGTGTTGTTGTATTAGCCTGTTTCAGGTCTGGATTACAAGACACCTCAGGCAGGCTGGAGGTGGTGTGAGCTCTCTAATGGCAAGGATATTTTAGGACTAGTTGGCTGAGAGACAGCCAAAACATCTCTTCTTGAAGTGATGCTGTTGACAGGAAAGGAGACCTACTGACCTTTGCTCATTATGTTCATATTCCATGCGGTTGTGCCTCAGGCTGTCAATTCAACTGAGTCAACACCGGTCTGTAGCTCAGCACTCACTCTGCAGTCATTAGGGAATGCGATGGCCAATTTAAAACATCTGATCACCCCATTCAGTGACGAAAACGATGTTTAAAATCTGAATATTTAATTAAACATGTTACTGACATTTAGAACCTCCTTCTGTATTTAAGCTTTTACATTTTGTAGTTTTAAAAATGTTGTGGTGGAAATGAACTCTTCCGAGCTTGAGTGAACACTGCCAAGTCTACTCTTAAATTTGCCTGGTAACTGGTATTTTAGTGGAAACTTATGGAATGGTGAATATTTGTGAGGGTAGGTGTTTGCAGTACACTAGCATATGTAATAAACAAAATATTCAGGTGGAAGTGTCAGGGTTGGCAAACCTAGCACATTTACTATTTCCTTTGGCAACAATTTGTATTAGCAGTCTCTATCTGGTGAGAAGTGTGTGGGTAAAACATTTAAGTTTCTTAATTTTACTTTAAAAAAAGATTACTGTAAAGGCAGCCTTTTGTGTAAAGCTTGGGTTGCATGCTTATTTTGGTCATTGTGAATGAGAAATCAGGCTTTGAGAGTATTTCTTGGCAAGGATAGGAGGAGAAGTGAGGCTGGAGAAGTAGATTTAAGAATTTATGCTTGTATGATTAATCATAACAGAATTGCTAATTCTGGGACTATGTGCTGCCTATGGATTTAAATGAATACTGTAAATGAGTTCTGTTAAAAAATATGTATTTTTTTTTTTTTTCTTAAATTGCTGTCCTTTATAATCTTTCAAGCACAGGATTTTTGATAGGCTATATTATGAAGCCCTTTAAAGGTGGTATTGTCTTTGTTTCTAGTAATCCAGGGGGATCATTAGTCATATAGTAATTCTTTAGAGACCCGACTGATCATGCCTCTGTGAAAGGGTACAGTATACAGAGTCTCTGTTTGCTGTAAATTTGTGTCTGTTGGTCTAAAATGGCTTTAATCATATTATTTCAGCCGTAAACATGTTTTCTGGTTCATTTACAAGAGATGATGAACTCTTGTTTGTGTTCGGCTCTCATGCATGTTGAATGAGCTCTAGTGAAGGGCAAAATTTGTGGCATCTTTTGCTAACTAGGGCTGGGTGGTATGACGTGTATGCCACTGTAGTAATGTGTCAACCATTGATGATTTTAAACTGTTTATACTGTGGTAGATATATTTGGGTGGCTGTCAGTGGGACTACTTTGTGTTATTTACACAAAAGGGACAAAGAATAATGCATGGTATGTACCATTATGCATGGAACAATACAGTGGGACATGTTAGGGCTGAACAGAAAAATAGAAATCGAGATATGACGTAGTGTGATTTATCAAACCGCAAATGCTGTGATTTAAAAAAATATTGTGCATCCGCTGCTCGCTGCGCTTACAGTATGTGTGCAGCTCTTTTCTTTGTAGTGTTACACATCTACTCAACTCCCGTGAGGCTAATGAGCTAGTCTATGCTCGTTACTTTTACAGCACTCTATATAGATTCACTATTTGCAAATTTGTGTAATTCCATTTGTGATTAGCTGCTAAAAGTTACTATTCAAACCTCAAGAAACCTCAAAACAGTGGGTTTTTGTGGACATAAGAGTGGATGAGAGCATTTTCCATGGACCCTTTTCACACTTTTGGGTTTTGGGACATGGAAGTAAATGAATGCAGGGAAAAAGACTGTGGAGGTAAAGGTGCTGGCACTTGAGGAATGTGGGTTGCTGCAGCTTCATCGCGTCCAACACAGTGCTTTGGCTCTGACTTCACATAGACGGGAGGTTGGAAGTAGTGCCTGACTGATTTATTGGTGTGTGTGTGTGTGTGTATGGGCTGCACAATTAATTGTAATAAAATCAAAACCGCGATATGACCTTGTGCGATTATTAAATTACAAAGGGCTGCGATTGAATTAAATAAATATTCTGCTCCCATCAAAGTGTATTTGCGCTGCTCTGTCCTGTCTATATTAAGTTAGAGCATTGTTACTGTGTTTTCAGAGCGGTTCTGTGCTCCACAACTCCCACTCATGCTTAGAGTAACAGAAGTGCTCCGAGTTCGGTTCTGTTTGCTTACGTGTGCTAAACGCTTTATTTACACTAAACCGGTGCGACCTGCATGAAGCATTTTTTTATTATTATCCACGGTAGCATCTCAGTCTCCACAAGGCACAGATATCATAATAATAACGTGGAATACAATTCAAACATCTTTATTAAATGATTGCTGAGCAAACAGCATTAACAGTAACACCTGTAGAGTCCAGAAAATTCTCTTCCTCGATTCTCTTGTCATTTGTTTACCTCACGAGAGAGTGTCGCTCTTATAACTCTCCCAGCGGAAACAAGTGAAAGTGGAACTAATATTACCAACATCCAACAAAATGAAAATGAAGGAACATACATATAATAAATCTATATTAAATATTTATACTATACTATAATGCATTGCTAAATTAAATGTAATAAAATAATGAATACAAATAATTCAATGATGACAAACTAAACAAAATGTTCACTTTAAATGTAATTTCACTTAAGTTTGACATTAAGTCTCAATCTTATAGACAGTAAAGGAAAAATGTATATAAGCAAACTAGTTTTTAAGGCCTAGAATAAAGAGTAACATTTATATTTTAAAATAATATTTTGTATTTATTGCATTATTCAATCAACCAACATTATTTTTGACAGCAAAAATGTCTAGGTTACATATGTAACCTCCGTTCCCTGATGGAGGGAACGAGACGTTGTGTCGAAGAAGCAACACTAGGGGTCTCTCGAGCGCCGAATATGCCTCTGGTCTATGAAAAAAGACCAATGAGAAGTTGGCAGACAGTATTTGCATACCCCGCCCCCGGACATACGGGTATAAAGGCAAGGAAATATGTCAAATTCATTCAGGATTTTTCTGAGGAGCCAGAAATGGTCTGGCCACAACAGTGGCTTGGCTCAGCGATGTGGCCGGGAGGACACAACCTCTCGTTCCCTCCATCAGGGAACGGAGTTTACATACGTAACCTAGACGTTCCCCGTCTGTCACTCTCTTCGACGTTGTGTCGAAGAAGCAACACTAGGGGTCCCATTTAAATCACGCCATGCGCTGAGCCGTGTACGTGTTCTGCTGACACTGGAGCGGGCAGGTATTTTACGTGCAAAGGCGACCAGCTGTGTCAGACTGCATGTACCCTTCCCCAATGCCCCAAAAAAGTTGTCGGAATCCTTCTAGTTACCCTAGACAGGGGAACAAGATGACCCTCTTTTCTCTCTATGTTTCTCAGCATAGAGCAAGAAACGACTGGGGCACTTACACGCATCGAGGGAAGGGGGTCTTACCCAGTTTCCTATTCTTTCAGGGGGAAAAGACCCTGCGGAGACCACACTTGCCCGGAAGGAGAGGTAAGAGTGGCGAATACATCACATGGGATTTTAGGCGCATGTGAAAAGTGGCGCAGTGGTAGATCCAGCCTTGCTAGAAGGGGTGAGTTGCTACAACACGGCGACTGGAGGGAAGCTGGGACTGCCTGAGGGAGACGTGGGTCCACTCGTAAGGGGATCGTACTGCGGACATTACACACAACGGGAGTCCACGTAGGAGTCCTGACCTGTGGAGCATATTCCAGTACATGGTAGATTAAGTACCCACAGTGTATTGAGTCGGTGAGTTCCTACGCTGAACTGTGGACCCAAAGGGCTATGGAGGAATCATCCAGGGATCTGAATGAGTGGGATCTCCTGGGAGAGAAAGTGCACAATTTTACCTCAGCCGAGGGAAAGGGCGCCAGGTGCAAACGATCCACCCGGTCAGTCCGTCAGCCTGGCCAGTGCCCACGAGGATGCAACACTCCCTGTTGAGTGTGCTCGGACCCGCAAGGGGGGGGGGTGCACTGCCTGGGTGTGAAATGGCGTCCATGACCCAGTGGGAAAGCCTCTGTTTGGAGACAGCGTTCCCTTTCCACTGTCCGCCAAATCAGACAAAGAGCTGCTCAGAACATCTAAAGCTCTGTGTGTGGTCCAAGTAGGTAAGCAAAGCATGTACCAGACACAGCAACGAAGGGGCTGGGTCTGCCTCCTCCCGGGGCAGCGTTTGCAGGTTCACTACCTGATCTCTAAAGGGCGTGGTAGGAACCTTGGACATGTAGCCCGGTCGTGGTCTTAGGATCACATATGTGTCTGCCGGACCGAACTCCAGGCAAGTGTCGCTAACAGAGAATGCTTGCAGGTCCCCGACCCTCTTGATGGAGGCGAGCGCGATCAGCAGGGCAGTCTTAAGAGTGAAGGCCCTGAGTCCATCTGATTCTAGCAGCTTGAAGGGAGGTCTCTGGAGGCCCGCGACGACCACTGAGAGATGCCAGGAGGGGAACAGGCTTGGGCGGGAGGGATTCAACCTCTGGGTGCCTCTTAGGAACCTGATGATTAAGTCATGCTTACCCAAAGACTTGCAGTATACTGCGTCGTGGTGGGCCGCGATAGCAGCGACATACACATTTAGGGTGGAAGGGGACAGCCTCTCCTCCAGCCTCTCTTGCAGAAATAAGAGCACTGACCTAACTACGCAACTCTGTGGGTCTTCAGCCCGGGAAGAACACCAATTTGCGAACAAGTGCCACTTCAGGGCGTAAAGTTGCCTGGTAGAGGGGTCTGGCTTGGTTGATCGTGTCTACGACGGCAGGTGGTAGACCAGCTAGATCTTCTGCGTCCTGTCCAGGGGCCAGATGTGGAGGTTACAAAGGTCTGGGTGCGATGCCAGAGCGTGCCCCGTCCCTGAGAAAGAAGGTCTTTCCTCAGAGGAATTCGGCAGGGAGGTGCTGTTACGAGGAATACGAAGTCCGAGAACCAGGCCCTCGTGGGCCAATAGGGAGCCACTAGGGTGACTTGTTCCTCGTCCTCCCAGATCTTGCACAGCACCTGTGCAAGGAGACTCACTGGGGGAAATGCGCACTTGCGCAGCCCCGCAGGCCAGCTGTCTGCCAGTGCATCTTCCCCGAGGGGAGCCTCTGTTCAGGCATACCAGAGTGGGCAGTGTGAGGTCTCTCGGGAGGCAAACAGGTCTACATGGGCCTTGCCGAACACGTTCCCAAATCAGCTGGATCGACTGAGGGTGAAGCCTCCGCTCTCCACTGGGCAAGCATTGTCATGACAGCGCATCCGCTACCACATTGAAGTTGCCGGGGATGTGAGTGGCCCACAGTGACTTGAGTCGGTGGTGCTATCTGACCTGACTAGGACATGTTTGTCTCGAACTAATGGGAGAAACTTCCGCAGGGCAAAGAAAACGGTCAGCTACTCTAGGCATTTTATGTGCCAGCGCAGCGGGGCCCCTTTTCAACCGCCCGTGGCTGCGTGCCCATTGCAACCCAATCTGGAGGCATCGGTCGTGACCAGGATGCGTCAGAACACCTGCTGCAAGGGTACTCCTGCCTGCAGAAAGCAGAGGTCTGTCCAGGGTTTGAATGTTTGGCGGCAGGCGGGGGTGATCATCACACTGTGCGTGCCACAGTGCCATACTCGTCTCGGGACTCGAGTCTGAAGCCAGTGCTGAAGTGGTCTCATATGCATCAACCCCAGCAGCGCGACCGCCGCGGAGGATGCCATATGCCCCAAGAGCCTCTGTAAAAGTTTTAAAGGGACCGTTGTGCCTGGCCTGAAAGTGGCGAGGCATCTTCGCACCGACTGCGCACGCTCTTTGGTGAGACGTGCTGACATTGAGACTAACCCTTTAGAGTCTAACTCCATGCCTAGCTCTCGGGAGTGGGCCAGAATGAGTCAGTCGTTGAGTAAAAGAGTAGCGATTTTCTCGCGCAAGGATTTGGCATGCTCGCCATGTACTGAGTTAAAGTGGATGCCCGCGAAGGGGGGCGGGGGCCTGGCAAACTGAATTGTGTAACTGAGTCGGATAGTCCGGGCCAGCCAGCGTGACAGGTTGGGAAGTGAAATCCACGCATCCAAGCTCTGTGCTAGGGGCACCAAGGGGACAAGTATTTTTGACGTACTTGGCGGGGCGGAGCAGGTAGTACGACGTCAGGAGGCGAGGGTGCATACTGAGGCTCTAATGCTGAGAAAAGACTTACACTCGGCAGGGGGCGGGTTAGTAACTGAGGAGGGGTTCCGGTGTAGGCATCCTCTAGACTCGTCAGAACCGGCTGGCCGGGAAACAGTCGTGGGGCTGAAGGCGGGGAGTCCGCGTTCAGCATGCCGGGACTGTTGAGATCTGGCAGAGTGCCGTGAGAATGGCATTTGTGGGCCAGGTGACCCAGAGACAAAGGAAATAGCTCTGTTATTGAGAATGTTGGTACCGCAGCCCCGTCTAGGGTGGGCGGCACATGAAATAACTTAAACAAAAGATTCTCCTCCCAGCCCTCCACTGGGGGACAGAGTGGTCTTCTTACCAGCTCCAGAGCTAATGTCTCGGTCTCTGGGTTGGACATCTCAGGAGCGCCTGGGAGCCTTCCTGGTCCTCGAGGGGGTCCGTGAGACGGGGGATGGCCCATGGCGGCAGGCTTGCAGCGGGGCAGGATGTGAGAGATGGCCTCTGTCTGTTTCTTCACTGCGGAGAACTGCTGGGCGAAGTCCTTTAAGGTGTCGCCTAACAGGCCGAACTGGGAGACAGGGCCGTTGAGAAAGCGAGCTTTGTCGGTCTCATGCTCGACCAAGTTCAGCCACAGATGACGTTCCTGGACCACGAGCGTGGCCATCGCCTGCCCGAGTGACTGCGCTGTGACCTTCGCGGCTCTGAGGGTGAGGTCGGTGGCTGAGCGCAGTTCCTGCAACACATCAGGATCAGGGCCACCCCCGTGCTGATCTTCAAGTGCCTTGGCCTGGTGGACTTGCAGGAGGGCCATGGCGTGCAGGGCGGAAGCGGCAAGTCCGGCAGCGCTGTAGGATTTGGTGGTCAATTAAGTCGTTGTCCTACAGGCCTTGGAAGGGAGCACAGTGCGACTCCGCCAGATGGTAGGGTTTCTGGGGCACAGGTGGAGCGCAACAGCCCTGTCCACCTGGGGAATCACTGTGTACACATGGGCTGCTCTGCCGTTGAGGGTAGCGGATGAGCGAGTGGCTTTGTGACGAGTGGAGAGGGGCGCTCTCCACGAAGACATCAGCTCATCATGCACTTCCGAGAAAAACGGGACCGGGGGGGGGGCGAGGCTGTGAGCGGCGCCAGACCCCAGGAACCAGTCATCCAACCACGATGGCTGTGGGGAGGATGGAGGGTTCCAGTTCAACCCCACGCTGGCGGCAGCCCGGGAAAGCATGTCGGTCATCTGAGCGTCAGCCTCAGCCTGGGCATGCTGGCCCAAAGGCGGCAGCGCAGGGGAGTCGTCCGCGTCAGACGTCGCACTCTCCGATGCTGCGTCGAGCTCATCCACCTCGAGCTCTAGAGGATAAGCAGACTGGCTGTGAGGTGAGCCGCTGTTGCCTCGAGCACAGACGGGAGTCAATGAGCGTGCTGGGGGGGCGGGTGGTCCGAGGGGGCATACCCGGCAGAGCTGCACACACTGCAATCCCCAGATCGCCTCCATTGCCAGCTGCATCATCCTCGATCCCTTGGGAAGATGGAGCTATGCGGGGGGCGACTGGAGTGGCATGCTTTCTATTGAAAGAGAGCCGCGACCGCAACGTTTCCATGGTCATGCTCTCGCAGTGAGAGCATGAACCATCCACAAACGCTGCCTCGGTGTTCGCTGCCCAGACACACGAGACAACGCATGTGGCTGTCTGAAGCGGAGAGCACTCTACCACATCGAGGAACTACACAGGGGCGGAAAGGCATCTTTAAAAAGACACATCCTGAAAAGGACGTTTAACGCCCCTGTGTATTGCTCTAATAGAGGAAAATACTCTTTTAGAAGAAATATCACTCTTTTACAACTCTTTTAAGCTCTTGCGCTGCCGTGCAGGGAAGGAGAAAGCGCTGTAGAAAGCGTCAGAGGAACAGGAACAGGAATGGGTGTGTGGCTCGCAGCTCACTGCAGATACAACCATCGGCTCTGAAGAAAATTTCTGCCAACTTCTCACTGGCCTTTTTTCATAGATCAGAGGCATATTCGGCACTCAAGAGAGACCCCTAGTGTCGCTTCTTCGACACAACGTCGAAGTGAGCGACAGACGGGGAACTAGGCAACAACTGTGGTTTTAACAACAGGGAAATTTAGTCAACAGTGACAATGAACAGAAAGATTACATATAACCAGTGTTGAAAGAGCTGCTGATAAAAATTAAATGATCAGCATCGATTGATGAGATGAAAAGAAAATTGGAGATCGGTATCGGATGTTAAAATCCTGACTGGATCATCCCTAATATTCAAGTTGACTGTGTTTCAAAAACTAATGATGATGATTAGTGGGCTAAGACCCTATCACAAAATGGACAAAAACAGGTACATTGTGGACGGTAACATTTGAATATGAAGAAGACTTTGTTTCACCGTTTATATGTTTATTTGGATGTGGATTGTGTCTGTTGAGTGTTGATTTCATGCTATGTTTTTACCTAGTTGGTGAGATGCAATGCTGGAAATTAAAATAAACAATGTCCCAACTTTTCTCTCCATGACAATGAACTTATAGCTAATTAGCTAACCATGTAGCTACTTTCAGTGGAAGCTAATGTGTTAACATGTATTCACCACTGTTTTGTTCAGGATTCACAGTTTGATACCCCCTTTAACCAAACAATTCCAGTCGTAGCATTTATACAATTTAATATTTAAAAGTCTGGTTTTCCACCATTGAAAGTTTCACCTGAACTTGTATAGGAGAACACACTGTAACACTGCTGCTGCTGTTTATCTCTTGACTTGGTAGGTGTAAATGCTTCTTGCTTTACAACCTACCAATAATTGACTGGCAGTATTAATATAGTCAGCATTTGACTGAAACTAAACAATACTACTGATGTTTATTTAGCTATTTATTTTATTTGTATTTATTCTTTATTTAAATGGCCAGAAATTGACATACTAAACTGTTCTGATGTTTATTCAGCTATTTATTGTATTGTTATTTATTCTTTATTTTCTCAGTGTTAATTTCTAGAATTGACAATGCATAATAATGTGGCAGGGTGGAGGGTGGGGCTAGCTGTGATGCTGCACACTCAGGCTGATCAAGCCCAAGAGGGTTAAAGGGGACCAGATTTGGCAGTTCGAGAGAGAGAGAACTACAGGCAGCTGTCCTGTATGTGTTTTTGTCTTTTTGTTTAAGTTAACCATTAAATAATATTTATATTAAGTCGGTTCTCGCCTCCTCCTTTCCCAACTTTTATCCTTTGTTACAAATAACAATGTCAATTATTGTTCGATAAAAATGTTTAAGAAAGCAGCCTTCTGAATACCTTTGCATAGTCATATTGTGCAAAATCGGTGCACATTCAACATAGAAAAGGTCTGTTTTCATTCCAGCTCAGTAATTAACTATTTCAGCTACCACATCAGTAATCTTTGAATTTTCCCCTCTAATCAGTATCGGTCCCAAAAAATCCCATATCAGTTGGGCTCTAGTTGGAAGAGCCTGATGTATCCAAACGGCTATTCAAGACTTGCCCTGGTGGGCGTTGGCTAAGGGTCAAACGAGTAAATGGAACCTGTTGTCCTTTTTGCCCGAGTACAAAAAGGACTCGGGGAGCAGGAGTGATGAAACAAAATAATATGAGCATGGCTTACAAAATAAACCCTAGAGGAGGGATATTGGAGCAAAATTTGGATGCTAAAGATACTGGCTGTATTTTCTCCTCAAAAAGTGAAAACTGGCAAAGGTTCATGATAAGGACTGGACAGATACTGGTTGAATGTTCCAAGAAAATTCATGCTGATAATTTGATGCATGCTGATATGTTGGCAGTTCTCATCCATCGCTAGACAGCAGTAAAGGATTAAACCAGACCAGAAATCTGCAGGATATGGACGAGGCCAAAACAGTTTCAGAATAGACACAACAATGTCTAACAAACATTAAAAGAATTTCAATCAAAAAAGAGGATCAGATGATTAAAACTGGTACTTACTTCTTAAAATTCAACAAACCTCAACCACCAGAAAGGATTTGGTTAATATACTTGGGTGTACCTCTCAGTATCTTCATTCCAAACCCTGAGATTGTTTAATTGTCAGGTTATGCTGGCTTTTAGAAATCTGCTATAATTGTGGAGAGGAAAAACATAAATTGGCTTGTACAAGACCATTGGAATGCAGCATTTTCTCAGCTAATCATTCAGCATAATTAAAAGACTATCCAGTCTAGATAAAAAAAAAGAAAAAAAGAAAAAAAAAGAAATCCAAAGAGTGAAATTTACTGAGAGGGTGGGCTACACAAAAGCATGTAAAGTGGTTGAAGAATCTCCACTCTTTAATCTGAGGAAATCCTATGCCTCTCTGTGGTAAAAACAACCATGAGCACTGTTGATTGTGAGACAGATTTGACCTCAGTGAATAGTGATCCACCACAATATATTCAGAACAAAAGTTCTAACCCAACCAAAAAGAAGACTCAAATCATCCAATGCCAAATGATGTCAAGTCAGACCCAAGCTACCGAAGATCAAAGTTCATCATCTGAAGGGACAAAGACACAACATAGCACAAGAACACAATAGCTGTAGAACCCTTTCTTCATCTCTGCTGGAGGGTCAAGCTCTATCATGTCCTTCTGCAGAAGGGTCATGATCTCCACACGCAGGACAACGGCGTTCTCTTCCTTCACCGAGGTGAAGCAGACCTTGCTGAACCCGGGCAGGTGCCTGGTGAATTGCATAGCCAAGTTGGATGGTCCTGGACAGCTGTCACGACGGGTTGGAGAGCGCTAACCACGCCTCCAAGCTCCGGGCGAGGGGTACTTAGGGGACAATCGTGTCTGATGTACCTGCGGGTGGGGCCTTGCAGCTGGGTGCAGCAGGAGATGCCACGTCGAAGAGCTGCGCGTCCCGAGTTCGTTGCTGTGCTGAGAGGAACCTTGAAGCACTTACCATGCTCCGCATACCCAGCAAAGGACCGGTCAGCGATGGGGGAGGAGGGAGACCGTCCTCGTCACAATTGCCTGGCCGTGGGTGTGAGTGTGACGCGGCCATGTGCGTGAAGGCGGGAGTCCCGCGTTCGTGGTGCCCTGGCCGCAAGTGTTCAGTGTCCAGCTGTCATTATAACGTATATGAAGTATCTGATGTCTTACATTTGGAGTTGGCATCAGTTCATCCTCTGAAATCAATCGTAAAAGACTGAAGTGATGTCTGGCTAGCACCGACTGCATTTAGACATAATCACATCATCATCACAGCAGTGGAGTCCGTCACGAAGCAGGAACGGAGCTGGATCTGGCAGGCTCTAGTAAACTCGGGATATGAATCAACAATATATAACAAATAGAATAATAATAGTGTAGATGTCATTAGATTTTATGAAGCGTTATAGATTATGATAGATATTTCTGGTTCTGGCAGACCTAAGAAAAGCAGCCTAATTGTGAGTTGATGGATAAATTATGTGTATGCCTTGCTAAATAGATGAGTCTTTACTCTAGACTTAGACTGAGTGTGTGTGTCTGCATCCCAAGCAGTATTTGGGAGAATACTCCATAGTTTAGGAGCCAAATAGGAAAAGGATCTACCTCCTTTTGTGGCTTTTGATATTCTAGGAGCTATTAACAGGCCAGAATTTTGTGATCATAATTAATGTGATGGAATATAGCATGTCAGAAGGTCACTTAAGCACTGTGGAGCTAGACCATTCAAATCTTTGTATGTATTTAACAGATTTTAAAATGAATACGAAATTTAACAGGTAGCCAATATAATGACTATAAAATAGGGCTAATATGATCATATTTATTGGTTCTAGTAAGCACTCTGTCAGCTGCATTTTGAACCAATTGAAGCTTATTTATTGAACTTGCTGGACATCCTCCCAGTAATGCATTACAATAATCTAGTCCTGAGGTCATGAATGTATGTATATATGTATGAATGTATTAATTTGTTTTTTGGCATAAGCAACAGAGAGCTTGTGTCGTAACTTAGCAATATTTCTTAGGTGGAAGAATACTGTTTTACAAACACTGGAAATTTGATTCTCAAAGGACAGATTGGTATCAAATATAAACCCAAGTTCTTTGCAGTAGAAGACAACGTAACAGTACATCCATCGAGAGTTTAAAATTATATTTTAGCAGCTTATTTTTAGAGGTTTTTGGTCCAATAATTAGTACCTCTGTTTTGTCAGAGTTGTAGAACTAAATTTGTGGCAATCCAATCTTTGATTTCATTGATACACTCTGCTAATTTGGAGAATTGTGAATTTTCATTGGGTTTAGTAGAAATATATCATAACATTTTTTTTTAATTTGTTTGTACATTAAATAACAGTACACAATAGTCCAGCATCCGTGGATGGCATATCCACGTTAGCAATTGCATTTTCTCAAAAAATACCAAATCAAACCAATTGCACATACAGTTTACAGTGAATAAGACCTGTACTCATAGCACACGTGAAGCACTTTGAAGTTGCACTCACATGCTCATACTGATCCAACATGAGTAGCAATCTGGCAGTTTATAGGCCTGGATCACCTGCTTGGATTGTCATGGGCTGCATCTGAAAACAGGAAAATCCTGCCTATGGAGGCTGTATACGGAGACGGGATGAAAATAAGTTGCTTTTCAAACTGTTCAGAGACCAGTTTCCCTAGGAGTTCCATTAATTCAAAACAGCTGTCAGTTAAGCCATTAACTGATTAGACAGCAGTTCAGGTGCCTACATTTTCTGATGTCATGGAGTGACCTTCATGATTTGTGAATCAGAGAAACTTTTGATCCTGATCCTGAAGTTTTTGTTTCTGGCTGATGGAATATACGCTTAAGAGGAAGATATTAGATGAGCACTCGACGGAAGGAAGCGGCTGGATTTTCGTTAAACGAGACATCCACATATGAGAGAGAGGGAGAATGAAACAGGCGAGCACGTTAACATTATGAGCTGCTGACGTCTGACGTCTGCTGCGGCTCTGATATGTGGACCGTTTAAATGTCTGTGTTGCACGCCGGTCAATTATTGTAGTAACATAATGGCATGTAAGAACAGAAGAAACTGTGACTGGTCGTTTACATATCTCAGTCTCTTCACATGCAAGCAGGCGATGTTTGGTACCCTCAAGAAACAAATTGGCCGTACATTTATTAAAAGTAAAATAGGTTGCAAAGAAAATGCATGATAAATGCAAATAAAAAAAACCTGATAAGAAAATGTGATCATTAATTAATAAATTGTTTTGTAAGTTTTGTATTTAATTCAAAGAAAAAAAGTGTTGCACTTTTCTCCAAGTATTTTCTGTGTATTTTATTTATTACAACTTTTTACATGCAATAAAAAGCAGAAACAGTTAGCTTGAGTAGAGTGATAACTGGGCACAAGTGTTGCTATGGTGCAGATGCGGAGCCGTTTTTTTTCCCTACGATGGCAGAACCATGGCCAAAATTGTACATTGTGCACCGGGCTTAATACAGTCAACAGGAATTAATATTTTATTAACTCTACCCCAAAACCCAACCATCAGTGGAGTAAAAATGTAATTTTAGAGCAAAAATGCAACCTCAAAATCACACACTATTATTCACGGGAATGCAATTACTTACTAAATTCTATTGGACCAGCACCTGTGTCTCAGAGGTTGCTTGTGCTACGTACTCAGTAGTGCTAAAAGGAAAGGTTATAACATTTGAATTCATGCAAAAATGTCTGGTGCTTGATTGTAATTCAGCAGAATGTGTTTGGTTTCAGAATACATCAATATTTGGAAGCAACATGTCAGTTTCCTGTGTGATCGTATTGTATCAGCTATTTAAAATTGTCAAGTTCAATGAGTTTGAAATTCCCCATTACTTTTGAGAGTGGTTAATAGTAATTTGTGTACAACTACTGACTCTAGCTTTACCCCATAAACAACGGCAAACATATTGGCTTGATTTTCAGTGTAAATCACTTATTTTCACAAATGGCCTGCTGAGAGACTGCATGTCCTGCAAAAGTCTCTTGGGGCAAGAGGATTGAAGAACTGGAACATAGAAATTAATAAGGCCTTCTGTTAATTTCCACCATCACTATGGAAGTGATCCTCTTTTAAGCCTTATTTGAGATTTTTGTGACCTGGGTTGTGATGCCATCACAATAAAATATTCTACAGTGCCAAGTGTTTTATTATGTTGCATCCTGTCCTTAGAGTACAGTTTGCTATCTTCCTTCCCAGGCGAGTACCATACATCTTTAGCAACTTTTTACATTATATTATGCAAGTCTAACATGGAAATGGAATGTTAATGATTAATGTGTACTGGAGAATATGAGGGAAGTTGCCAGAGTGCATGATTTTTTTTGTTCTTGTTTGAATAATTTTAAGCCCTTTAGCAATACTGCAGGTTATTTACAAATAAATGCCTATTTTAAACGTTTATTCGTATTGCTGTCAGCTTACCTGCTAGGCTTCCAGTCAATGCATTACTGTAAACTCTTTTTAGTCCTTTTTGAAAACTGAGGAATGAGTCAAAATAATTTACTGTGGTAATTGTCAGCATGCCACAAATGGACATTAAGGTAGGTCAACATGAAGTCAAATTTCATCCCAATTTCCTGTGTATGTATATATATATATATATATATATATATATATATATATATATATACACACACACACACACACACACACACACACACACATTTTTTCTAAATTAGTTTTTTTAATTCCAGTACACAAAGAAAAGATCTTCTTCATAATGTTTCATCAAATTGGAATGACTTTCTGTGCCTCTTAAACTAGTGACACAGAAATAATGCACATTACCTTTAAAAAAACTTCCACCCAACCACACTAAAGCCTATCTTGTTATTGAAAAGATTTTTAAGAATTGCTTATCTGTTTTGCTTATTTCAAATGCCTGAATTATTTGTTGAGTTCACAATGTGCTAAGTAGGCAGTCTCCCTGCTTGTAGTGTTACTGTTTAAAATTTAAGGCCACACTTTCACAACAATTCTTGTCTGAAAAATGTTCAGCTTTGCTCTGAGAAGTGCTTTCATTGAAAACCCTATGAATCATCTCCATTCTTCTGTCCCTGACTCATGTGCTTACTCAAGATCTAACCAGTCTGATAGAGGTGTCTGGCATTGTCTCAATCACAACTCAAGGGTCACCTCATTTACCAGCCAAGAGCTGGTAAGCATGTGGCTTCACCCCACTGATTCATTTAATTTAGACATATATTTCTCTAAATAGTAAACTAGAGTAAACAGGATAGCAGATGTTTTGATGCTAAATCAGGTTTTTTTATGCTCTGGCGATAACAATCTCTGCCTCTTGTTCATGAATTAACCCAGAGTACAAGGAGCTTTGAGATTTACTGGTGCTTCACAAATGTACTCCATTATACCTGTTTGTCTGACATAGAAAAATGGTAAAAAGCTTTATTCAGCCTTATTTTGAGATTGTGTTAAGGTTTTAATGGGATTATGTGGTTTAAGTGGGACTATTTCAATGGGAGTTAAAATGGGTTACTTGGTTACTTTTAATTTAGGCTATTTGAGGCTTTTCAGCATACACAATTTGCATGAACACTTCCCACGTTTGATGGATGATATAAGTTTGGTGTTCATTTAATCTGATAGTTTTGTTTTGGCATTTTGGATACTTAGCCCACCAACCAAAAAGTACCATTGCAATACCATGGGGCAGTATGGCATTGTTGTGGAATGTTTGCCACATAAAAACAGGCAGAGACTATATATTGCCATGATTTCTATTTGTTGTGTGGAAAAGATAAATTCTATTTCTGAGATGGTAAGGTGTGGTATAAATAGTGATGCACAGATGAACCAATTTCACTGATGTTTTAACATAAATGTTTGGAGTTGACTAGCCGACTAGTCTAAAGTAAGAAACCCAAAGAAAACAGTAAAAAAATATTGTGTTTAAGTGACCTATTTAAAATACTTAATTCGAACAGCCAAATTTGACAGTAAATTCCACTGAAAAAGGGTATATATCTGCAACGTGCTCACCTTGCATTATGATCATTGTACATAAAAATAGAACATGACATGCATTCACTGAATCAACATTAGCGAATACAGGAATTTTTATTGAAAACCATTGAATGAATTATGCAGGACCAATAGAGCAACCCTAATGGCCTGTTCTAAACAGAATTCACCAAGTAAATCTTAACACATTAAAACACTCAGGAAAGTTGTAAAAATAATTTACATGTAAGCCATATCTACGAGAGAAACACTGCCGTTTTCCAAAAGTTGCTTGTCCTCCCTGAAACTTATGAAAATGCTTAAATCCTCTTACTGCGCATGCGAAAAATCGCCATTGCATGTATGGTCTGAAACGTAGTTGTTCTCGTGTTTCGTCGCTGGACACTAATTCCGAGTAAACTTTGCATTGCCTTTGAAGGAATGCAATGTGAATGTTGTACAAAGTAGGGCTGAAATGTTTAGTCAAGTTTTATTGTTAACCTTAACAATAAGGTAACATTTCAACAAACATTTCCATTTTCGAGTACTCGTTTAATGTCATTTAACGTAGAATGATATCATACAAAACTCTAATGATGGCGTGCAAAAGCAGCACTGCAGCTCGCACCTGACTGAGGAAAGGAAGAAAACACAGATAAGTGCCATATCTTATGCTGTTGTTTTTACTTATTGGAAACATTGATGTTTTGAAATAAATGACGTTACAGAAGTTAGGCAACGTTCGTTAACTTTAGGCATTACGATTGCTAGTCTGTTTTTATAACTGCAGGATATTCTGTCCAAATAGACCACGGTACTATCTAATTTATATATTGTCATTGTTTCCAACTAGTGGTCAACATAATTTCAAGACTCACATGTCCTTGGCAAGCCTAGGACTAAAGGATTTATTTATACAAATTATTGCCGTTCTAAATAAAAATACACACGTGTGCTAACAAGCCGATTACAGTATAATTATTGTGTTTCACTACATACACACAGACATGTGTGTGTGTGTGTGTGTGTGTGTCTGTGATTACACAACTATACATAAACCATATCAATAAAATATTACATGTTGAGTAAGATAAAAGCCATCTTTGGATTACTTTTAAATCCTTTCAGATCTTGGAGTTGTCACCTCATCTGAAAAGCCAAGCTGATGTTGATTCAGGTTTTATTACGGACTCTATCGCTTTCCCTTTTTGCTTGTATACTCTGCTCTGTTTGGAGTTTCTTTGTTTTTACAACCGTTGATTTCCCAGAGGTTTGCCGTTTTGAATGATCAATGGTAAATTTTCTTGTTCGTTGTGACAAACTTTCAGCTTTACGATACTCCCACACCATACCTACAGTAGCCAGACATTATTTTCTTTTGTACGGATATGACGTGAATATGCACGGGCGAATCACATATGTTAGCAATTTCCAGCTAAATCTGTCCTGACAGCTCTGAAATATAAATCATTATTATAGGTTTATCAAAGTATATTTGGGTAAAGACATGGTTTGGAAGATGGATTTTTGTTGCACTCATTAATAACATTGTTATATTTCAACAAATACAAGTTACATAGTGTAGCTTTAATGCATTATAGCTTTATTAAAGCTCAGATAAAAAGGAAACAGGTCATGTAATTAGCTACACACTCCAAAACTGGCATATCTGTGTGGTCAGCGGCTCTTCTATGAGTTACGCAAATGTCCCTATCTAAGGGGGAGGGATTGATACTGCACCCAGCTGATGCACACTCTGTTGCTGGGACGCTTGTCCCTTGAGTGTGCGTGCTTGCTGCTGCGTCTCACGACTTATTGAATAATAATATATGGTCAATGTGCGCAGCTTTATTATTGAGAGAGAGTTTGTGAGTTAAAGATGGATTGAAGTGAACAGAAAGGTGAGAGAGGTAGTCTTCGTCCCATTATACACTGCAACAAAATACATTTATGATTTGTTTTGGCTTGTTTTCCAATAAAAATATAAAACTAATTTAAAACAATGTACATTTACTTTAGGAACTATACTGCAGAAGAAAAAAACTGTTAGCTGAGAATGTTGAATATAATATTAAAAATACAAATATTTTAAAATATCTAAAAATCCTTCAAAAAGGAACAAAATGCATCAAAAAAAGATGCATTCACCTGAGAAACAGCATATAAGATATTTAGACATGCTTTAAGGGAATTGATCTTGAATAAAACTATATTTAGTCTTTACTGCACTTGCAGAAGTATAACCAAGTGAAAAAATACACTTATATTTAAGATACATTCTCTTCAAGCAAGTCTAAATATTATATGTTGCTTCTCAATTAAATGTATCTTGTTTTAAGGATTTTTAGACAATTTTAAATGGAAAACAAGACAAAAACTCTTGATAACAATATGATTTTTTTTGCAGTGAAATTTTTACTGAATTAAACTTATTAAAAATTTCCTCTTTAATTCAGTGAATGTCATTTAGAGGAATTTTTAAAAGATGATTTTGTCCTCTATTGTTAGTAGGCACGTTTAATCCAAACATTTACGTCGGGCCACAAGCTTAAGAGCTAATGATTAATCATTGCAATAATCGCCCGCATAGTTGAAAAACCATTCCAATAATCATTAGAATAATCGATTTATCAAAATAATCATTAGTTGCTGCCTTAGTACAAAGTAACATTTATCTTTAACAGTGTTATCAAAGTAAATATCAGGCACAACAGCCCCGCTATAACACTGGGCATGATTGTTTTGGTTGAATGGATCACATGACTGTGTCACATGTCAACAAATATATCATCGTTTTCAGATATCTCCATTTTCCCAATGCACACTACAACGTGAACGTAGCTTTTTCAAATTCATCCAATTGGAAGAGCGTTTTCAAAAACAAAAATGGAATCTCCGTGTGAACAGAAGGAGAAAAAAAATAAAAATAATAATAATAATAATAATAATAAAAATGGCAAACCTAGCCTAAAATACTGTAATAAGTTTCTAGAGCAAACATTCAATTTTGATAAGAAAAATGAACATCAGCCTGGTCTGTTGTTTGACAGGATCTGATGCACCTGTCTTAATAACTTACAAGCATACACCGATTTAAAGACTACTCAAATGTGAAAATATCCATAGCGACTTGCAAGCCAACATTTGTAAATCCTCTTACCGCACCACCACCAAAGTGATTTCTATAGGTAATTTACATGTCTTGCGAGCGTGAGAGAGGGATGAAGCACGCACAGCTGAGGTAAATTGAACATTTTTATATATCTTCTCCAGATGTTCTCTTTTTTAATAATTTTTATTATTCATTCAATTTAAAATGTAACATTAACATGACCGTAATTTAATGCAGCCTCTGAAAAAAATATAAAGCCAAACATAAATGTGTAAAGATGTTGAACAGATAAAAGGGGCAAAAAATATTTACAGATTAGTTATTCCAGTGTTGCCAAGAGCATCAGTACCATTTAGTCGACTAGTTTCGCACATCCCCATGTATGACAGTTTCAAATTTGCTTCAGGAGTTTTGTTTTTTGCCCAAACTCCACGCTGCCAGCAATGATAAATTGTAGTCTTGATTAATTCTGCTTATTTTTCTTTCTTTTTGTATTAAATGGGGCACTTTACACCCTCAACAAATCTTCTCCGTTGATTCCTAGATTCTAGAAAGGAATAAATGATTCGCCCCAGACAAATTTGAATGATTTGTGGTGGGTTTAAAGGATCAGGTATTATAAATTGGACCCCTAACAAGCAGGAAAGAAACAAACATTCTCATTGTTTCAAATGATTTATGATTTCCCATAGGCCACTAAGCTCTTACCTACAAGCTTCAGTCTTACTCTAACAGGCATGTCTTCTCTTTCAGATTCTGTTAAGTTAATCAATGGCATACATTAGCTGTCCTTATGCATTAGATGTGGCAGTGTCTCTGAGAGTGGGGAGAGAGATGTAGTATTGTCTTTTTCCTTCTTTCTTTTGTGCTTCAGCTATTTTGCAGGTTCAGTAACAAGCGTTTCTTATGAAAGTGGTTGAATTCAAAACATATTAGTGGATTTTTATGAAAGATATACCACTTTACTTGAAGGAAATTATGCTATATAGTTAATTTAGATAGATCAGTAGCAATTCAGATTTTCGTCCTGTAAATGAGGTTTCACCAATACTGTACCAGAGCACTGTACCCTAATACGATAAGAACTTCTGAGATGATTTTGCTAACTTCAGATCCTTTATCACCTCACTGGTGGTATTTTATCAACAAAATACTACATTGCTACTAAATTCTCCACCCTCCAACCTGTAGTGAATAATCTTATGTTATGCGACAATGGCTAGTTTAAAGAATTATTATAAATTTGTGAAGTTGTGTTTTGGTTGGCTAACATTAGATGGCTACCACCTTCCTTAGGCAATCCTGAGAAGGGCTGAATATTTAATCAAAACAAAATCAAAATCACGATATGACCTAGTGTGATCATAAAACTACGAAGGCTGTGATTTGTATTAGATGCATATTCTGAGCACGCTGTCCACTGTGCTTCCTTAAGTGCAAGTAAACAGGGTCAGTGTATTACACATACTCGCATGAGGCCCATCTTACAGTTTTTTCAGTGGTATCTGAATTGTTCTGTGCTTGATACACACAGAAATTCTCTCTATCTGGTGCCCTGAGTGACAAATGTGCTCGAAGTTGGTTGGTTGTGCTGACACATTATATTTATCATGCTCTAGATATTCTTTAATTGCCCATTTGTGTGATCTTTACTAATATTTTACTGCTACAATTTACTATACAAATAAAAAATAACCCCATGACACTGGGTTTTTGGAAACAGACGGGAGATGCGAGCATTTTACTGCATTAAAGGCTGTTGTTAACTACAAACAGAAACTTCAATTCCTCCAGTTATCTGCATAGCAATGACACGAGCCAGTTAAGAAATTATTCCATAAAAAATGATTGAATAACAATAATAATGATAAAAAATAATAATAGTTAGTACTACTAGTTGTAGTAGTAGTAGTAGTAGTAGTAGTAGTATTATGCATAGTATAAGTCCTACTACATTACAATAGTGTGGAGTGGAGGGGGGCGGGGCCGGGCCGGGCTAGAATGTCACGTGCCCGGTCCCCAATTGGCCTGATGAGGCGCGCGAGGGATAAAGGTGGCCGGTGACGACGGTTCGAGAGAGAGATCAATCACGGACATGTCCGTTGTGTGTGTTTGTGCTTTTTGTTTAAGTTCTCATTAAAATATTACTTACGTTGACAAGCCAGTTCTCGCCTCTTCCTTGCCCATCCTAACCCCGAGTTACAAATAGTATTATATTCAAGTCGACTGGGTTTCAAAAAATAATAAAGAAAAGTGGCCTAACCTTTTCACAAATTGTACAAAAAAATAAAATAATAATAAGTTAGACAGCAGACAGATGCAATGTGAATATGATGTTCTGAGGCTTTGGATGCCCCTGGTAGACCCTGGGGCACTGGACCCACTCTTGATCTTAACTGGTACCATTGTACAGGTGTAGTGATGGTATCAGATGGTAATACTATAGCGCTTTAAAATATACAGTAGGGCTAGGATTTTTTGTTTTATTTTTCCGATTAATTTGAATTTGAGTTTTCACACGATAAAAAAAAATTATTTTTAAAAAAAATATTGCAAATGCTATAGTTGTAACATTTGGTGTGCTGGAGTGGAACAGAGGAGATGCATTAGTAGAAACTTTAGATCCTTTAATTATATTAGCTGGAGTAGAACAAATTCTGGAGTGGATACAAATGCGGGAGTGGAAAAAAACAATAAACCCTAATATCAAACATTATCATTCAAACATTACCTTTCAAGGACTGACAACTAATGATCAAAACTAGAAGGTATATATACACAGGGAACTTAATGAGGGAATGGCTAATGGATAACGATGAAGTGATTAGAGCAGTGGATTCTGGGAAATGTAGTGCAGGAGAAAACTTCAAAATAAGAGTCCTTGAACACGGTGGAGACAAACTGTGACAATAGTTAGATATGTTGTATGCTCACCATAGTTTGAATAAGGAAGAGAAAAATAATTCATAGTGCTTGTCTTTATGCCACACTCGATCTGATCATCGGATCAGCTGCATATGTCACATGCTCCAAATGAAGGTGACAGTTTAAAAACCTGGAGACTGGTATTAAACACGTCATGGTTACTGTTGAATGGGAAGTTGTGTCAAATGAAGTGACACAAGGGGTCTTCCTGGGACACCAAACATACCTCTGAACCTGAGAAAAGGCCAATGTCAAGTTGGCAGACAGAATTTGCATGCCCCACCCCGGACATACGGGTATAATGGGAAGCGGGGCAGCGAGTGCCAGTCAGGATTTTGCACCGAGGAGCCGAAAATAAGGTACGGCCGTTTACAATGGTAGGTCTAATGCTGTGGTAGGAGGCACAAAACGTCTCATTCCTTCCCTCGGGGAACGGAGGTTACAACAGTAACCATGACATTCCCCTTCTGTCACTCACTTGACGTTGTGTCGAATGAAGTGACACAAGGGCACCCATCTAATAATGCCATGCACTGACCGTGTTACGTGTACTGTCGAGACTGTGTTGGCTGCACGTAGCGCTCCCCAACACACCCAAAGAGATGTCACATTAGGTTCTCTGCACCCCTGAGGGGGGGGGGGGGGTGGGGACAGGTGCTACATGACTAGCATGGGAGCAAGCCCGGCAGCCGTGGCCTTTTCTCTCACTATGTCTCTCACATAGGACGTGAAGCGGCTGGGGCTATCTTAACGCTATGAAGCACGTCGGGGGAAGGTGGTCTTTCCCGGTCCTATTCTTTCAGGGGGAAAAGACCCTGTGGAGGCCACATCCTGCCCAGTCTAGGGGGAGGTAACATGTGGCAAATACACCACGAGGGTTGTGAAGCCGTACGTGGGAAATGGCGCGGTGGTAGGTCCAGCCTAATGAGGGGGGACTCTACAGCACGGCGACCGGGGCAGCGGGGCTGCAGTGAGCTAACCTCTGTTTGGAGACGGCGTTCCCTTACCACCGTCCACCAAAGCAGACAAAGTGCTGCTTAGAACATCTAGAGCTCTGCTTGCTGTCCAAATAGATACGCAAAGCACGTACCGGACACAGCAACGAGATGGCTGTGTCTGCCTCCTGCTTGCAGGTTCCCTGAAGGGGGTCGTAGGAACCTTGGGTACGTAGCCCGGTCATGGCCTTAGGATAATGTGAGAATGTGCCGGACCAAACTCCAGGCAGTTGTCGCTGACAGAGAGCGCATGCAGGCCCTCAACCCTCTTGATGGAGAGCCGTCTTCAGGGAGAGGGCCTTGAGCTCAACTGAATCGAAGTGGGGGTTTCTGAAGACCCGAGAGGACCACAGAGAGATCCCAGGAGGGGAACAGGCTAGGCCGGGGAGGGTTCAGTCTCTGGGCGCCTTTCAGGAACCTGATAATCAAGTCGTGTTTACCTGGGGACTTGCCATCTACTGCGTCGTGATTGAGGTGGAGCCCGGTTTGAGGTGGAGCCACCTGTTGTGTAGCGGCATGGGGATGCCCTCGGTGAGCAGGTGGTGCGCGCTGGCTAGACGGCACCGCAGCAAGATGTGCCATTTGCTTCTTCACCACCGAAAACTTGCCGACGGTGTTGCCGAACAGGCCAAGCTGGGAGACGGAGGTGTTGAGAAAGCATGCCGTGTCAACGTCGCGCTTCTGGACCATGTTCAGCCAGAGGTGATGCTCCTGGACCACGAGGGTGGCCATCGCCTGCCCGAGTGCCTGTGCTTTGACCATCGTGGCACTACCCAGGTGCAGATCTTTGGCTTGGTTAACTTGTAGGAGAACAATGGCATGCAGGGCAGAGGCGGCCTGTCCGGTGGCACTGTAGACTTTTGAGGTCAGTGATGACATCATTCTACAGGCTCTAGAGGGGTGTACCGGGTGCTCCCGCCAGATGGTGGCGTTCTCGAGACACAAGTGGATCACAACCGCTCTGCCCTCCTGGGGGACCTCCTTGTATACATGGGCCGCCTCGCCGTCCAGGGTAGTTAGAGCGGACGAGCGGAGGGGTCGGTTCCGGGTTGTAAATGTTGCCCTCCACGACAGCGTCAGCTCGTCATGCACTCGTCATACCGGGAAGAAAGGAACCGGTGGGGGGGGGGGGGGGGTTTGGGGGGGCATGAGCTCATGGCTATGAGCGCCCTGACCCGAGGATCTGATCGAGTAGCTGTGAGGGGGGGGATGGAGGTTTCCAGTCCATCCTCGTGCTCGAGGCGGCCCGGGAAAGCATAGCGAGCAGACCCGAATGTGGCAGCCCAGACGAGTCATCAGCATCAGACGCCGCTGTGACGCCGTCATCCAATTCCAGGGGCTCAAGGGAGAATGCCGGCTGGCCGTGAGGCGGAAGCAAGCTAGCGTTTCGGGTGGCGGGTGGTTCGTGGGGATTTACCAAGTTTTAAATTATTTTTGCAATATCTCTCAGGCCTATACTGTGGTAATAAATAACAATTATCATAATTTTTTCACCAAATCAATAGTAAAAGTATTTACTTGGTAATTCAGTGTACTTGAAAGCATAGTGGTCATGTATAACCACCAAACAGTATATGTCCCTATAACATGTGCAAACAACTTTGTTTTACCATAGTACCATTTCCAAAAAGTCATGGAATTTTTTATTACTTTTAATTCGTAGAAACATGGAAATACCATGGTACTTTTTTGAAAGCATTATAAAAGGATCTGACACCAAACTAATGTTAAAAAAATAGGGATATTAAACAATGGGATTAAATCTGGTAAGAAGCTCAGCCAAACATATCATTTACATTTTACATTTATGCATTTGGCAGATGCTTTTATCCAAAGCGACTTTCAGTACATTTATTACAGGGACAATCCCCCCGGAGCAACCTGGTGTTAAGTGCCTTGCTCAAGGACACAATTGTGGTGGCCGTGGGGATCGAACCAGTGACCTTCTGCTTAACAGTTATGTGCTTTAGCCCACTACGCCACCTCCACTACCCAAATCATATTTAAGGGGCAACATATCCTGCGGAATAAAAACAGTAAAATTGTAATTATATTTTTTATAGAATTATATAAATTAAATTATGTGTGCCCCAATGTCCCCCCAATTTTTTTTTTTTGAGGTTTCATTATGGTTTCGCCTTTTTTAGGATTTAAAACAAAACTTTTTTTATATGAAATTATACAGTCATTTAATGTGTAAAACATACAAATGTGCCACTTTTTTGTTATAGCAATGTATTATGATCATTTGTAGTAGATAATGAATGTTCTTTGAAACTGTTAATCCCAAAATAATATAAAGACAACCATTTTTTTGTCAGAAACACAATCAGACAAACACACACACACACACACACAATATATATATATATATTCTGTACTGTAGTATATGTATAGTGCTGTAGTAAGGCTTAGTTCTGCCACTCGCTTGCCTTTTTTGTCTTCACTGTTGGACAAAATCAGTCAACTCCAGTCCATTTCCTTCCATGTCTGCTCCAGATCTCAGGATAGCAGGAGTCAACCCCAGTATTTACCACTAAAGAGCAGCTGAAACGTGTCTATGGTGTGATATCCCTCAAATGCTGAGATTCCAGTTTTGGTCCTCTCTAGAATTTTTCATTTTTGCAGATTGTCGTGTACCTAGGTGTTATTTGATAAATCATTAATCAACTCGGAGGTGTATGATATATGCAGAGTCTTTGCAATCATCTTACGCCAGGACTTGTAGAACCTATCTTATCATATTAGCCAGTCGCTATACAAAACAGCCTGTGCGTTCAATGTATGAAAATAAATAAATATAGGCATATTGATAGAAAGAAAGGGTTCATGTCACTAATTGTGCGCTAATTCACTCAGTGTGTTTAACAAGTGAAGCTGATGTTAAGAAAAAGGGTGAATACTATAACCTGTCCCGACTGCCGCCACCTCCCCTTCCTGTCTTCTATCTTTGACGTGCGGTCACACAATTAGCTGTCCTGTTTGAGGGAGCTAGAACAAAGGTGATCCCTGCAAGCTAGAGTCTGAGGCAGTGACATGTGAGAAGGCTGGTGACACACTTATGGCTGTAGGCTGCTCTCTTGACCAGGGAAGTCACTGGCTGTCAGTACTCATTACTGTCTGGCTCAGCACTAATGGCATTTCTTAATAGTGTGGGGTGGAACATAGGGTGCATTTACAGGGCAAAATCACAGAGATCTTCTCCATTAGATCGCCTGGCTTTGTTTGTGCTTACAGACACAGGTGTGGCCTTAGACATGTAGACATGACGGGGACAGAGAGTGAGTGAGTGAGGGAGATAAGGATGGGAAGTACAGGAGGAAATGAGAAACATGAGCTCATAGCTCAACCTCTAATTTTCTAAGGCAGTTCACCCACAAGCTGAATGTCTTGAAAAGCTCAAACTCACAGATGCAGGTGCAACCATGTACAATGCTGGTGTGGGAAACAAGCAAAGTATTTTAAAGCATTCATGTTGGTTTTCTATAGAAAGCACTTTCCACATTTTCTGTTGTTCAGGCATAGACAAAGAGTCCCATTGCAAACTCGTGGTATTGGTTGAGTGAATGTTATGTTGGGCTGCTCAAACACATTCCATTTGCTGTTTCTAATGGTGCCAAAATGATGCACATCAACTTAAAGACAAACAGGAGACAACATTTGCAATGTATTCAACTTTGCTAAAGTTATTTATTTGTAAATGGAGCATAATATTCTGCAGGAAATAAAGTAGGGCAATATATATATATATATATATATGTATGTATGTATGTATGTGTTTTTATTTTTATTTTATATTTTTAGTTAAATAACATTTTACGTTTGTAAAGAAGTTCATGTTCTCGGGCAAGGAAGAGGCGAGAAACCGGCTTGACATACAAATAATAGTTTAATGGTAAACTCAAAAGACAAACACATAGGACGACGGACATGTCCGTAAGAATCTCTCTCTCTCACACTGCCCTCTGCAGTCTGACGACCCGGCCCCACCCTCCACCGTGCCACAACGTTATTAATTTTTGAAGAAGAGACATTGACCACTTCACAGCAAGTGTTAGGAGATGAAATGTATTGTGGTATTTGGTCAACGTGCAATAAACTATTTCTATTCTACCCAATCCACACTCTGCACAATTACAGTATATTCTTAGCTTGTTCAAAGTATTGAAGGCAAATGCAAATTAATGAGAAATAAGTGAATAAAATATCATGGTATATCAGTTTTAAATCACAGTTATTTAAACACACCTGAAGCAGCTTATCAAGGTCTTCAGGAGTGTTTGATGAATACAAGCAGGCATTTTGGAGCAGGGCTAGAACTAAACTCTGCAGGGCTAAGGCCCTCCAGGATCTGAGTTTGACACCCCTGCTCTACATCATCAACATGAATAAACCTTAGCTGAAAAAACGGTTATTTGCTGTGATATTTACTGCCATCTGATGAAGGTTTTCATGCTATTTTGGAAATAGAAGACCTAGTATGGAAGACCTTGGTAAAGAAAAAAGTACAATAATGATTATATTTTTACTGATGTTTAAAATTTGTATTTATTGAATTGAAGCAACTTGTGCTCACTTAAAATATCATTATTTTATAGACAAATTGTGTTGAAAATGTGTGTATCAAATATCATACAACAGGCTTTTGATGTATATCTCTCAATCACCATTCCATTCCATATATGTGCACCACAATAAAAAAGCTTTTAAAATACTGTCATATAATTTTTATGATATATATACTGTATATATATATATATGCCACGGACATACGGGTATAAGGGGAAGCGGGGCAGCGAATGCCAGTCAGGATTTTGCACTGAGGAGCTGAAGGATGAAGCACGGCCATTTACAGTTCTAGGTCTAGTGCCGTGGCAGGAGGGACACTACGTCTCGTTCCCTCCCTCGGGGAACGGAGGTTACAACAGTAACCGAGACGTTCCCCTTCTGTCACTCTCTTTTGACGTAGTGTCGAAGGAAGTGACACAAGGGGTCCATATAAAAACGCCACGCACTGACCGTGTGACGTGACTGTCGGAGCAGGGGCAAAGCAGGCTATTGCGTGTTAGAGGCACTTGACCCGAATGCACGTCGCCCTCCCCAACGCCCCCTCAAAGAGTTTTAGCATATCCACCTTAGGTTTTCCCGGTATTACATGCTAGCATGGGAGCAAGCCCAACAGCCGCGGCCTTCTCTCTCACTATGTCTCTCACATAGGATGTAGAACGTCTGGGGCCCAACCTATGTCGGGGAAGGCAGTCATTCCACGGGGGGGAGCAGGAGAGCCTGGGCAGTGCTGAGAGAAGACTCGAAGCATTAACCCTGCTCCACACACCCGGCAAGGGGCGGCTTAGAGAATGAGGAAGAGGCCTAAGGAGGCGTCTTCAAAACTCGACGGCGCCGGTGTTCCGGGCGCTGAGGCAGGACCGGAGGCAAGGTAGCTGTCCGGCCTGCAGATTTCCTATTCTTTCAGGAGGGGAAGACCCTGCAGAGGCCATACCCTGCCCAGTCCAGGGGGAGGTAATGTATGGCAAATACACCACGAGGGTTGTGAAGCCGGATGTGAGAAACGGCGCGGAGGTAGGTCCAGCCTAATGAAGGGGGGACTCTACAGACATGGGGCCGAGGCAGCGGGGCCACCTGAGGGAAACGCGGGTCCGCCGAGAGGGGGACCGTACCGTGGAGAATACATCACGGGGAGTTAGCCTGAAGAGGGAACTATGCCCGTGGAGCCCGACCCCAGTACAGAGCCCTAAGACTCATACTGGGTCTGGCCACGAGTTGCTCTGCTGAATTCGCGGGCCAGAAGGCTAGGGAGGAAAAAGCATCCAGGCAGCGACACTCAGTGGCTGACCTGGGACAGAAGGCGCACTGGATCACCTTGGTGAAGGGCGCAAGATGCAAGCGGAACACCCGGTCGGTTGTGTGGCCACGTTACCGAGTTCTACCGGCTCGGACCTGACAAAACACGGGACAAGACCGACTCAACCCTTAGATTGTAAAATCTGGCAAAGGTATTGGGTGTTGCCCAGCCCGCTGCTCTGCAGATTTCTGCTAGGGAGCTGCCGTGGCTTAGTGCCCACGAGGACGCCACACTTCTAGTGGATTGTGCTCGGACCTGCAGGGGGGTGGGCACGCCCTGGGCATGATAGGCTAAGGCAATAGCATCAACGACCCAGTGGGCTAGCCTCTGTTTGGAGACGGTGTTCCCTTTCCGCTGTCCGCCAAAGCAAACAAAGAGCTGCTCAGAGTATCTAAAGCTCTGCGTGCGGTCCACATAGGCACGCAAAGCACGCACTGGACACAGCAACGAAAGGGCTGGGTCTGCCTCCTCCCGAGGCAGTGCTTGCGGGAACCTTGGGCACATAGCCCGGACGGGGTCTCAGGATAACGTGAGAAAGTGCCGGACCGAACTCTAGGTAAGAGTCGCTGACAGAGAACGCTTGCAGGTCTCCTACCCTCTTGACTGAAGCTAACGCGATCAGGAGGGCCGTCTTCAAGGAGAGGGCCTTGAGCTCGACTGAATCAAGCGGCTCAAATGGGGGTCTCTGAAGGCCCGAGAGGACCACTGAGAGATCCCAAGAGGGAAACAGGTTAGGCCGGGGAGGATGTAGTCTCCGGGCGTCTTTCAGGATCCTGATAATCAAGTCGTGCTTACCAAGGGACTTGCCATCTACTGCGTCATGGTGGGCTGCGATGGCAGCAACATACACCTTCAAGGTGGAGGGGGACAGCCTCCCCTCCAGTCTCTCCTGCAGGAATAGAAGCACTGACCGAACCGTGCATCTCTGTGGGTCTTTGGCTCGGGAAGAACACCAATTCGCGAACAAACGCCACTTTAGTGCGTAGAGTTGCCTGGTTCGCCATAATCATATGCTAGATTTAATTCTGTCATATGGAGTTGATGTTGATAATTTACAAATTCTACCACAGAGTGATCTCACACAATTACCTCATCTCTTGTTTCCTGTGATCAGCTAATGTCTCTCAATCTACACCATGCTATCATTCAGGTAGAACTATTCTTTCAACCACTAAAGATAGCTTCACTAATAATATTCCAGAATTGTCTCTCATACTCAGTAAGCCAAAAAAATCTAGAAGAACTTGATGTTATAGCAGAAAATAGAAATAGTTTTCTCTAGCACTTTTGAAAGTGTCGCCCCCCTTAGATGAAAGAAAATTAAAGGAAATGGAAGAATAGAAAATTAGAGGTATCTCACTTTGCATGGAAGGATAGAGCCTGTAGCTACAGACAGGCGCTAAAAGCTGCCAGGTCAGCATATTATAGCAAACTCATAGAAAATAACCACAACAATCATAGGTGCTTATTCAGTACTGTGGCTAAAGGTTTCAGGAATAAAGCATCAACTGAACCAGATATTCCGTTGCAGCACAATAATAATGACTTAATGAAATTCTTTACTGATGAAATAGAAATCATCAGAAATAAAATTGGAATTATGCAATAATATGTCATAGCACCTCAGAAAATAGTGTCTTATAAATTTCCTCATGAGCAACTTCAGTCCTTCGCTGTCATAGGTCATGAAGAGCTAACAAAACTTATCAAAAATATCAAGAGCCACAACATATATGTTAGATCCAATACAAACTAAGCTCTTTATAAGAGCTAGTACCTATAAAATCAGAACCTTTTCTTAATATTATTAACTCCTCACTATCCTTAGTACCAAAAACCTTTAAAATGTCAGTTTTCAAATTGCTTATTAAGAATCCACAGCTTGATCCTGGAGAACTGGCTAATTATAGACCGACTTCAAATGTCCCACTTATGTCAAATACTAGTAAAGGTAGTGTCATCCCAACTATTTTCATTTCTACAGAGAATGGTGTATATGAAAATTTCAGTCAGGATTTAGGCCCCATCACAGTACAGAGACTGCACTCTCAGAGTTACAAATGACTTTCTCTTATCAACTGGTCGCGACTGCATTTCTCTTCTAGTGCTTTTAGATCTTAGTGCTGCCTTCGACACGTTAGATCACATCATTATCTTGAATAGGCTGGAGAATTATGTTGGTATTAGTGGACTTGCATTAGCATGGATTAGGTCCTATTTATCTGACCGCTACCACTTTGTATGTTTAAACTAGGAATTGTCAAATAAAACAAAAGTTAATTTTGGAGTGCCACAGGGATCATTTTTAGAGCCTCTGCTTTTCCCTTACTCTTATATATGCTTCCCCTGGGAGATATCAGGAATCGTGGAATAAGTTTCCACTGTTATGCCGATGATACCAACTTTATATTTCTTTTAAAATTGACAAAATTTCACAATTATCCAAATTAGCAGTGTATAAATGAAATCAAAGATTGGATGGCCAGAAATTTCCTTCTACTCAATTCCGACAAAACAGAGGTAGTAATTATTGGACCAAAAACCACTATAAATAAGCCGCTAAAATATAATTTGACGATCATTTGACCATGAATGTACTGTTATGTTGTCTTCTACAGCAAAGAACTTAGGTGTTATATTTGATACAAATCTGTCCTTTGAAAATCACATTTCCAGTGATTGTAGAACAGCATTCTTTCACCTCAGAAATATTGTTAAGTTACAACACATGCTCTCTGTTGCTGATGACGAAATACTAATTAATGCGTTCATGACCTCAAGACTAGATTATTGTAATGCATTACTGTGAGGATGTACTGCAAGTTCAATAAATAAACTTAATTTAGTTCAAAAAATGATAATATTTGCCCCATTGTGTCATTGTTACATTGGCTACCTGTTAAATTTCATATTAATTGTAAAATTCTGTAACTACATACAAAGCTTTGAATGGTCTAGCTCCACAGTATTTAAATTACCTTCTGACATGCTATATTCCATCATGTTCATTACGATCACAAAATTAAGGCCTGTTAAAAGTTCCTAGAATATCAAAAACCACAAATGAGGTAGATCCTTTTCCTATTTGGCTCCTAAACTATGGAATAGTCTCACTAACACAGTTTGTGATGCAGACACACTCACTCAGTTTAAGTCTAGGCTAAAGACTCATCTATTTAGCCAGGCATACATCTAATTTATCCATCAACTCACAATTAGGCTGCTTTAGTTGGGTCTGCCGGACCCAGAAAAAGTTTCTCAGAAACATTTCTTTTAATCTATAAATCTGCAATAAATTGAATGTGCCATTCAATTTATTGCAGATTGTAATATGCTAATATTATTCTATTTGGATTTATATACCAGTGTTACCAGAGCCTGCCAGATCTGCTATGTGTCGACAAACTACAGCCATTGCTAACGAGACATCACTTCAGTATTTTAAAATGGACTTCAGAGGATGCATTTATGCAACTCCAACAGTAAGACATCAGATAATTCATATTCCACTGTCTGAAACTTGGACTCAGGATGGACCCCCCAGAATTTCACCGGAAGGACCTGACAGTTGAACTGCGATGCACCTCATGGACTACACTCTTGAAATGAATACATAGACTATCAATAATTGCCACAAAAGCCGTCATCAGCAAACTAACAAAGGACAATACATATATGTGAACTTCTGCAGTTAATCCAGGATGGATTTCAAAGACATTAGTCATTAATCTTACAGTTCTTACAAAATCTTTGTTTAAACACTGGACCTTAACACTTAGTTTTCAAATTTTAAACCATGACTTGCACTGCTCACAAATAACTAATATTGGCATTATATTCATGCTGTTAAACCAGAAGGGAAGTGGCCCCCACAGTGAGCCCGGTTTCTCCAAAGGTTATTTTTCTCCATTAACCAACATCTTGTGGAGTTTTGTGTTCCTTGCCGCCATCAGCTTGTTCACTGAGATTCTAAATCCAATTTAATAAATCCAATGATTATTTAAATATTTATTTTTATGCACAATTTACAATCACATTTAGTCAAACTACATAGTGATAACTAAGACTTTATATATATTATAGTTTAATTTTAGAAAAGTGCTATACAAATAAAAATGACTTAACATGACTGTTTAGCAAAAATGTTGCCAGTCATGCAATGTTCGTTGCATGGGAGAAGGCACTCATGAAGTACCTAGCCCCTTGAGGCAGTGTTGTAGTCAAAACCACCTAAACCAAAACCAAGTCAAGACCAAGACCAGAGTGTATCGAGACTGAGACAAGACCAAGACTTTGAAGGTTTGAGACCAAGTCAAGACTAAGACCAGACCACTGCGAGTTCCAGACTGCACAACACACTTACGAAAACATGTGGAACATGCAAACCATAGGCACTTCTCAAATTGATCTGAAAGTTCCACATTCCCATAAAAACACCCACAGAAAACAAATGAAGATTCCTCTTCATTCACCTCTTTTATTGCCATATATTTATGTGTGTTTGTGTGTCCCATGAGCAATGTCTTGATAAAATAATCAAAAGGCATTGTAGAGGTGAATTTTCCTTTGTTTTGTGTGAGTAAACAAATACAAACAAACACTAAGGAGCTGAAATCAACTTAACCATCTTTATCAACACTTCTTTTCCAAGTTTTACCATCCACCTAAAATAATAAACATTTTGTGCAAGCATCTCATCAGGCTTTCTGGATGACTCTTCCCCTAGAAACCATCTTTAAGTACAGAATATATCAAACAATTATTCAATACTTAAGTCTTCACATTTCTTAAACAATTTAGTAAGTTTTTTTTTTTTTTTTTTACCAACAACAAGCTTTGTATATTTTCATGCAATTTGCTAACCACAAAGCTAAATCTAGAACATAGAACAAAGAATGTCAAACATAAACAAAGCAGCTTATTTAAAATGTAAATTGTTCATATAAGTGGAGGTGCATTACTCGGTCACCACTCTGCTGTCACATCTCTAGCCCTCTCACCCAAGTGAGGGAGCGTTACCGCGGCATGTAGCGTTTATGTCGGAGCTGAGAGTAGCTAACGTTGATGTAATGTAACCTTGTATACATTAGCTACATAGCTTTATGTGGCCTGTCTTGTCATTGTTTATCACAAGCAAAAACGTAACTTGGGAACAACAATTTGTCACTACATGCCCTGTCCCCTCAATCTCTCACAGAGTTAACACTGCATTAGCTACATCCCTCAGTATATGTTAACTAAATTAGGTTGGTTGCACACCTAGCTAGTTGGCAAATAGCTGGCAAGCAACTGAAACTAGGAAAATTAACAGAAAATCCTAAAAAATGCATAGGTAGCTAATATGTATAGCTAAGACTCGCATAATCTCTTTGGGTGAGGGGTGAAGATGAGTTTAGGTACAGATGATGAATTCCATTGAAATCGAATGTGGGATATTCCACTTGATAGATCCAATTTCCAACTAAAGGCACTCCAATGCCAGATGCTTGGAAGATGACATTAAAGAAACAAAACTGCAATGCTCCTGTTAACATAGCAAGTGTTTGACTCACCAGAGATGTCTCCTAGAAACCCAATACATAAACAATCTGCAACGCTAGTATTTGTACTACAGGTGTACAATTATCAAAAGATAGTATAATTTACCATGATTTGATCACCTGCTACTCTGCTAGCATTTGTTAAACAAGCTGTATATTGGTATACAATGGTATATTACAATGGCCTGAATGCAGGCGGTTGTGTAAAATGATGGGGAGCCCATACTTAAGAGGAGGGGAATAAGTATATGTTTGGCAAACGAATTGGCAAGCGCCCTAAACAGAGAGGACTTGTGAAGAGAAAGATGTTACATCTAGGTTGTAAAACCTTGCAAATGTGTTTTGTGAGGACCATCCTACACCTTTCATTGTTCCTCATCCAAATTAAATGGAGGAGGGAAGAAAGCTTGAAGGTGAACCACCTGCGCTCTGAAGGGCATAGTTAGAACCTTTAGCTACATAGCCTTTTCAGACAGTGGCTTTTGAAAGACTAAGGGTCAAACTCCAGACATGAATTGTCAATTGATATTGCATGTAAGTCACGAACCCGTTTTACTGAGGCCAGAGCCAGCAGAAGTGCGGTCTTAATGGAGAGCATATGCAAATCAGCAGAGTCCAAAGGCTTGAAGGGGGGCCTTGCTGGTGCTTTCAGGACCAAAGTTAGGTCCCAAGTCGGGACTGTAGCCGGCCTAGTTAGATTTAATCGCCATGCTCCTCTAAGGAACTTTATGATTAAATCATGCTTGCCTATAATGGTACCCGCTTCAGGTGCGTGATACGCAGATACATTCACCACATGAACTTTGAGTGTTGATGGAGTGAGTCCTGCATCTGATTGCTCTTGAAGAAATATGAGAATGTCATGTATGTGGCAGTTTACTGGGTCTTTGTCATTTTAAAGACAACAATCAATGAACACATTCCATTTTAGTGCATAGAGGCGTCTCATGGATGGCGCTCTGGCCTGTAAAATGGTGTTCATGACTGAATGTGTCAGTTCTGATGTGTTTTGCACACTCGGTTCAGGGGCCAAACATGCAGGTTCCACAGCTTGGGCTGGGTATGCTAGATTGTGTCTTGCGCCTGAGAGAGGAGATTCCTCCTCAGTGGTGTTTCCCATGTTGACTGTATAAAATCTCTGTCATTTACGGAAACCATGGCTGATTGGGCCATTTCGGCACAATTAACATAACTGTTTTAAGTCAACTCGGACTTTGCTAATGACAGAATGAAGTAGGTACACTGGGAGAAGTGCATACATGCATTTCGCCGGCCATACGTGGGCCAGCATGTCATGGTGACATATATACGCAACTACTGTCGTGTTTTCCGAATGAATCAGAATGTGGTGATTCACAATATCGGAATGAAAAGCTCTCAAAGCTAGAAAGACAGCCAGTAACTCTAGGCTGTTGACCTGTTTCCAGGTTGATATTAGACCAGATTTTCCAAATGGCAAAGCAGCAAGTCTCTGTGTTCGCTCAGTAGTGCCTCTGTTTGGCTTGTAATAACAAATCACTGAGGTAATTCAAAACACACACACCGTTCCTTTTCAATGGGGCGAGCTCCTCATCGATATATATTTCGTGATCAAGCGGGGAGCCAGAGACAGACTGAAATTAAGAACTTTAAATTGATATGCAGTTGGTACATGAAGTATGCGTCCTTCAGATCTATTGATGCAAATAAGTCCTGAGGACGGATGTGCAATAAGATCTGTTTCAGAGTTAACATTTTGAATGGGCATGTCACGAATGGGCCAAAACCTGCTGTCCTTCTTCAGTACGAGGAATTAATGGCTGTAAATTCTGCTGTGTTTTTAACAGTCTGTGCAAGCAACACTGGCATATTGAGTGTTCAGGCCACAGATTGTCAATCATTCTCAATCATTGTAAACACCAGCTCTGACGTGCCCCAGAGGACTTGCCATGCATTCGCACAGTGGTAAAGCAGGCTTATTAATTCATAAGAAAAAAACTCTATCACGTTCTATGTGAGAAGATTGTGTATTTCGGCTCGTAACACTGGCACGTCTTTGGACAGAACCATGGAAGACAGACAGAACACCATTGAAACGGGGTGGACGATGTGCAAATTAGATCGTATAACCATGTTCGATCATTTTTTAGCACCCAGAAGGAATGCCAGTAAGCGCTCGCCACGCATCCACATAATGGGACAGAGGGGTATTTGATATGTTCATAACATGATATAATGTGCCGCTCATCATTGGGAAGTGGTTGCGTATAATGTGTGGCTTTGAAGTAGGAAATCCCTTTATAGAAAAAGTGAGTGCCTCGTGCATGTGCAACAAGCGCTTTAATCATTTTCAATCTTTGTAATTCATTACAAGATATAATGCGCAACTCACCGATGGGAAGCAGTTGTGCATAATGTGTGAGCTTTGGTGTGGGAAAGCTCTTATTGAAAAATCTTTTTATGTTCATGCATGATATAATGCGCCGCTCACATTATATTTTTAACAACAATATTCCTTTCCCGATAAACAGCAATTGGGAAGAGGTGAACAGCATTGTGTGTCAGGTGCACTTGCACTGAGGCAGCTGACTTTGTTTGGGCCACGGCTTGAGTGGCTTTACCAGCAGCAGCTGGTTTAGGAGTTTTAGCTGGGTGCTGGACAGAGACCGAGTTGTGATGAAGTACTGCTCCGTTTTGGCATAAAATGTCTACTAGCCTGTGATTGTTGCTAAGTTGTGATGTAGCGCTCCGCATTTCTATTCACAGAGCCTCCAAAAGGCCAGCTTGAGACACCAGAGCATCAAATAGAGTGGCTTTTTCTGCATACCGTTGACTTGCCAATGCCCTGTGCAGTGATTTTCATGGCTTGCAGTGCTAAGTCCGTAGCGGTGCGGAGCTCTATGAACATCTCTTGATCGTTGCCTTCCTTGTCCATTTGTTTGAAAACTTCGAGCACCGTCATCACGTGGAGTGCTGAACCAGTTTGGCCCGCCACTGTGTATGCACATCCAGCCAGTGCGGACTGCAAGAACCATTCATCAATGTGAGAATGTGTAGGTTCCTCTGGAGGAGACCATTCGATATCGAGCTCTACGACCGCCCTTGAAAGGACGCAAAGCATCTCCTTGTCAGTTGGGGGAGGGGCACAAGCATCATCCACTGACCACTCTCCTGACAACCGCCGAACAAGACAAGGCCATACGCATAATGTATCAGCATATACATATTGTATGGAGATTGAGGGCCTCGCGGGGCACAAGGTCCTCCTCAAATTCATCCTGCTCGACCTCGCGGCCCTGCCGTGCCTCCTTGTGTGATCCTCGGTATTTTATATATATATATATATATATATATATATATATATATATATATAAATATAAATGTTATTAAAAATAATGCGTTAAAAAAATTACACAATTAATCGCATTGCCACCGGATGATAATAAGGAAGATTCCTGAGAAATGCAAGCTTGTAGTACCACCTGTTTAATCCAGAGGGCAGTAAGTGAAACTTCAGCTGTATGGGCAACGCACAGTTTACACAGTGAACAAAACAACCTTTCTCTGGCAGCACAACACAAACATGCCTTACGTTCTTGCATTCAAAACACTTGATGGAGTGCATATTTGAACTAAGGAATTTCAAGATGTTTTCTAAGTATTAAACTACATTTAACTTGACACAGTGACGAAAAAATGTTATGTTTATGTACACATTTGAGACGCTACACAAGCATCTGTCTGACGCAGGTGTACATTTACGGGTCCTTAAACAAGCCCTCATAATAAATCTTGAACTGATTGACAAATTCACTTGTGAAATGGACTGATGTGATTGGCTTCTGGTCAATAATATGCTAGTAAACAATACATTGTATTCTAAAGCCGCTTTTTGTATTGTCTAATCAGTGATTAACTCTTCTGCCACAAGAACATAATGAATGTAATTTTTTTAAAGATAATATGTATAATTATTTCATTATTAGATACTGAATTATTGTTATATGAGGGGCTTTCTCAGCAAATATTTTTATGTGATTAATTGCGATTAATCGGGACACCATGTAATTAATTTTATTAAAAATTTTAATCAATTGACAGCCCTAATATATATATACATACACACATATATATATATATATATATATACACATACTGTATACATACTGTTTACACACACACGATATACAATTGCTTTATAACGATACACAACTGCTGAAGTCGATAGCCAGCGAGGCGCCAAGTGTCGAGGCGGAGTGATGTTCGCCGGAACACTGCACGGGAAGATTGACTAGTGTAGTCAATAGCAAAGCAGTAGAGGGCTTCTAGATGAGAGACTGTCTTGAGGGAAGAAAATACAGAGGAATGGTGTTTGCACACCTGCTTTTATAGCAGACAGCTTCGCACCTTAAAAAGGTGGGGCTCAAACACCATATTAGAATATTGCCGTTATTTTAGAGAGGTTTCAACTAGGGCGTGTGGAAGGAGAACTCCCCATATGCATTAGCATGTAATGTCAAATGTACTGAGTCATAAGGGAACTATAGATATGATTTAAATATGAAGGCAAGTGTAGAAATAAATGACATGTACACATTTAATTACAAAAGCCTTTTGTTAATCTATATATATTTGCAACGTGAATTATCATTTTTGACTTCATAACTGTTCAAGTTTTAGAAGTAGCAGGCATTTAGAATAAAGTTTAGGACAAAAAAACATTTCTCACTTCGTGCTCACAGTTCTGAATGAATACATCACGTTCAGTCAGGCGGTTACATACGGCCTTGTCACACAAATATTTAAATGTATCCGAAGCTCAAATCAGATCCAGAATCACTCCTCTGTAGATGGTGGGAACTTCACACAGCTGCCGTGCGACACTATATGGAATGACTGACCTCTGGTCTGTCATCTGTCATTTGTAGGATGGAATGAAAAGGCGGCAAAAGTTATTTTCAATCATTTTATTTTTTTGGACATGTAATCAAGTAAATGTACAAGTATTCCCTATAAATTACGCTCAAGTAAATTTACAAATCCCAAATTATTTTTACTAAATTACTTTACACCCCAGGTGAACATTAACATTCATGCCTCTGTTGTGGACAATCGTGAGAGAGTTGCTTCACACATTTAATGATATCCTTTATGCTATTCCACAATAGATTTTACATTCTGTGGTAATTGGATAAAAAGATGAGCTAGTTTTCTTGACATGTTACTGTTCTTGTGCATTAATGGATCTGTGTATTAGTCTGTTACAGCTGGGAAAATTAATAGTAATGGCTGGGTAAATGTTTTGTGTGTGTGCGTGTGTGGTCCATTTACATTCCTGTACACATCACATGGTCTGATGTGTGCTGTTGACTCAACTGTGTTATTATGCAGCATGTGGTTGCTCATCTCTTTTATAAACGATACACATACAATATAGTTATAGGTGTATATATATATATATATATATATATATATATATATATATATATATATATATATATATATACTGTGGGGTCCAAAACTCACATTAGACATCACATTATATTATTAGAAAAATTTCAAACAAAGAAAGGTTTTGGTGTGAAATGAATAATAAATTATTTAAAATGCTGCTCTATGTCTTGGTCACTATTCAAATGTTAGCAAATTTGTGATATTGACTTTTAACTCAAGGTCAGATACAAAAGGTCAGATTTATTTGCATCTATTTAAGCACAAGATGTTTTGGAACATACTCAAATCATGCTGGAATTACAAGAATCGTTAGGTTTTGCACAAACTTGTGGAGATCAGCTTGAGTGCATGCTATTAGTAAAGCAAAAATGAACAGAAGTATTTAGAAATTTATAAATTCCTTTAAATTTTTCTATTCTACTTTGCTTTCAGTTGTGTTATGCTGATAATATGTATTATATACACTCACCTAAAGGATTATTAGGAACACCATACTAATACTGTGTTTGACCCCCTTTCGCCTTCAGAACTGCCTTAATTCTACATGGCATTGATTCAACAAGGTGCTGAAAGCATTCTTTAGAAATGTTGGCCCATATTGATAGGATAGCATCTTGCAGTTGATGGAGATTTGTGGGATGCACATCCAGGGCACGAAGCTCCCGTTCCACCACATCCCAAAGATGCTCTATTGGGTTGAGATCTGGTGACTGTGGGGGCCATTTTAGTACAGTGAACTCATTGTCATGTTCAAGAAACCAATTTGAAATGATTCGAGCTTTGTGACATGGTGCATTATCCTGCTGGAAGTAGCCATCAGAGGATGGGTACATGGTGGCCATAAAGGGATGGACATGGTCAGAAACAATGCTCAGGTAGGCCGTGGCATTTAAACGATGCCCAATTGGCACTAAGGGGCCTAAAGTGTGCCATGAAAACATCCCCCACACCATTACACCACCACCACCAGCCTGCACAGTGGTAACAAGGCATGATGGATCCATGTTCTCATTCTGTTTACGCCAAATTCTGACTCTACCATCTGAATGTCTCAACAGAAATCGAGACTCATCAGACCAGGCAACATTTTTCCAGTCTTCAACTGTCCAATTTTGGTGAGCTCTTGCAAATTGTAGCCTCTTTTTCCTATTTGTAGTGGAGATGAGTGGTACCCGGTGGGGTCTTCTGCTGTTGTAGCCCATCCGCCTCAAGGTTGTGCGTGTTGTGGCTTCACAAATGCTTTGCTGCATACCTCGGTTGTAACGAGTGGTTATTTCAGTCAAAGTTGCTCTTCTATCAGCTTGAATCAGTCGGCCCATTCTCCTCTGACCTCTAGCATCAACAAGGCATTTTCGCCCACAGGACTGCCGCATACTGGATGTTTTTCCCTTTTCACACCATTTTTTTGTAAACCCTAGAAATGGTTGTGCGTGAAAATCCCAGTAACTGAGCAGATTGTGAAATACTCAGACCGGCCCGTCTGGCACCAACAACCATGCCACGCTCAAAATTGCTTAAATCACCTTTCTTTCCCATTCTGACATTCAGTTTGGAGTTCAGGAGATTGTCTTGACCAGGACCACACCCCTAAATGCATTGAAGCAACTGCCATGTGATTGGTTGATTAGATAATTGCATTAATGAGAAATTGAACAGGTGTTCCTAATAATCCTTTAGGTGAGTGTATAATATTATGCTCAATTATGACAAATAAATGTGGATCTTTGACAAATAACTCCAAGGTGATAAAAAAAAATAAATAAATAAATCTTTTATAAATCTAGTTTAAAGTCCAAAGAAATGTAATCTTTGTGACCAATTTGGATTCACAATTTGTGGTAAGGACCAAGGCAGCCACAAGGAGAATCACACCGGAAAGAAGGAATGGCGTTCCAAAAATATGTTCATTCCATCAGAGGTGCAAAATGAGTATAATGCATATAAATAAGTGTTTAAAAGCGAGAAAAAATGTGTCTGAAAACTAGACCTGTTTTAGGTACTACAGCAGTGCCAACTCTCCTCCCTCAACAATGGAGGCCGGTATATTGCGCTTAAGCAGCGCTAGCAATCTTGTCGTCCATCTTTTCTTCCCTCTAGTGATGGCTGATTTAAATACTTTATTTTTCCTGCCCTTTTAATTGGAAGGCATCATTTTGTGTTTGAAATCAAATTAACCCTCACCTCCCCATTCTTAAATACAATATATTTAAACAAATACATAAGAACAAGATGTAAATAAGAGTTAAAAACAAAAGCAATAAATGAAATAAATAGGACAGATTAAATATTTTCACAATAAAACCCCAATTAATATTGAAAAGTTCAGATAGATTAAGTCCATTGAGCACATTAAACTCCTGTGATGGAGACTGACTCAAACACACACACACACACACAACATTTGTACCCTTTTGTACAAAGAAAATAAAAATTATTAAAATATAATGACTTTAAAAATGTAATGTGGCGCAACCATCAAGTTAAAGGTATTGAAATACTGTCACTTTGAATACATGTGAGTGTACTTGATCATTAGGCTAAAAAAAGTAAATAATTCTTTTTCTTTTTCTTTTTTTTTAACAAATCATGTTTCATGAGTCAAGAATATCAAAATGTTTTTTCAGTGTTACTTCATTTGATCTGAACAAAGTCTGCCTTTTCATAAAAATGTCAAAATAGGACAAGGCAAATGGACAGGCATGGACAAATGCTTTCCAAATGTAGGACTGGGTATTGATACAGATTTCACGATTCAGTTTGTTTCTGGTTCACAAGCTTTCGATTCAATATCGATTCAAATGTGTTTGTTATAATGTCTCTTTTGCTTACATATAAAATAAATTATTTCCCAGCTAATGCTGTTAATTATACAGGGGACCATTTAACTAGGAAAATATTAATTTTACTAATATTTTATGGTAACATTTTGGCTTTTTAAAAATGAACAAATAAATGTATTCAGTAAATAAATATTATATTTCATATTTGATTTTAGTTTAATATTTATTGTTAAATACTATTTACAAGTATGTACATTGATATGTTGAATACGTGCTAAAACCGGTACTGTCACTTTAACAAAACCAGCTTTTCTATAAACAGCATCTTTAAATGAGTGCATGCTAACTAGAGCGGACCTCTGCAATACATGATTAGAATTAAATGTTTATTTTTTGTTGTTTTGGTCGACAACTGACTGTAAAAGAACAGAAAGGGTATTAAAAGAGTCATTATTCAATGACAAATGGGTTGCTTGTGTCTTTGTACACTCATTACATGGAACAACTTTTACTCTCAACATGCAGTGGATCTCACAGCTGAACACTTCACGACTAAACTGCACAATTACTGGTGAGTGAAATGTAAACATTTGCCAGCCAGTTGCCAAATATTTTCAGGAATTTTAGTGGCAAATGCATCAGAAAAACAATATTTTTTTACTTTAAACCCCATAAAAAAAAATATAGAAATGACTCATCAAAATAGAGGTGCATGTATTCAAGTCAAGAATAGATCCGGTATGGACAAGCATGAAAGTAGAAAAAAGCTATAGGGAAGCATTTTTACATGTGCACTGTACATTATACATGCATACTGTATATGTGTAAATCAACTATTTCAATAAAAAAAAAAAAAAAAAAAAAAATTAATACATTTAAAATAACTCGGTCTTTTTATGAAAAAGATAAAGACTGGAGAGAATCCAGGGAAATGGAATGATGTTTGTAGATAATTGGGAATAATTAATTATTGAGTCTCTCTAAAATAATGAATCAACTTGTCTAATTTGCTTCTTTCTCTTCTCTTCACGACCCGCTGACAACACGATCTCTGAAAATCCTCACATTAATGCTGGAATACGGCTTTTGTAAATGAGTTATAAACGAACCCAATTTGCTTTATTTGCAAGTCATTTGATTTCATTATCTGAAAATGTCTATAATTTCCATTAACGCATGAGTGGCTAATATGCTGGTGATAGCTAACATTTCTGCTAATTTATTTTAAAGATGAAAAGAAGAGATTTACAGGATGGGCATGTACATTTTGACACATTTCCTCATTAAGCTCAGTCCTTTTTTACGTGTAACAAATCCCCAAAATTCCAGTTACTGCACTCCCAGTAAATATATGCGATTTTTAAAAAAAATATATAATAAAAGAGAGTTGCGATCTTTAGCCATCAGTGTAATAGGATATTTTACTACCTTTTTTCCTCATTCATCCTCATATAAAAAAAATTTAAAACCAGAGGATCTTTTATATTCTTATCTCCTTCAAGGTTGGCATTTTGGTTAGAAAAAGAGTGTTTGTTGATTGAATGCCACAGTGTTTGTTTTATACGCTCCAGTAGTGCACTTTATTTTCCCCCACAAAAATTCTAATGTGAAAAATGTTACAAAAAATATTGATTCTTGTTGTTAGAATATTGATCGTTCCCATTAAGTAGAATATCACCGTACTTAGAATATCAATTTATGTATTTTTCCCTCACTTCAAGTGGATACTGTAAGATCATACAGTATCCAACTTTCCACAAGAATGTTAATGCGACTGCTGGCAGCTCTTTAGTTGTGAAAGTACACATTAAGATGATAGAAAATATTTGTACCCTTCAACATCAAAGATAAGTGCGGATGTTATCAATCTCATAAAAAAAGCCTGGTGTCAGCTGGTTCGTATTTGAAAACCCTTCTTGTTCCTCATAACCGACTTACAGTGTAAGCAGATGCTAAGATTATTCACCTATTCTGAATTAATGCAGCTGGCATATTTTTTTGTGCGTTTTTGTTGTTGATGAAAAAGCTTTTGCATCATTTCATAGTTAAAGTGCAGAGTGCGTCAGGCATGAGCACACTAGATAAGAAATTCCAATTCCAGAGTTCAGTACATCTCCATATCTTGTTTAATCCCTGGAGCTCTAGAAACATAGAGCAGATTTAAAAGTAGGGCTCCGTAAGGAATAAATGGACATACATGTTTAGGAAGTAAGTTTAGTAATGGCCTAAGCTTAAACTTTGCTGAAGTGCAGTAGGATCTGTTATATTTAAATGCATGTATAGATTGTCTATGTTTGAACGCCAGCACATAAGTTTTGCATTGTGAGCGCTTTTCTGGGGTTATACGCTTAGAGCTCTTGCCACTGGTGTCAGATCACATACAGGTCACAAAGACAAAGTGTGTCACCTCTGTTCTTCTGGGGATTTCTGGTCCAGACAATGCCTTTGAAATAGCATACTACCATACTATTTAGTCTATTTCTGCAGTACATTACATTTATGCTGTGCTTTTGGGTATGCAAATGTTTGTATGCATAGGATACTATGATGGCCTACATTGTAAAAAGTCTGGCCTAAATTGTAAAAACTTAATATTGTTACCTTTTTAAGGAACTATATCTGATCTAACCCTTAAAATTTGATTTGTTGGTGCAACTTAATGTAGTCAGGTTCATAAAGATATGTTAAATAATATTTCCAGGGTCCCACGTTCTCCATCCTCATGTCTGCACCCCTGCATCTCCCAATTTATGTTGCCAAACAATAGACCACAGCTGCCAACTCAGACCGGTCGTACAGATTTTTGTTTAATATCCCCAGTAATATACTCTTGATAGCTGGAACACATTGTGTTGTTTCAGTGCACTGCCGTCCTGCTGAGGTTTGAACTGAAACTGCTGTGTCTGAATCAGCTGCCATTGATGGGTGATGTTGTAACATTTTTACCTGGTCAAACACATGTAGTGAGAATTTCTAGACCACTTACTAAAATAAAAATAAAATAATAATTTTAACTCTTACACATTTCAATTTACAGTGGCATGCAAAAGTTTGGACACCCCTGATCAAAATTTATGTTGCTGTGAATAGCTAAGTGGTCAAAAGATGGCCTTATTTTCAAAAGACAAAGTTAAAAATGACTAATTTCTTTAATATTGTAAGCAATTTTACTTTATTTACATTTTTTACAGTTTCAAAAAACAATATAGGAAAAGGGACTGAAGCAAAAGTTTGGGCACCCTGCAAGGTCAGTATTTATTAACACCCCCTTTGGCAAGTATCACAGCTTGTAAACATTTTCGTGGCCAGCTAAGAGTCTTTCAATTCTTGTTTGGGGGATTTTTGCCCATTCTTCCTAACAAAAGGCTTCTAGTTCTGTGATACTTGGGCCGTCTTGCATGCACTGCTCTTTTGAGGTCTATCCACAGATTTGTTATGTTTAGGTTGGGGGGACTGTGAGGGCCATGGCAAAATCTTCAGCTTGCGCCTCTTGAGGTCGTCCATTGTGGATTTTGAGGTATGTTTAGGATTTTTATACTGTAGTAGAAGCAATCCTCTTTTCATCTTCAGCTTTTTTACAGATGGTGTGATGTTTGCTTCCATTCTTCCTTCTACCAGTGAAATGTTCCCCATACCGCTAGCTGCAACACAAGCCCAAAGCATGATTGATCCACCCCCGTGCTTAACAGTTGGAGAGGTGTTCTTTTCATGAAATTCTGCACCATTTTTTCTCCAAGAATACCTTTGCTCATTGCAGCCAAAAAGTTAGATTTTAACTTCATCAGTCCTCAGGACTTCCAAAATGCATCAGGCTTGTTTAGATGTTCATTTGCAAACTTCTGATGCTGAAATTTCTTGTGAGGATGTAGGAAAGGTTTTCTTCTCATGACTCTTCCATGAAGGTCATATTTGGGCAGGTGTCGCTGCACAGTAGAACAGTCCACCACTATTCCAGAGTCTGCTAAATCTTCCTTAAGGTCTATTGCAGTCAAACAGGGGTTTTGATTTGCCTTTCTAGCAATCCTACGAGGAGTTCTCTCTGAAAGTTTTCTTGGTCTTCCAGACCTCAACTTGACCTCAATCGTTCCTGTTAACTGCCATTTCTTAATTACATTACAAACTCAGGAAACGGCTACCTGAAAACACTTTGCTATCTTATAGCCTTCTCCTGCTTTGTGGGCATCAATTATTTAAATTTTCAGAGTGCTAGGCAAAAGTATGCTGCTTAGAGGAGCCCATGGCTGCTGATTGTTGGGACAAGGTTTGAGGATTCAGAGTATATGTAAAACTTTGAAATTTGCATCACCTGGCCTTTCCAAACAATGATTGGAAAAAGTCATATGAGAGCTCAAATATCTTTGGATGCCCAAACTTTTGTATGGTGCTCCTTTCCTTTTTCTCACTCTAAAATTGTGCAAAACAAAAATAATACACGTATCTTGCTTAAAATGTTGAAAAGAATGTTTAATCTTTAACTTTATGCCTTTTGGAGATCAATTCAGATTCTACTCAGCTTCTATAGAAAAATTTTAACTAAATATTCACAGCAACAGAAATTTTGGCCAGGGGTGCCCAAACTTGCATGCCACTGTAATACACTAAAATATTTTAATTATTTTAAGATTTTGCATTTTAATATCATAATAACATAGAATCTGCGATGGACTGGCGACCTGTCCAGGGTGTACCCCGCTTTTCGCCCAATGTTAGCTGGGATAGGCTCCAGCCCCCCCCCGCAACCCTGTACACAGGATAAGCGGTTGACGATGGATGGATGGATGGAAAAACATAGAATCAGATTGAATTGTGTTTTTTAGTATATAATTTATTTTTAGAAAACTATCCCAATTCAATTTGACGTGTAAATGTGTAAATATTTTTGTTTAGTGTAAAAAAAAAATAAAAAATTATATATATATATATACAGTATTTGCATACTCCGCCTCCGGATACGGATATAAAGGCGAGAGAAATACGGTCGTTCATTCAGGATTTTTCTGAGGAGCCGGGAGTGTTCCGGGCATCTCAGCGGCTCGGCTTAGCGACGTGGCCGGGAAGACACGACGTCTCGTTCCCTCCATCAGGGATGGAGGTTACATACATAACCGAGACGTTCCCCGTCTGTCGCTCACTTCGACGTCGTGTCGAAGAAGCGACACTAGGGGTCCACTTCAAAACTCGCCATGCGCTGAGCCGTGTACGTGTACTGCTGACACAGAAGCGGGCAGGTATTTGCACGTGCACAAGCGACCAACTGTGTTCAGGCTGCACGTACTCTTCCCTAATGCCCCGAAAAAGCGTCAGCATCCTTTTGGTTACCCTAGGGGGGAACAAGGTGACGCTCCCAACTAGGGAACGGGCCAAGCCTGGCTGGGCCTCTTTTCTCTCTATGTTTTCTCGGCATAGAGCAAGAGCAGCCGGGGCCCTTACCGCATCGAGGGAAGGGGGTCTTATTCCCGAATTCCTATTCTTTTAGGGGGAAAAGACCCTGCGGAGGCCACACCCGCCCAGCAGGGGAGGTAAAGGTGGCAAAATACATCACATGGCCACTTTGGGCATGTGGGAGGAAATAGCGCGGTGGTAGATCCAACCTCGAGGAGGGGGGAGTTGCTACAACACGGCGACCGGAGGGCAGCGAAGGACTGCCTAAGGGAGACGAGGGTCAGCTCGTAAGGTGACCGTACCGCGGAAATACACACAGGAGGAGTCCCGTAGGAGGCCTGATCTGTGGAGCACCTATTCCAGTAGGGGTAGCCGGAGGTACCCGTAGTGGACTGGACCAGCACGTTCCTCCGCTGAACTGCTGCGGGCCCGAAGGGCTAGGGAGGAATCAACCAGGGACCTAGGTCCTCTGGGACAAAAGCGCACTGTTTTGCCTTGGCAGAGGGAAACGGCACTGGAACAAGCGGTTCACCCGGTCAGATCGTCGACGTGTACCGAGTTCTACGGGCTCGGACCTGAGAGAACACGGGACGAGACTGACTCAACCCTGAGATTGTAGAATCTCGTAAAGGTGTTAGGTGCTGCCCAGCCCGCAGCTCTGCAGATGTCTGCCCCTCGTGCCCCTCGCCAGTGCCCATGAGGATGCCACGCTTCTAGTGGAGTGGGCCCGAACCCGTAAGGGGGGTGGCACGGCCTGGGTGTGGTAGGCCAATTGAATGGCCTCCACCACCCAGTGAGACAACCTCTGTTTGGAGACAGCGTTCCCTTTCTGCTGTCCTCCAAAGCAGACAAAGATCTGCTCAGAGCGCCTGAAGCTCTGGGTGCGTTCCAGGTAGGCACGCAAGGCACGTACCGGACACAATAGTGAGAGGGCTGGGTCTGCCTCCTCCCGGGGCAGCGCTTGTAGGTTCACTACCTGATCTCTAAAGGGCGTGGTAAGAACCTTGGGCACATAGCCCGGTCGAGGTCTTAGGATCACATGAGTGTCTGCCGGACCAAACTCCAGGCAAGAGTCGTTAGTAGAGAACGCTTGCAGGTCCCCGACCCTCTTGATTGAGGCGAGCGCGATCAGCAGGGCCGTCTTTAGAGAGAGGGCCCTGAGTCCAGCTGATTCTAGCGGCTCGAAAGGGGATCTCTGAAGACCGCCGAGGACCACCGAGAGATCCCAGGAGGGGAACAGGTTTGGCCGGGAGGGATTTAACCTCCGGGCGCCTCTTAGGAACCTGACGATTAAGTCGTGCTTGCCCAGAGACTTGCCGTCTACTGGGTCGTGGTGAGCTGCGATAGCAGCAACATACACCTTCAAGGTGGACGGGGACAGCCTCCCCTCCAACCTCTCCTGTAGGAACAGGAGCACCGACCTAACTGCGCACCTCTGTGGGTCTTCTGCCCGGGAAGAACACCAATTGACGAACAGACGCCACTTCAGGGTGTAGAGTTGCCTGGTAGAAGGGGCTCTGGCTTGGTTGATCGTGGCTACGACCGTGGGTGGTAGACCAGCTAGATCTTCCGCGTCCCGTCCAGGGACCAGACGTGGAGGTTCCAGAGGTCTGGGTGCGGATGCCAGAGCGTGCCCCGTCCCTGAGAAAGAAGGTCCTTCCTCAGGGGAATTCGCCAGGGAGGGGCTGTCGCAAGGAGTACGAGGTCCGAGAACCAGGCCCGGGTGGGCCAGTAAGGAGCCACGAGAGTGACTTGCTCCTCGTCCTCCCTGACCTTGCACAGCACCTGTGCAAGAAGGCTCACTGGGGGGAATGCATACTTGCGCAGCCCCACCGGCCAGCTGTGTGCCAGTGCATCTGCCCCGAGGGGAGCCTCTGAACGAGCATACCAGAGCGGGCAGTGGGAGGTGTCTCGGGAGGGAAACAGGTCTACCTGGGCCTTGCCGAACCGTTCCCAAATCAGCTGAACCGAGTGGGGGTGAAGCCTCCACTCTCTGCCAGGCAAGCGTTGTCATGACAGCACGTCCGCTACCACACTGAGGTTGCCGGGGATGTGAGTGGCGCGCAACGACTTGAGTCGGTGCTGGCTCCAAAGGAGGAGACGACGGGCAAGTTGTGACATAAGGCGGGAGCGTACGCCGTCTTGGCGATTTATGTACGCGACCGCAGTGGTGCTGTCCGACCTGACTAGGACATGTTCGTCCCGAATTAACGGGAGAAACTTCTGCAGGGCAAAAAGGACGGTCAACAACTCGAGGCAGTTGATGTGCCAACGCAGCTGGGCCCCTTTCCAACGGCCTGAGGCTGCGTGCCCGTTGCAAACGGCGCCCCAACCCAATCTGGAGGCGTCGGTCGTGACCAAGACGCGTCTGGACACCTGCTGCAGGGGTACTCCAGCCCGTAAGAAACAGAGGTCTGTCCAGGGGTTGAATGTTTGTCGGCAGGCGGGGGTGATTGTTACCCGGTGCGTGCCGCGGCGCCATGCTCGTCTTGGGACTCGGGTCCGGATCCAGTCTTGGAGCGGTCTCATATGCATCAACCCCAGCGGCGCGACCGCCGCGGAGGATGCCATATGCCCCAGGAGCCTCTGGAAAAGTTTTAAGGGGACCGCTGTGCCTGGCCTGAAGGGCGGCGAGGCAGTTCAACACTGACTGGGCACGCTCCTTGGTGAGACGTGCGGACATTGAGACCGAGTCTAACTCCATCCCGAGAAAAGAGATGCTCTGAACTGGAGTGAGCTTGCTCTTTTCCCAGTTGACCTGAAGCCCCAGACGGCTGAGGTGCCTGAGCACCTGGTCTCTGTGGGCGCATAGTAACTCTCGCGAGTGGGCCAGGATGAGCCAGTCGTCGAGGTAGTTGAGTATGCAAGAGCTGCCTCTGCGACTTTCGTGAAGACGCGAGGGGACAGAGACAGGCCGAAGGGGAGGACTTTGTACTGATACGCCTGGCCCTCGAACGCAAACCGCAGGTAGGGGCGGTGTCGGGGCAGGATGGAGACCTGGAAGTACGCGTCCTTCAGGTCTATCGCTGCGAACCAATCTAGATGCCGGACGCAGGTCAAGATGTGCTTCTGCGTGAGCATTTTGAACGGGAGTTTGTGCAACGCTCGGTTGAGAACTCGCAGGTCCAAGATTGGTCGTAAGCCGCCGCTTTTCTTGGGTACGATGAAGTAAGGGCTGTAGAAACCCTTCTTCATCTCGGTCGGAGGGACAGGCTCTATCGCGTCTTTGGCTAGAAGAGTCACGATTTCCGCGCGCAGGGAGTGGGCGTGTTCACCGTGTACTGCGGAAAAGCGGACGCCCATGAAGGGGGGCGGGGGCCTGGCAAACTGAATTGCGTAACCGAGTCGGATGGTCTGGGCCAGCCAGCGAGACGGGTTGGGAAGTGAAAGCCACGCGTCCAACCTCTGCGCTAGGGGCACCAAAGGGACGGTCAATTTGGACGTACCCGGCGGGGCTTCGCAGTGAGGCGGAGCAGGTAGGGCAGCGACGAGGTGACCCGCGGCTGAGGTGCTGAGAAAAGACTCAAAGCACTTACCTTGCTCCGCACACCCAGCAGGGGGCGGGTTAGTGACTGAGGAGGAGGTCCTGGGTAGGCGTCCTCTAGACTCGTAGGAACCGGCCGGCCGGGGGACAGTCGTGGGGCTGAAGACGGGTGGTCCGTGTCCAGGAAGCCAGGACTGTTGAGATCTAAGGGCAAAGTGCCGTGAGAACGGCATTTGTGGGCCAGGTGACCCAGAGACATAGGAAATAGCTCTTTTATTGAGAATGTGGGTACCGCAACCCCATCTAAGGGGGGGGGGCGGCAAATTAAATTGTTTGAAAACAAAAGATTCTCCTCCCGGCCCTCCACCGGGGGACGGAGCGGTCTTACCACCTCTGGAGCTAACGTCTGTGTCGCTGGGTCGTCCGTCTCAGGACCGCTTGGGAGCCTTCCGGGTCCTCGAGGGAGTCCGTGAGACGGGGGGCGTCTGCTTCCTGCGGTGTGCTCGACGCAGGGGCTGAGAGCTGGGCCCGGGTTGAGGTGGAGCAGATTTCTTAGCCGCAGGGGGACGCCCTCGGCGAGCAGACGGGGCAGTGGCCTTGGCGGCAGGCTTGCGGCGAGGCAGGATGTGAGAAATGGTCTCCGTCTGTCTTTTCACCGTGGAGAACTGCTGGGCAAAGTCCTCGACGGTGTCGCCGAAGAGGCCAAGCTGGGAGACAGGGGCGTCGAGGAAGCGAACTTTGTCGGCCTCACGCATCTCGACCAGGTTGAGCCAAAGATGACGTTTCTGGACCACAAGCGTGGCCATCGCCTGCCCGAGTGCCTGCGCGGTGACCTTCGTGGCTCTGAGGGCGAGGTCGGTCGCTGAGCGCAGTTCCTGCAACACATCGGGATCAGGGCTACCCTCGTGCAGATCTCTGAGCGCCTTGGCCTGGTGGACTTGCAGGATGGCCATGGCGTGCAAGGCGGAGGCGGCCTGTCCCATGGCGCTGTAGGCTTTGTTGTTTAAGGAGGATGAAGTCCTACAGGCCTTGGAAGGGGGTACAGGGTGCCCGCGCCAGGTGGTAGGGTTACCGGGACAAAGATGGAGCGCAACTGCCCTATCCACCTGGGGAATCGCCGTGTACCCGTGGGCCTCTCCGCCGTCGAGGGTAGCGAGAGCGGACGAGCAGGGCTTTTGACGAATGGAGAGCGGCGCTCTCCATGAAGACGTCAGCTCGTCATGCACCTCCGGGAAAAACGGGACCGGGGGGGGGGGGGGGGGGGCGTGGCTGTGAGCGGCGCCCAGACCCCAGGACCAGTCATCCAACCGTGACGGGTGTGGGGAGGATGGAGGTTTCCAGTCCAACCCCACCCCGACGGCAGCCCGGGCAAGCATGTCGGACATCTGCGCATCCGCCTCAACCTGGGCCTGCTGGCCCGAAGTCGGCAGTCCAGGGGAGGAGTCAGATGGACTCGGCGAGCTCATCGGCTTCAAGCTCCAGAGGATAGGCAGACCGGCCCGGAGGCGAGTCGCCGTTGCCTCGAGGCTGGACGGAGGTAAACGAGCGTGTCGGGGGGCGGGTGGTCCGAGGGGACGTGCCCGGCGGAAGCGCACCCGCTGCCCTCCCCAAATCGCCTCCAGCGCCAACCGCATCGTCCTCAATCCCGTGGGAAGAAGGAGCAATACGGGGGGCGGCTGGAGTGGCGTGCTTTCTATTGAAAGCGAGCCGCGACCGCAACGTTACCATGGTCATGTTCTCGCAGTGAGAACATGAGCCATCCACAAACGCTGCCTCGGTGTGATCGGCGCCCAGACACACGAGACAGCACCTGTGGCCGTCAGAAGCGGAGAGCACTCTACCGCATCCAGGAACTACACAGGGGTTGAATGGCATCTTTATAAAGACGCGCCCTGAAAAGGGCGTTCAACACCACTATGTATTGCTCTTTTAGAGAAATAAACTCTTTATAAGAAATATAACTCTTTTGGAAGGGAACTCTTTCAACTCTGCGCTGTCGAAGCGCCCAGGGGCAAACTGCACGCCGGCAGAGAAGAGAAAACAGCCGCTGTAATGCGCCGTAAATCCAACAGCAGCAGAGCGTCAGAGGATCAGAAGCAGGATCAGCAGTGTTACACGCAGCTGTCAGCATAAACACGACCATCGGCTCCGAAGAAAATTACTGAATGAACGAGCGTATTTCTCTCGCCTTTATATCTGTATCCGGAGGCGGAGTATGCAAATACTGTTCGCCAACTCTCATTGGCCTTTTTTCATAGATCAGAGGTATCTTTCGGCGCTCAAGAGAGACCCCTAGTGTCGCTTCTTCGACACGACGTGGAAGTGAGCGACAGACAGGGAAATATATATATATATATATATATATACACACTCACCTAAAGGATTATTAGGAACACCTGTTCAATTTCTCATTAATGCAATTATCTAATCAACCAATCACATGGCAGTTGCTTCAATGCATTTAGGGGTGTAGTCCTGGTCAAGACAATCTCCTGAACTCCAAACTGAATGTCAGAATGGGAAAGAAAGGTGATTTAAGCAATTTTGAGCGTGGCATGGTTGTTGGTGCCAGACGGTCCGGTCTGAGTATTTCACAATCTGCTCAGTTACTGGGATTTTCACGCACAACCATTTCTAGGGTTTACAAAGAATGGTGTGAAAAGGGAAAAACATCCAGTATGCGGCAGTCCTGTGGGTCGAAAATGCCTTGTTGATGCTAGAGGTCAGAGGAGAATGGACCGACTGATTCAAGCTGATAGAAGAGCAACTTTGACTGAAATAACCACTCGTTACAACCGAGCTATGCAGCAAAGCATTTGTGAAGCCACAACACGCACAACCTTGAGGCAGATGGGCTACAACAGCAGAAGACCCCACTGGGTACCACTCATCTCCACTATAAATAGGAAAAAGAGGCTACAATTTGCAAGAGCTCACCAAAATTGGACAGTTGAAGACTGGAAAAATGTTGCCTGGTCTGATGAGTCTCGATTTCTGTTGAGACATTCAGATGGTAGAGTCAGAATTTGGCGTAAACAGAATGAGAACATGGATCCATCATGCCTTGTTACCAATGTGCAGGCTGCTGGTGGTGGTGTAATGGTGTGGGGGATGTTTTCTTGGCACACTTTAGGCCCCTTAGTGCCAATTGGGCATCGTTTAAATGCCACATCCTACCTGAGCATTGTTTCTGACCATGTCCATCCCTTTATGGCCACCATGTACCCATCCTCTGATGGCTACTTCCAGCAGGATAATGCACCATGTCACAAAGCTCGAATCATTTCAAATTGGTTTCTTGAACATGACAATGAGTTCACTGTACTAAAATGGCCCCCACAGTCACCAGATCTCAACCCAATAGAGCATCTTTGGGATGTGGTGGAACGGGAGCTTCGTGCCCTGGATGTGCATCCCACAAATCTCCATCAACTGCAAGATGCTATCCTATCAATATGGGCCAACATTTCTAAAGAATGCTTTCAGCACCTTGTTGAATCAATGCCACGTAGAATTAAGGCGGTTCTGAAGGCGAAAGGGGGTCAAACACAGTATTAGTATGGTGTTCCTAATAATCCTTTAGATGAGTGTATATATATATATATATATATATATATATATTAGGGCTGTCAATTTACCACATTAATTCAATGTGATTAATTTGACTAAAAATAACACGTTAAAAAAATTAAAGCAATTAATCGCAATGCCCCCTTGAACATAATATGGAAGATTCCTGAGAAATGCAAGCTTGTAGTACCACCTGTTTAATCCAGAGGGCAGTAAATGAAACTTCAGCTGCGTAGCAATGGGCAGTTTATAGAGTGAAGAAAAACACCCTTGAGCAGCAGAACAACACAAACATGCGTTACGTTCTTGTGTTCAAAATCCAAACTAAGGGATCTCAAGATGTGTTCTAAGTATTAAACTATATTTAACTTGACTCAGTGACCTAAAAATGTTATGTTTATGACGCAACACATCCAAGATGCTCACACAAGCATGTCTGATGCAGCTGTCCATTGACGGGTCCTTAAACAAGCCCTCATAATAAATCTACATCTGATTGACAAATTCACTTGTGAAATGGATTGCTGTGAACTGTATGCCGATGACTGACTTATGATCAATAATATGGTAGTAAACAATACATTGTATTCTAATAATTAATTAATTATTAATTAATTAATGATTAACTCTTCTGCCACAAGAATGTAATGCACATTAATTATCTGAATATGTTTTTATTTTATATATATATATATATATATATATATATATATATATATATATATATATATTTTTTATAATTTTTAAATATGTAAAGATAACTATGTGTCATTATTTGTATATGCGATTAATCACGGCACCATGTTATTAATTTGATTAAAAGTTTTAATTTCTAATTCGTCTGCTACAGGAATGTAAAGCATTTTAATTATCTGAATATATAATTTTTTAATATTTAAAGATAACTATTTATAATTATATATTGATATAAATATGTATACCCGCGACCCTGTACACAGGATAAGCGGTTCACGATGGATGGATGGATAAATATGTATAATCATTATATATTGAATTATTGTTATATGAGGGGCTTTCTCAGCAAATATTTGTATATGCAATTAATCACGATTAATTAATAGGAATACCATGTAATTAATTTGCTTAAAAATTTGAATCGATTGAAAGCCCTAATATATATATATATATATATAGATGTTAGAGGCAGTAAAATGTACTGAGGCGTTATCTACTGTTGGTTCAAGTTAACCAAACAATATTGCCTTAATCTATATGTAGTTTTGTAGTATGTAATGCCCATTGATTGTAACCCTCTGATATGCTTTTCAATAATGAGAATACCATTTCACCCACCCTAATACCCCTTGTCTGTGCATCATGACAGTTCGTAAAAATAAACGTAACAATCTAAACGTAATCAAAGTTAATCGCAGAGCTCGAGGGGGGTGATTCTGCCGCTGGAAACATAGGCTGATAAAATGAGCCTGAGAGCTGGTAATAATGGAACGGCATTGCAGGAACCCTTGACCCCCTGATAGAGGCCAGATCGGCTGATATACTTACCCCTTCTCCGTCTCTTATTACTCTGTCCGATCGCAGGGTTCCAAACACATCCAGCTGCTGCTATCTCACTATCTTTAATTTAAAAATGCAGCAGGAATGGTAGAGAGGGAGATAAATATCAGGACCATGTGTCTGTCTTGTCTCAACGTTTTTTCCATTGCCCTTTCTCTGCTGTTTGTCTGAATGAATGAACATTACACTTATAGTGCTTTTCAGACATTACACTCAAGGTGCTTTACATAGTGAACAGGGGTTCTCAACCACCACCAGTGTGCAGGATCCACCTGGATGATGCAACAGCAGCAAGAGTGAACCAGCTGTTGGTGGGGAGTTGAAATTTGAATTGAATTGGCCACACCACATATGAAGTTGAATTGGAATTTGAGTTGGAATGAGAGGAAGTAAGAAGTTAGAGAATTCTACAAGATAGGTAGACTTTTATTTATTTTTACTCACTAGACAGAATATTTATCTAATATTAATATTAACAATTATTGTTATATTCCTCTTATATCTAAACATTTTAAATGAACAGCCATCGAAATACAGTTTAGTTTTGGTCCATCACATTGTTGTCTGAAATAAATAACTGAATAAACATAAATGCATCAAAATGTGAATCTTTGATTGTATATTATGTTGAGTAAATTTTATCTTTCTAGAAAATGAAAGTTTTCTTTTACCATGGTACATAAAATTTTAAATGCATTAAACTATAGTGAAATCAATTTAATGAAAATTTCTATAGGTAACATTTCCAACAATGTTTTATTTAATTATGTTTATTATATTATTGAAGAAATTAAATTGAACTTAAAATATAAAGCAGCCGATACTGCTAACATTGCAACAATTACCTGTGTGGGTTAAGTAACTTCATTTCATTTTAACTCTACTTAAGTTCAAATTTGGATTCAAGAATTTAATTTAATTAAATTGGCATTCTTTATTCAATATTGAGCGGTGCATAACCCTGGTACTTAAGGCTTTTGAGACTTAAGTTAAAGATTGGTTTATCATCTGACATCTTGTAGTTAAAGATATACATATGATGGTGTAGTAAGTCATTTTTTTTTATCATTGTAGTGCCACATTTTAAAAGTTAAATTATCCTTTGCAAGAATTTTATTACTTTTTTCTGTTTTGTTACACAGTCTATATTTCTGTTGAAATCTATAACAATCACTTCATTTGGCAACAGATTGTTGGATAAAAATCACATTTATTTCCAATTATTTCTTTCTCAAGATTAATAAAATAATCGTGAATGGAATCGTTAAGGAACTAGAATCTCTAAGAGAAATCACAATCACAATCAGAATCGTTACATTCCTTAAAATTCTGGCCATCCCTACTCCCCTTTCATTGCTGTCTGATTGACTTATGCTCATCTTGAATTGAATTGTAGGTTTGCAGACTCATTTTGCTCTCTCTCTTTATATGTACAGTTCTGTGCAAAAGTTTTAGGCACTTGTGAAAAATGTTGCATAGTGAAGATTTCTTCAAAAATAATGACATAAATAGTTTTAATTTATCACTGAATGTCGTACAAAGTCCATTTAACATAAAAAAAAAAAAGCTAAATCAATATTCGGTGTGAACACCTTTACCTTTAAAACAACACCAATTCTCCTAGATACACCTGGACACAGTTTTTCTTGGTTGTTGGCAGATGGGATTTTCCAAGTTTCTTGGAGAATTTACCACAGTTCTTCAATCTATTTAGCCTGTCTCAGTTGCTTCTGTCTTGTCATGTAATCCCAGACTTACTCGATGTTCAGTGGGGGGATTTTGTGGGGACCATGACATCTGTTGCAGGGCTCCCTGTTCTTCTATTCTAATCTTTTCTATTTGCAAATGTAATGTTTGGGAGTCTAACATTTATATTTCCTATTGACACACTAAAGCTGAAGATATAAATAACAATTTTAAGACAAACATTTTTGTGAAACATTTTATGTGCCAAAGACTTTTTGCACTTTTTTTGAAGTCGTAATTTACCTACACTTAGGTTGAAGTCATTAAAAGTGATTAAAGTCATTAGTGCATAACATGAGTAATGTTTCCAACAATTGTTTACAGACATACTGTTTCGCTTTTAATTGACTACATCACAATTACAGTGGGTCAGAAGTTTACATATACTATGTTAGCTGTGCCTTTAAGCAGCTTGGAAAATTCCAGAAAAGGATGACAAGCCTTTATACAATTAACCATTTAGTTTCTGATAGGTGTACTGAATTAGAGGTATACCTGTGGATGTATACTCAGCAAAAAGAAATGTCCTCTCACTTTCAACTGCTTTTATTTTCAGCAAACTTAACATGTGTAAATATTTGTATGAGCATAAAAATATTCAACAATTAAGACATAAACTGAACAAGTTTCACAGACACGTGACTAACAGAAATGGAATAATGTGTCCCTGAACAAAAATGGGGTAAGAGTCAGTATCTGGTGTGGCCACCAGTTGCATTAAGTACTGCAGTGCATCTCCTCCTCATGGACTGCACCAGATTTGCCAGTTCTTGCTGTGAGATGTTCCACCAAGGCACTTGCAAGTTCCCGGATATTTCAAGGGGGAATGGCCCTAGCCCTCACCCTCTGATACAACAGGTCCCAGATGTGCTCAATGGGATTGAGGTTCAGGCTCTTCGCTGGCCATGGCAGAACACTGATATTCCTGTCTTACAGGAAATAATGCACAGAATGAGCAGTATGGCTGGTGGCATTGTCATGGTGGAGGGTCATGTCAGTATGAGCTTGCAGGAAGTGTACAGCAAAAATTAATTGGTGATAAATAAATAAAGCCTAAAGGTTATGGGCAGTTTTTGGAATTAACAAACGTATTTACTATATAATCACTTGAATTGTCCTGGAACTTGCAGGAACATATCAAACGCTGCCTGTACCTGTTTTTTTAACATACAAAACTTTTGCACATAATACTAATAATAATAAAACAGGAATAAATGTGGCAGAAAAACAAACAAACAAAAAAACACCAACATGATGTTTCAGAACTTATTCCATTAATGAATATATTATCACAAAGCAAGTAGCAAAGTATTCTGCCCCACATTTTGGAACAAAGGGCTTTGTATGAGTACATTCATTAATCAAAACAGCACTGGGCCTTCCTTGCATAAAAAATAAAGATGATCTGACATTGAACAGGAAAAGAGATAATCTAACCAGTAAAACTGTTCAGAAACGTACCCTCAAGGTCAAACCTTTTGTTGAGCTGTAAAAACCGCATCTGTTTGCACTCAATATTGCCACTTGTCATCGTTGACCGTCAGTAAAGCTATTTCTAGGCGATGCAACAATTTCACCCCCTAACAGCCCCAAGTGCAGAGGCAGAGTGCAATTTGTGTAAGCAGAATCGACGGGAATCAATAGGATTTTCATCAGCGTTATGTTTTCATACTTCACAAGGCCCTGGCTTCTGTAAGGATAAATGATGCACTATAAGTTCCATTCCACTCCTCTCTTTCTATCCCCCTCTCCCGTTATCCATCCTTTCACTTTGTGCTCCAATGACAAGATGAGTTCCAGCATCAGGAAATAATCCACTTTACTTGCTTTTCCCCTCACCGACTGCTGTCCAGTTTGTTAAAGAATTTTTAGAAGATTTGTTTAGGCTTTTGTTTTCAAAGGGCTTTTTTATGTGCAAATGCTCTCGAAACTGCTGTTCAAGCCTGTTATATACAAGATATTTATGAGACTGTTATTCTGAAGTAAAGCTTCTAAAAATGTTTTGAGTTTATAAAGAACAAAAACAAGCAAGTGTGATGGTTTAAAATGGGTGTTTTGGAGGACTGATTTATTGATAAGTTGATTCTAAAGATATTTCAGGGCAGTTTTTAGCAGTTTCTTTAGTTTTGTCGAGATGATTTTCTAGTGTTTATTCCATGTTGTCATTTCATCGTTGGTGTTTGCTAAAGCAAACATCACTATTATTATTCATCATGCTTGGGTTTATTGATTTAAAAAAAAAAAAAGAATCTTAAGAATTAAAAGTCTAACTCAACCCCCAGCATTTGTGCTACAGACACGAATGGTACCCTCAAAGTCCCTGTTTACACCTGCTGTTAAGATGCGTCTTGGTTGATCCGATCACATGTGGTCAGGCGAGACACATCACTGTTTATACCTGGTCACTTCAATGCATTTTCTGTGACCACTTGTGTTCAGATTTCGAGGGGAGGGTCTCTAATTTCATGATGACACACATAATCACAATTGTGTGTCACTGCATGATAATAAACTGTGAAAAAGTCAAACCGACGCAGTGTTTCACCTATAGATGAACCTGAAAGGTTGTGTAAGCACAAATGCAACATGTTGAGTAGAATGATTTTAGTGGAGTACCTGTTTTAAAGCTGCTTCAGATGTGTGTGTTTCTTATCTGTGTCTTTGCATATTGATTTTAGAGACACTGAAGTGAATCTGTGAAGTTTTCATGTTCACGTTTTTTCCCACCTTTTCAAATTTACTAATCAGATGGTTATTTCCTTTTAACCCGTGAGAACTGAGCGTAACTGCTGTGTGCATTTTTTCATTTCCCTTTTTGATATGTAAATATTAGCACCTAATATACATGCATAAAAATAGAGCAAATAATTTTCCTAAAAATGCAAGTCCTCATATGGGGACAGCAGGACTAAGTAGTTAAATTTCAAATAATACCAAGCTGTAGAAAGTCTTTTTTTTCTCTCAAATTGTTTATGTTTCCAGGAGTGTTAATGGTCTCTCTTTTTTGAGATGTCACAGACATTACAGCTGATTTTCTGTGAAGCTGCTTTGGATCAATGTGTATTGGAAAAAGCACACAAGAAACTATACAAATTAAAATGATTTGACCTAATTTGACTTTTATGTTACAATGTTTTTTTTTTTTTAATCTACTTTGTCAACAAAATCTCAATGTGTGGCACGGTGGAGGGCGGGACCGGGGCGTGATTACGCACGCCCGGTCCCGTATTAAGCTAATTACCGTCAAGAGGGATAAAGGCCACTCGCCGACGGTGATGGGAAAGAGAGAGAGATCGTTCACGGACATGTCCGTTATCTTATGTGTTTGTCTTTTGAGTTTTACATTAAACCTTTACGTTATATGTCAAGCCGGTTTCTCGCCTCTTCCTTGCCCATGAATTTGATCTGTTTTACATTGGTGCCGAAACCCGGGAAGGAAGAGGGATGCGCCGTAGCGGAGTTCTCGCCACTGCCCAGCGGAGCAGCCGCGGCCATCTGCCGGGGGACGGAGGAGCCCAGCCGCCTGGACGCGGAGGAACGGCCGCCGACCGCGAGGGGATGAGGGGCTCCTGGCCGACCACCTGGAGCGGTTAGGGCCGCTGCCAGGGGCGGGGGAGTCCCCTACTAGCCGCTGGAACGCGGGGGGGTTGGAGAGATCGTTCACGGACATGTCCGTTATCTTATGTGTTTGTCTTTTGAGTTTTCCATTAAACCTTTAAGTTATACGTCAAGTAAGTGTTCTTACTTTGCACTGTCAAACAATTAGGTTTTAATGAAGCATTTTACCAATCAGAAATTAGCAATTCGAAATTAGCAATAATTAATTCTGATACAAGTATTGGCCATCATGGTCCAATCAATTCCAACTAGGGATTTCCCTATACCACTTTTTCCACTTCCTATCCGATTCCGTTATTGGAAATCTCAGTATTGGCCGATCCCGTCAGATAACAGTGTTTTTTTTTTTTTTTTTTTTGCACAATCAGTTTATAATATCTTTACTTTATTGTGTGGAAATAATTGGGTGTACTTTTTAATATGTAAAGAAACACCTTCTTAAACCTTCTAAATCCTTCTTTTATTATTTCAATATAAATGTATAGCTTATTAAGAAACACTTTATTATTAACTAGCATACTGGATAATGTAGCAGCAAAATTAACAGTAATTCCAGTATAAGTCATCCGTAGAAATTTTGGCAAAACTTTTTTATTTATTTTGTATCTGGACTTTAAAGGATTCAGATCTCTATTTTGTTCAATTTAGTTCAGCTCATTTTTCATTCACACAGTCACTTTTTGGAACCCATTCAACTTTAATATTATTATCATTTGTAAACAGATGATACTAATAATAGTAATATATAGAGTAATATACCTTAATCATGCACGTTTCGTCACTGCCCACTCCCTGAGTTCTGATTACACGCACGTGCATATCATTAGTGGCTAATCAAAGACTGCATAAATACCCGCTTTCACACACACACACACACACACACTTTGCCTGTTCTCATCAATAGTATCTCTGAGACTCCAGAACTTTCTACTATGTCAAACATACCTGTGTCTTCATTATTGCCTGCAAGTATCATAAAATTGTTTTGAGTTATCTCTTTCATCGTGTCTATACACTGTCTGGACATTACTTACCTGCTGTTTGCCTCTCTGCTCAACTGGATTTACTCACAATGTTAACATCACTGTTTCATCTGTTCATATGACTCCGTGAGTCTCTCCGTGACAGCTTTAACTTTTAAACCCTCATGCTTTTTATACACAGTTTAATTCGCTTCTAATTTAAATTCTGGTAAAATGCACCTCCGGTGCCGTTCTAAGTCCATATTATAAGTGAACCGAACTGCTGAGAATCTACATCTGAGATGTTGTTTGTTTGTAGCGCTCAAATATTGTGCATGCGTGAAGGCTAAAAATAGCCATGTGTGTGTGTGTGTGTGTGTGTGTAAACAGAGAAGTGCCATTCACTAACGCATTACATCTGCGCGTGCATTTTTGTTTTCTTATTAAACACAACCTATTGTGATTCACAGAGCTATCACGTGTCTTCAAGTGGCTTTGAATAAAATTACCAGTCATATGAACTGCTTTAAAGGTTGGTTTAACAGTTCTTTTATGTCATTTTTTGAGCTTGACTGTAACGTACATGACTATCACACAGTATCAGATTTGGGTCAGGCTCATCGGACTGATACCCGATCCGTCTAAAAACGTCAGTATCAAAGCCGATTCTGATCCAGGTATCGGATCGGGATATTCCTACTTCCAACCATGTTACAGTAAAATTATATATGATCAAATTTTGAATCAAAATACTGATTACCATTGTCCCATGTCTGCCAAACGTGTTGAGTGGTCCAAACATCTTCTCCAGCCTGAAACTGAACTTTGGTCGGATTTTTGGAGTGAATGCACTAGGATGCTCCTTTGCTCCCTATTTAGCAATGTCTGTACTGGTCTCAGAGCAGTTTTAAATGCACCTAAGCATTATTCAAACTCCATATAAAGTTTTATGTTTTAAAAATTTATAAAAAAAATTCTTAATGTGAAAATGCACAGTAAATATTGGATTTCTGGGGGGGGGTGGCAATAGTCCATGTCAATAGCCATTGTGTTTAATTGTGTCGTTTCACTGTAAATTGCAAAAATTTTAAAATGGTATATTGTCAAACAGGTCTCAGTGTAAAATGTAATGAGTTTTCTTACCAGATGTGGTTTTGTTGGTGTTTCTCCCAAAGACAAACTCCACGGCGCCATATTATTTTTGTCACATGAGTTCTTGCGTCAAAAGTTTAATCTTTTATTGAAAGCCTAGAGTTTTCTAAACTGAGATCAATTGGATTAAATAAAATAATGCATAGCGTAGAGTGAAGACGAGACAGTGTCCATGAAGGAGGACGTGGGGTTGCACTAGGTTCAAACCACTCGTAACTGCCAAAGTTTAAACTCTTGTTTTAGCACATCGATTGATTGACAGGTAAGGGTGGCGCTTCACTGCTGTCCAGGACGCATCAGGAAAAGCGGGTCAAATTTTACAGCTTATTGAGAAGAGGTTTACTTTATCTTTTCTAAAATATGACTTAAGGTTTTTGCCTGTCAGAAAAAGAAACCGGTGAAACAATGCCCTAGACCAACTTAGGTCAGTAAGAAACCACTTTGATACTATCCAGAACATTCTATAACTGCTCAGACCACTCTAAAAACAGCATAGCAACACACTCAAAGTACTCTGAACACCTTAGCAACCATATAGTAACTTCTATTAACAATTCAAACTTTCTACAGAAAATGTACAAATTGATTCCTTACTTGACCCCAATTACATATTAAAGCATCAGCATTCATTATCATTAATAAGCTTCACATCTTCAGTAATAAGCTTCGCATCTTCAGTAATAAGCTTCACATCTTCAGTAATAAGCTTCGCATCTTCAGTAAATAACCTTTGTGCTTTCCTTATCAAATAGATCTTGGGTACAGAAAGAATTATTTTCCTCATCCAATTTTCTTTTCTTATCATTTGAAGTGTCTTCATTCACTCAGGATGGAGAGAAGTATTTGTATTGTCATCATTGTCATTAGATCTCACTGTCCTCATGTCAGAACAATTAAACCAGAATAAAAAATGCATGCCTTGATGTGGCATGGTTTATGAGCACTCCCATGCAGACCATTGCAGCAGACTAACCATGTCCTCCATCATGATGGGAGAGAAATGCACTTAATGTGCTCTGTCATTTTATCTCGGTGATATAATTTGAGGGAGCAGCTCTGTTAGCAATGCATCATAATCATCTTATTTTAGCTCATCTATATCGCTTTATGTCAAAACCTCATTGTCCTCTGGAAATAACCTGATGCATCTGGTCTGAGCGAAACTGCCCATTGCAATTACATAAATCTGTGTCCTTTTTTAAATGAATACTGATATCTCGATGGATAATTGTGGAAGGCTGTGTCCTAGACATGCAATGCTATTTCAAGGTTTGTTTTGGTATGCTCATACTGATTTGCAGTATATGCTCTGTTCAAAAACCTTGTAGGCTGCCTACTGAGGCAGCATTTGTAGTCATCATGGAGGTGCTCCCAGCACGAAGACTGTTCCAAAAGCTAGGCAGCTCGATTATGAGCCAAATTCTAGCTTTTGCAGAGAGGGCAGTTCTAGAATGCATATTTAACATATGCTTATTAACAACATATTTAAAATCAGCAGCAAAATCTGATAACTGTGGTATCATAAATTGTGCTTGTTTAGTTCAGATCCGATCATCACGCTAAAAAACACTATTTTTGTGGCTGGCTCAGCTAATGCACATGCAAGTTCTCGCATTGACTGACAAGCGATGTCTGTGTCTAAAAGGTGATTGATTATTTTACCTGTAAGGTGGGACTTCCTTTTCTATATCCATTGGCCATTCCAATTTCTTACCAACATGCTAATGTCAAAATGTATTGAAATGAGTTGCTGCCTATGTAGAGCATTTTAAATCACTCACTTATGATTCTCCATTATGGTTGATGCTGTCTAAGTAGGCGGTATGCAACAAGGCAGCTCTCTAGGTTTTCGATAAGCCCAACTTCCTGTTCTATTGCTTTCAGCCATCTATGCTTTCAGCAGATATTTGTGACCCTTTACCGACATGATTTATATCCTGTGTGAAGGAGGTAAATGGCAATGGGGATGGACTGCAGATCAGAGGCATTACTCATATTTTCATTATCTTTGATTTTCTCCTTTTCTTCTTTTTTTTCACCATTGTGGTCTATTTTCAATTTTGTGCCTTTTTTTCCATGTTAGCCTTTTTTACATTTCAAAGATCAGCTCTGGGAAAAATTACCACAAAAAACTCTTTTGTCAGTGTATTAGTATTTTTCTTAAAGGGCATCACCATCACTATTGCTCATACTTAAGGTTGTTGATTTTGAATAAACCCCTAATCCTAAGAATTAAACTTTTAATCGTAACACTGTTTGTGGTATGGACATGAATCATACCTCAAATCATGTGTCTTGTTGATTAGAGCTAAAATTTTCAACTGACAGAGAATTAAACAATAAAAAAACATGTTTACATTAAAATAGCGACCTAAGCCATATCTAGGGATGATCATCTCATAGAATGGGTGGGCCCCTTTAGCTTGGGCCAGTAAGTAACCACCTAGCAATGCTCTAGCAACCACCTACATTACCTTAGAAACTGCATAGAAATGCACTAACAACCACTCAGAAAACTGAGTGGCTTTTTGATTGTGCTTTTGAAAAGTAATGTTCAATCAAACTAAGAAATGAACACTAACAAATGGCATTTTGTTTGTATTTAAATGGTCAAAATTGGGAAAATCTCTGCATTCAAACGTATACTCTCCAGCTAACCCAGTATCAGTTTACCAGCAGTCAGCCACAGTTTGATGAACACATTCCTGTTTGGCAAACATAATATCATTTGGATCAGTGTGCCGTCTCAGTGGTAAGCGAAGAACATCAACCTCTGTCTGTGAGTTCCGTCAGAGTTATCTGCCACCGAGGCATGGAGCAGACAGATAAAACTGTCCTGAAGGGGAAATTATTCCGCTCCTAATCAGATTTATTTACGCAACCCACGGAGAGAGATTGATGTCTTATCTTTAGCCAAAGATTTCAATTTTCCATGCTACAACACAGATAAACAATCAGCCTTCTGTCTGGAAAGCATTTCTTTAATTGTCTGGGTCTGTGTGCGTGTCTTCTTTAGTGCATTTGTATGATTTGTGTGTGCATTTTTGTCTGAATCTATAGCTATCTTAATTTCATGTGCATGTGCAAACATCTTTATGCATGCATTTTCATACATATTTTAGCTGACATGGAACACTTGGGTAAAGTTGACTTGTCCTGTGGTGTCGCATGCTATACTCTGTCTAAAACTGTTTTAAACTTTATTTTACTTATTCTTTTGTAAATATATGCATTCTGCTTTTATGGCCATCCATTTGACACTTTAATTCCAGTTAGAAAAACTACAGTACCCATAATCCTAAAGAGGGATCCACAAATCAGAGAAGTCAATGTTACTATTTACTGCAAGACCAATATAAACTTATAAAGCAATGATTACTAGTCATTGCATCTAAAATATACACTTTCTCTTTAAATATCATGTTTATTATAATTTATATACATTTAAACCTCAAATATTGAGAAAAGTTTATGGACATGTTATGCGTCATTGCTCATGAACTTTGCATGACTTCACTTCAAATGCATCTTTAATAATGGAACCAGCTACGTATGTTAGCGAGTCTCTATATCTGTCTCCTAAGCCTTTCGTGGATATTTCGCATGGTTGGTAAATTTCAAACATCTGCTTCTGCCTCCCTTGACTAATATCTGAAGATGGGGGCTCAAGCAGAGATCAGGCTAATGCTCACGTATCCCTCCATGTTTACCACCCTCTAATCAGTGTATGAAGTATCAGTCACCATTTTGAATATGACTCAGTTGACTGCTCACATTTAACCTTGGGATGCCCCCTGCTTTAAAGCTCACATTTACAGACCACTATCAGACTGATTATACAGTGTCCTCCATCAAGACTGATTGGATAACTTGACTAAGATATCTTTAAGTGACTGCATTAAATACATTAAAAGAGAATGAGAGGGGGAGGGTTGGGGAGTAAAGGATTTTCCCATTTTCCCATTCGCTTTAAATGGCCAATTAATCAAATAGCAGAGTATTAAATGACCACAAGAATAATGGTAAAAATATCACAACAGTTAGAGACTAGTGGAGTTTGCATTTCTTTCTTTTTTTTTTTTTATTGTTCGACAGCCACTCACTTCTTATGTATTTTAAACCCTCATTACAGAAAAGTGCTGATGCCTTAATGAAATGCTTCATTTGTAAACAAATGCTTTTATAGAGTGTAACAGCCAAGTTCCAGAAGAATAAATCCCATTAATTTTCTCCTGAGAGAAACTTAATATATTTAACGTATAAACCTTTCAAGACACCTTCAGTAGCATGAGCTCAGAGGTTAAGCAATGATAATATGTTTCTATAAAAGCAGCAAGTCGATTTAAGTAAACATAGTTGCCAAATCCCCTTTGAAGAACTACACTACTCATAGTCATGAAGAGAGCTCAACCAATCAGTGAAGTTGTGACCATCCACTCTTGGAGTGTGTTCATGTCATGTCAGAATTTCAGTTTATGATATACTTATATTCTATTCTGACCTGATCACATCCTCATACTCAAAAATATTTTGTTTCTATGGCAACGCTCATAACAGATCCATGTGTGGCTGTGTTGTTGATGACAGACATTTAATATCTTTAATATTTCACCTTGTGCATTCTTGATAATGTTTAAGAACAAAGAACACAGGTAACTCTGATTTTAATGTAACGTTATATCATGCAGAAATATAAGTAAATTGCCTTTCAGTTTATTATAATTTTGGTTCTTTTTACATGATGTTGTGGCTCTCAAGTTGGAGTTCTATGAATATGTAAGCGGTTTTTGCAAGTAGGAATCTCGTAGTTACAATAATTCTGATATGATGTGAACACACCATTAGGTCATGTCCACAAATCTGATTGTTTGAAAACTCAAAACTGATGTTTTATAACATCATTGTTTCCCAAAGAATGGGGTTATTGAGAGCATTTTGAAATGCTCAATTTGTGATCAAAGATAAAACTGTTTTAGTATTGGTGAGAGGTGTAATGTAGCAAAATTGATGTGTTTTCGAATGCAACAAATTGATGCGGATGTGGCCTTATGTATAAGGCATTGTGAATTTTGTTACTGAGTTGGTCAAACTGCCTAAATATTTGTACAGTATATATTCTATATTCCATATTATGTTATAAATAGTTAAAATACCATTGACTGGGTTCCTTTGCATACTTATTAATGCTTAAGATGCATTTCCTAATGACAGATTTTAAGTTCACAGTACCTTTTGTCATTTTGTCTGATTTTCCAACACTTTTTGCTTCTAATCAAAGTTTGTGATGTTGTGATTCATCTCAGATCTGGCTGGCTTGGATCATGACTTAAAACTCTTTATTAAAGAATGTTATGAAATCCCCATGGAGAAAATAATGTGAACAAAGGCCATTGAAAAGTGGGCAGTCACTGTGATCTGTTGACGTGTATTTTTTGTCACATATTAGCAAATTTTATCTTAGAAAAACTTTGCTTTGGTGGCATTGGAAATGGGGCCCTTTGACAATCCGTTATAATGAAGGTATTAGGTGAAAAAGGCTAGTGTGAAAACACTGTTGGGGAAAAACACTGTGATGCACTGTTCTTAAATACAATTTCTGCTTCTAACAATTCATACCAACACTTTCCTTTCTCTCTCTCAGTCTCTGTCTTTCAAATGCAAAGAATACAAAGACCGTTTTGACAGGCAGTTCACATCTTTATATGGAAACAAAAAGCTTCCCTTGCTACTTTATACCTCCACTCTTAGTAAATCAAGGCTCTGTGCTTTTAAAGCAGAATAGAGAGCGAGAGAAGTTGAATAGATCTAAGACGACTCCAATCCATCTCCTCTCCCTTTCCACCTGTGACAAAAACGTTGCATCTTATTATCTACTGAGATGTCACACTTGCAACAACTATAGGTCTTTAACCTTGAAGAAACCTGGAAAAGACCTTCTAATTAGATATAATGGGAAATTAAAAGGGTAAAAAAAAAAAAAACTTTTCCAAAAGATTGACTACGTGAAGTAAAGTAAATAACATAATTTTCCATTTTTGGTGAACAACCCCTTTAAGAGCTGTCACTAAATATTTAATGTGTGGAATTTTTACACTGATAATGAAGTGTTGAAATTTTGGATGGTGTCAAATCTGTGTGGGAGGTATTAAATGCCTTTAGTGGTCCCTGTGGCTTTGGTACCTCTGGCAATAATCAAAAATGTATGAGGGAGACAGGCTGATCTTCCACACTGAGCACCAAAAGCATATACAGTATCTTTGTTTGTCTGGACACATTTAGCATATCCAACACTTTTTCTTTTTTTTTTTCTTTTTTTCGCTTATCTACCTTCTACCCACCCATCGACATACCTCTGTGCTGATTCCTGTGTGAATGGGTCTGTCTCACACTCTCACAATCTTGGTTTAGTAATAAAGCCCGCCCTCTGATATTTTGCTAGAACCATGAAAGCCAGAGTCGCTATTTCTCTTTACAATGCAAATTGATTCACACATTTTGATTCACACATAATGAGTGAACATTACAGTCATTAAAGATGGAGAACTGGACCTCCTTTTTCAAATTATAATATCAAATACTCTTCTGCACATATCTTAGTCACACTTAAATGCAAAGTGTATAATTTTTTTTGCGGGGGGTGGGGTGGGGGGTGGGGGTTAAATTCTCTCTCCAGTCCAAGTTTAATATGCAGAGCCTTCAAGTAAGTCATTGGAAGAGTGTATTTTGTGGCTCTTTCAAAACATTGTTCTGTATCACAGCAATTTCAAGGTGCAATGTGCACTTAAAAGCAAGTGTATTACTGAGTTATAATTTAACAAAATCTCACACCCTACCTTAAACTAAGCAATAGTGTCATAAAAATCAAATATGAGATAAAAACAACATGATTCTATGAGACAAGGTTGCACATTCGAATTGCATTTCTGTATCCTGCTTGCTACATTTTTATAAAATTTTGGACATGAATTGGAATTTAAAGGCTTTCACAGTGGTGCAGCCTTGCAGGACATCAATTTAACAGGTCTATTTCCTTCAGGAAGAGAACAGAATAAGAACATCCAGAAGTCCACTTGTTGGTGGCTATTCTTTCCATGGCCTCTTTGGGTTGGCAATTAGGCCTGCATAAAAAATTTAAATGAAAACGCTGAATGATCCCACTGGTCTTTTGTAACTAAATGAAGCATCCTGAGAAGAATATTCATCTAGAAATCTCTGGAGCTAATTATAACATTAAGCTCAAAAATCCTTGAACTGATTCCAATTGCCTGAGGGGCCAAACCAGCAAGGGTCCCTGATCCGAGGGCCCCAGTTCTCCGATATGTGAAAGGTTTGGTTTTGAGTTCAGGAGTAAATGTTTGTCTCCGCCAGAGCACAAAGGCCGAGCTATATCCACAGCCGCGCAATTTAGGAGAACGCTGATTAAGGACAATGCATTTGCTCCCTATTGAGCACAATTACACAGAGCAAGAGCATATGCAAACAAGGCCTCAAAAGGAAGACATACCACATCGAGGAGGTGCAGAGCTGGGAGAAAAGGAGGGTGTCCCTGAATGGAAAGCTTGGGAGAAAGATTTATCACTCCCACTGGCTCTAAATCTAATCTATCAGCGATTCGCTCCGTGCTTCCACAGGAAATATATACCGTCCAGAAAGGAGCTTTCGTAATCATGATGTAGGCAAAATGTTCAAAGCCAAGGCTCCTCTGTCTTCATTGTTCTGATATAAGTGCTTTTTAATATCTGAAGTGCACTGTTCAAACCACCAGACTGTCTTTAGCTTTTATTGTTGAAATGATGTCTGGCGAGGACATGCGTTACTTGCCTCTATTTGCATTCTGTGCTGGAGACAGCAACAGGATATACTCAAATCTTTTGTTTTTGTTTTTCTGTTTCAAAAGTGGCTTTTTCTTTGCAATTCTTCCAATAAGTCCTGCACCCCTGAGTCTTCTCTTTACTGTTGTACATGAAACTGGTGTTGAGTGTGTAGAATTCAATGAAGCTGTCAGCTGAGGACATGTGAGGAATCTGTTTCTCAAACTAGAGATTCTGATGTACTTATCCTCTTGTTTAGTTGTACATCTGATCTTCCACATCTCTTTCTGTTCTTGTTAGAGTCAGTTGTCATTTGACTTTGAAGACTGTGGTGTACACCTTTGTATGAAATCTTTTTCAAGCAATTTCAAGCATTGTATAGCCTTCGTTCCTCAAAACAATGATTGACTGATGAGTTTCTAGAGAAAGCTGTTTCTATTTTTTCCATTTTTACCTAATATTGACCTTAAGATTTGCCTGTCTATTACATACTGTGGCAACTCAAAACAAACACAAAGACAATGTTAAACTTCATTTAATGAACCAAATAGCTATCAACTATGTTTGATATAATTTAGCAATTTAGCATGATTACTCAAGGATAAAGTGTTGGAGTGATGCTGCTGGAAATGGGGGTCTGTCTAGATTTGATCAAAAATGACTTTTTTCAAATAGTGATGGTGCTGTTTTTTTACATCAGTAATGTCCTGACTATACTTTGTGATCAGTTGAATGATACTTTGGTGAATTTTGTGTTTGTGTGTGTGCTGAAAAAACCTTAAAGTATAACCTTAAAGTATATTCTGGCTACAGTGTGTGTGTAGAACGGGTTCCCAGAGGCAAGGTCCAAATCTAACTTTTCAGCACACAACTGAAAATGGTTGGTCAAGTGAGAAAATTGATCTGCCATGAAACTTATTTAGCATTTTTTTTAATCTAAATATATTCATGTAAATGGGTTAATGATGTGACATTCAATTTGTCCCAATCTATTAATTTGCATTGAAGTGAAGTTTACACCAAACAATTAAAATGAAGGCTGTCACAAATATGAAATGTGGCTGACAATTAATTGTCAAACAAATAATTGCGATATGACAATTAATTGTCATATATAAATTATCATATTTAATTTCAAAGATATCAATCAAATAATAAAACAGGGGTATATGATGTTCTTATAAGGCTTTAAAAACTTATGAATGACATGAAAAATAATGTTTTAAATGTAAAAATATTTCTAAATACTTTGAATATGTCTCTTGTTTTTGTCAACTTTGGTTTTGGCCAATTTTACATTTACACTGTTGTTTTGGAACTCCTGTATTTTATATCATAGGCAATATTTTTTATACAAATAAAATATTTATTTAGTTTTTAAAATAATATACCATGTTTTGCAATAGTAAAATATTGCTGTCCTAATTTCTTCACTTTCACAGCTGGAATGCTTTGCTCTCTAAGTTTATATTTATTCATTTATATTTTTAAGGGAGTTTGGTGTGAGTCTCTGCTGACGGTGTGTGCATCAGAGCGCTTGAGAAGCGTGTAAAACAGATCAAGGTCACGGGCAAGGAAGAGGCGAGAAACCGGCTTGACATATAACTAAAGGTTTAATGTAAAACACAAAATACAAACACATAAGACAACGGACATGTCCGTGAACGATCTCTCTCTGCCACACCGCCGTCCGCGAGTGGCCTTTATCCCTCTTGACGGCTTGATCAGCCTAATACGGGACCGGGCGTGCGTAATCACGCCTCGGTCCCGCCCTCCACCGTGCCACAAAGCGGTTCACGCATTCTTCAGAACAGGAGCTGCTGGTTGACATATGCGGTAGGGCTCAGTGATGCTCGGAGATCAACTGAATGACAAACAACTGCGCCGTTGACGACATTTAGCCTATATATTTGCTAAAAATTATCTTAATTGGGTATTAAATGTGATCAGAATTTGAAGTGCACAATAATTGTGGTTATCTCAAATAACCACAGTTAGATCAGATAATCACGATCAGACAATTATTAAATAATCGCGACAGGTCATCAACATATTAAAATCAAAACAATTTAAGTGGTTTAACTATATGGAGACAGTTCAAACAAACAAACAAACAAATAAAAATAATAATTAAATAAGCAATTTATTAAGTCAGGTGGCATAACCAACATGCAGGAAGCCATTTTGTTGTCATGTTTTAAATCAAAATAATAATAATAATAAAATAAATTACCATGCAAAATATGTTTGAACAGTTGTTCTCTCAAGTGTTTTCAAGGAATTGACGGTTACACCACTTGACATTCTTAAATTTATTAATATACATAGATTAGACAGACAGACAGATAGACTGCCCAGTTGCATCAGTATGGAAAAGAAGATTCATTGCCATCATGGTGTAAAAGAAACTTGTGAGATAAAATCTTGTGAACACTGTTTCACGGCTGTCTATCAGCTCTGATGGCTCACACTTAATTTATGAAGTGATATTCTTACACTGACCCAACACAGTATGAGTGTTACAGCTCTCAATCAAAGACGTGAAGTGAGATTAACCTTTTCTAAACAGGGAGAGAGAAATGGACTGCTAACTAATGATGTAAGATATCTAATTACGGCTCAAACTATCCACCGGAGAGTTGCATGTGACACTTTAATTAATCTACCAACTTGTATTCGTAATTTTCCTCTGATGAATAATAGTCGTTGATGGCTGTTGTATTTAATCATATTAAACATTAGCAGGGGTAATTGGTAACTGCAAACACTCTAATATAGGCGAATCAACATGTCAACTGGGGTCACCCAACGTGTGCTCTTCCATGTGTCAGGGAGGGAATACAGACAATGGGTTTCATTCACTAATCATGCGTGAACAAATTTGTGCATAAAACTTGTGTGCAAATGTTGTCACACAGAAATGTCTTATTTCTTTCTTCTTTCTTATTCTCTTATTTTGTGGCTACTTACTGAATAAATAAATAAATGCACATCAGATATTGATTTGTGTAGACAATGTTTTATTGTGTAATAAAAGCGACTGTGGAGTTACTGGATACATGAAACTAGCACAGCTGTGTTGGAAATTTTTGCCTGGTACAACAGTCAATTATACAGTGTAATATTTGACCACATAATACTGTAACGACCAATCAGAATCAAGTAAGAGTAGTGTAAAATGTATCCATTCAAAGAAGCTATGCTATGTTTGTAAGGTTTCTATTGAAATCTCAAAGCAGAAGTCAATCTGGACTGCAGGCTTTGTGTTTCAGAATTGGATGCTGTGCGTCATTAGTTGAAGTTCTGTTTCACTGGAGCATTCTTCATTACCATCTGCTAGCAGCAGTAGTGGAACAACATTAGCAGCGATGCTATAGGGACAGCCTACCAAGAAAACAGAACTGTTTCATCAGTCTCAATGCTGTTTCTTTGTTAAAATTCTTGTTTAAAATTGTTTAAAGAGTTGATAAAGGATAGAGCTCTGTATGCACATGGACTACTATAAACACAGTCAACACTTGCATTCACCCCTGCTAAGAAAAACAGCTTAAGCCAGCCTAAGGTGGTTTGTTGGTCTCCCAACCTGGTCAAGCTGGTTAGGCTTGGTTTTAGGGGGTTTTGGCTACTTGTCAAGCTAGGAGACCAGAGGGTTTGTCAGCTAAACCAGCTTTACAACAGCTTGGCCAGGGCTACGTTTTCCAAAAACATTGTAAGCCTAAGTAGATTGCGGAAACCACTGGCGCCAATGGTCTCTACGATCAACTTAAGCTTGCAATGCTTTTGGGAAATGCAGCCCATGCTGGAATTCCAGCTACACCAGCTTAAACCAGCTAAACTGTTAGAATCACCTCAAGCTGGAGATATGGCCCTAATTTGTTGACAAATTGGTTGATATATGAAGCCATTCAGAATTGATCTGCTCATTTTCACACGTCCCTTTAAAATTATCCAAAATGAGAACAGTTTTTGAAGTAACCATCTGTTTTCCCAATGATAATGTTCTTGGAAAAAGGACTGTGGGAAGACAGTCTGTTGGGCGTCTGCTGCCTCTAAATACAAAAATAATTGAGTGATGAGCAAGGGGCAGTAATGGATATGAATGCTGAATGAACCATATGCTAGGATCAGAAAAGCTTATTTACAATTTCTACAGTTTATAGTACAATATATACTTTACACATTATCCATATTTTATTTATGCATAGAATACCTGGATCTCCTTCTACATTTTTCCAAAATGTGCTATATTCCATTCCAAACATAGCTACAGATTCAGAGTGTTATCCTTCAAAACTTTTGTTGGCATGGTACGTTGTGTTTACGACCTTGTTAAAGCATAAAAGTGAGGTATGAAGCTAATTAAATACTAAATCTCCCAATTAACCAGTATGGGACACCGTTTCACCCCATTTACCAGATTGCTACAGTGTATATGAGTGCTTGCTGTAGTCTCACTGGATGGTAGTTTGGTAGCACAAAGCATTTTTAGCAAACACATTTGTCTGAAAGGAAACCGGAGGATGGAATTGCCGCCAATGAGACTGACACGCATAAGTCTAAGAAGCTGTTGACAGATGGATAGTATAATCCTCTAATTGGCATGCTTTGTGTTGTACTGCAGTGGAAACTGCTGCCCAGAAAATATGATCTAAACATAAGTGCAATGTAACATCTGAAAGCATGTGATGAAATAACATCATTATGATCTTGCACATACTGTATTTTGTTTGGGGGAGGGGGGTTGCGAAACAACAGTAGAGGTAGAAATGCATAAAATTTTATGATTGTTAAATACAGTGTCATTCACAAGCAACCGACCTTCTGTTTCATGTCTGTATTGTGATTTTTATTTTATCAAAAGCATTTCATAATCTCCACATTTTGCTGCTAAATTAATTATGCAACAATTTGTACTAGAGAAATCTTACTTTTAGACAGTCTTTACTTTTAGTAACTTTTAATTGGTTTTATAAGGGGGAAGATTGTTTTTTTTTAAGTACTCAAACTGTTTCTGCTGTATGCAGTCAGTATACTTTGCATAGTATGCAAATTTCCTGCATGGATTACAATAATGGCCTACTGCATCTGTTAAAGCATGCAGTATATAGCGCAGCACAATGCAAAGTGTGTGAGTGTGATAAATGAACAGGAAGAAATATAAACCACGGTTTTCAACATTTTTGTCTTGGCTCTTTATTTGAATGGGCTGGCATGAGTTAACATGTTTTTACTCAAACATGGATTCAAAAAAATTTGAATATAACAGATACAAATTTTGTTAACCGTTTTATAACTGTATGTAACAAGATCACGTGACAACATTGTAGCATTCTACTGTTTGAACTGTCTATATATGTGCTAAAATTGCCAACTTATATACAGTACAGTATCTATGTTTTTAACAAATAAGTAAATAATACTAAATAAATTATGTTTAACACACAGTTGAGCCAGTTTTTTTGTTTTGTTTGTTTTAGTTTTTTCTGTCAATTTGTTTCTTTCTAACTAACTGTTCTAGAATATGCAGTTGCCTATGATTCCATTCTGAACATACCTATTAAATAGCATCACAGTAAACTGGTAGGAGTGTGAATGCCTGTACAGAGACATGTTCATCATTTGCACTTTCAGTCAGTCGCACTCAATGTGGCACCACAGATGGCTGGCGTGCAGGTAAGGAAGGATGCATAGGCCATGTGGAGTCAATCAAGCTGCAAAATCAAATATAAATGGCGGAGACAGTGCGGGGCAGGGCAACACATCCTGCTTTGTAATGCATTGGCGGTGCGTACGGTGTGCAGGAGCTCGCCAAATGACAACCTTGTGCCGAGGCGACGGGTTGTGACATCTGTATGCAGAACCTGAACAATTGAATTGGGGGACACCATTTGAGACGCAAGAAAAGGAGCTATAGTTCAGAGCGTTCTGCCTGGTGAGGTTTAGCCAATCTCCTGTGTTTTTCTCTCTTCCAAACATAAGATCAAAGGGCTGGACCTCATGTTGGAGCTTTGTGGTGCTATGTAATTACCTTTTCCATTGGCATGTGGATGGATTAAATTGCTCTTGGAGGGTTGCCAATGCAGTGGCGCGAGTCATGCTCCTACCTCAACCCTGAGTTTTTTTGCCTTTTTTCATCTTGGAGCAGTTATTTTGCCTCAACTTTATACATACAGTGTCCTAGAAAAGTTTTTGGACACTTAAGTTACTCACTGCAAATAATACATTAATTAATTAATTAATTAAAACAACAACAAACATTTTCTTATTGTTTTTATCTTGTTTTATTCTAAACATCCTTTAAACAAGATACATTTATAAAATTAGATTAGATATTAAGGTTTAAATTAATCTTATTTTTCATACCTCATCGGGAAATTGAGCATAAAAAAAAATTATCAAATTGTTTATTGATGAAAAAACTCAATTTGCCAATGGGCTAAGAAATATAAACTTAATTCAATATGTATTCTCTAAAAAAGTATTAATATCTTGTGCAATTCTGCTTAAAGTATATTTATTTTGTTTGAAATATGTTTTAGAGATAAAAACTCCATTAAGAATACATATATATATATATATATATATATATATATATATATATATATACAGTACTGTGCAAAAGTCTTGGGCACAAAAAATGTTTCACAAAATAATTTGTCTTATGATGGTTATTTCTATCTTCAGCTTTAGTATATCAATTGGAAATATAAACATTAGACTCCCAAATATTACTTTTGCAAATAGAAAAGAATATAATAGAAGAACAGGGAGCCCTGCAACAGATGTCATGTCCCCCCACAAATCCCCCACTGAACATCGAGTCAGTCTGGGATTACATAAAGAGACAGAAGCAATTGAGACAGTCTAAATAGATAGAAGAACTATGGCAAATTCTCCAAGAAGTTGGTACATCCCATCTGCCAACAACCAAGAAAAACTGTGTCACCCAAAGGTGGTCATTATTTTTTAAGACATCACTATGAAACATTTTTCACAAGTGCCTAAAACTTATGCACAGTACTGTATGTGTATATAAATATATATATATTAGGGCTGTCAATTTAACGTGTTAATTTTTACAAAAAATAACGCGTTAAAAAAATTAACGCAATTAATCTCATGCCAATGGACCGTAATAAGGAAGATTCCTGAGAAATGCAAGCTTGTAGTACCACCTGTTTACTCCAGAGGGCAGTAAGTGAAATTTCAGCTCTACGAGCAATGCGCAGTTTACACAGTGAAGAAAACACTTCAGTAGGCAGAACAACACAAACATGTGTTATGTTATTGTGTTCAAAACACTTGGAGCGCAAATGTGATATAAGGGATCTCAAGATGTCTTTAAAGAATGAGTATTAAACTATATTTAACTTGACACAGTGAGCTAAACATTTTATGTTTAACACGCAACACACCCACACAATGTCTGACATAGTTGTAAATTGACGGGCCCTTAAACAAGCCCTCGTAATAAATCTACATCTGATTGACAAATTCACTTGTGAAATGGATTGCTGTGAACTGTATGCCAATGATTGACTTATGATCAATAATATGGTAGTAAACAATACATTGTATTCCAAAGCCACTTTTTGTATTGTTTTATGATTAACAATTCTGCTACAGGAATGTAATCTGAATATTATATATAAATTTATAAAAAAAATGAAATATTTTAAGATAACTATTTATAATTAGATATTGATATAAATATTTATAATCATTATATATTGAGTTATTGTTATATGAGGGGCTTTCTCAGCAAATATTTGTGTATGCGATTAATCGCGATTAATTAATTAATTGGGACACCATGTAATTAATTCGATTTAAAATTTTAATCAATTGACAGCCCTAATATATATATATATATATATATATATATATATATATATATATATATATATATAAATAATGTAATGGCACTACATGTACAACATATCAAACTACGTTGTATCTGCAAACAAATTATGCTAGACATTTTCTCAGAACTAAATTTTCATGCATTTTTGCCATAACTTTACCCAGCTGGTTACAAGGTCATTTCTAATGGATTGTTTTAAATCTTTTAAACTTAAACTTAAAGTGTGCTTTTGCTTGCTTAAAAATAAATACCACTTTTTTCCCCCACATCTAATTCAGTTACATTTTTAAAATAAATGACTTCTGTTTTTTTTTTTTCTAGGACACTGTACATACTCAAATACAAGTTATTCAGATCAGTTAAGAGCATTGAGGCAGATTGCACTCAGTTGCACTGTTTTGAAGGATTGTGTACAATTCATAAGGACATTTCAAGGATGAATGTTTTCATTGTAATCTGCAATTTCTATAGAAAAAAAAACACTTTCTTTGAATGCACTTTGAAAGGACAATTATTACATTGATAAAATGCATTTTAAGATGGATGAATCTTCAAAAAAAAAAAAAAAAAAAGAATGTGACAAAGAATCTCAGTGACATCCACCGTTTTGCCTCAGATTTCCTTGACTTTCCTCTGCATATTTGACAGAGAAATGACCTGTGCATGACAGCTGCATTGTTTATCTTTTTGGGTGTTGGAGTGTTTGCAGCACTAATATGTACAATTGCTTTGACTGACACATGTGTTTACATTATGTCTGAGACAAACAGAAATCATTGCATTCACTCTGAACACCCCTATCTGTGTCACTCTCACAAACACAGCACATCCCACCTCAATAACTGATCGATCCAGGTGACATTTAGTGAACCCCCCCCCCCCCCCCACCAACAATAGAAGTCTGTGCATACCGTTATTATATATATATATATATATATATATATATATATATATATATATATATATATATATAATGTCTAAAAGTATTTTCAAACCATCAGACTAATTAAAGCTTGAAGTATGTGTAGCTTCATGTGCCCAGTACACAGGGCAGTCAGTGCACCTCAACAAACCTCACAAACAGCACAGCCACAAAATTAGAGCTGGTCACACAGGACAAGTTCTTGACATCTAGATTATACAGTCATTCTAACAACTTTACTAATCCATGTGTTTATTGCACTGACTATCAAAATCCCAGTACTGACAGTGTTAGATGTACGGATCAAGTTATGAAATGAATTATGTCAAATATTTATTGAAGTGCTTGAAGTGGTTATCAAGAATGACTATTTATTAAAACATTAAAAGATTACCTGACATCTGCACATAACTAAATTTATATTTGTAAGTTTCGCCACTTTGTGACATCCCACCACTTTTTAAAACAAAGAGACACTCATGTTTCTGACTTGTGATATACATAGACAGACAATTAAAAATTGTGCTGACTGAATGCAAGAACGCTTCCCGTGAGAACAGGAAAGATTGACAAACTCGGTTACAAAATGGACTGCTCTCGACTGTAGGCTGCTGTTCAATGAAATGGGGATAAAACAAAAAACAACTTCTTAAGCCATTTTTTGTGTTGTCTAATCAAATGCTTTACTTGTTTGCCACAATAATGCAGTTTTCTGATCTGAATATCTGAATAATATTATATTCATGATGAATTATCTTGGAGGCTTTATTCAGCAAATTTTGATGTGATTAATTGTGATTCATTTTATTAATTGGCATGTCATGTAATTAATTTGGTTAAAAAGTAATTGATTGTCATTCTTAATAGAGGTAGACAAAAATATCGGTTTTACCAATTAATCAGTGCTGATTGTTGCTTTTTGGAAATATCGGTTATCGGCAAAAATCGTCAATAGTTGCTGATAGTTCTTTCGTCATTTTGTCATTTCAATATAAGAGTCCCAGGTGTGTTTCGAGCTTGTTTAGATGTAAAAGTCACACCTTTTGCACCAAATCTTAATTTTTACTCATTATTGTGATTTTGGTTGAACAATAAATGGCATCTGGGATTTTATTCATTTTGTAGTGTACCAAAACAGTGCTGCATTTTGAATTCTGCTTAAATGCATTTTAGTTTATAAATGTTATATTAATATAAACGTTTTTACCCATGCATACAGCCTTGCCCTGCAGTCAGATGAATACCATGGGGGCATGCTTCCGAGGCGTCATGCCAGCTCCCATGCTCTCCTCCTTATGTTAGTGGGAAATGTGTCTGTTTCATTCAGGATTTTGCCTGAGGAGCCGAAAATTATGTTCGGCCATACAGTGGCTCGGTTCAGCAACGTGGCCGGGAGGACACAACGTCTCGTTCCCTCCATCAGGGAACGGAGGTTACAATAGTAACCTAGATGTTCCCCATCTGTCGCTCACTTCGACGTTGTGTTGAAGAAGCGACACTAGGGGTCCAATTTTAATCACACCATGCACTGAACCATGTACGTATTAAATTTGAGTATTCATAGTAAGTCTGGTCGGGAATTCCTCTGCTGAATTCGCGGACCAGAGGGCTAGGGAGGAGTTATACAGGGAGCCAAGTTAGTGGGATCTCCTGGGATAAGAGCGCACACTATTACCTCAATGGAGGGAAAGGGCGCTAGGTGCAAGCGGTACACCGAATTCTACCGGCTCGGACCTGAGAAAAGACGGGATGAAACCGACTCAACCCTGAGATTGTAAAACCTCGTAAAGGTATTGGGTGTTGCCCAACCCACTGCTCTGCATATGTCTGCTAGGAAGGTGCCTTTGGCCAGTTCCCACGAGGGTGCTCGATTCCGCAATGGGACGGGCACGGCCTGGGTGTGACAGGCCAATGCTATGGTGTCAACCACCCAGTGGGATAGCCTCTGTTTGGAGACAGGGTTCTCTTTCTGCTGTCCACCAAAGCAGACACAAATAGATAAGCAAAGCACGTACCGGACACAGCAACGAAGGGGCTGGGTCTGCCTCCTCCCGGGGCAGCACTTGCAGGTTCACTACCTGGTCTCTGAAGGGAGTCGTAGGAACCTTGGGCACATAGCCCGGTCATGGTCTTAGGGTGACGTGAGTGTCTGCTGGACCGAACTCCAGGCAGGTGTCGCTGACAGAGAACACTTGCAGTTCCCCAACTCTCTTGATTGAGGCGAGCGCGATCAGGAGGGCCGTCCTCAAGGAGAGGGCCTCGAGCTCAACTGAGTCAAGCGGCTCGAAGGGGGGTCTCTGAAGGCCCGAGAGGACCACTGAGAGAACCCAGGAGGGGAACAGGCTTGGCCGGGGAGGATTCAACTTCCGGCACCTCTAAGGAACCTGATAATCAAGTCGCGCTTACCCAAGGACTTGCCGTCCACTGCGTCATGGTGGTCTGCGATAGCGGCTACATACACCTTCAAGGTGGAGGGGGACAGCCTCCCCTCCAACCTCTCTTGCAGGGATGAAAGCACTGACTGAACTGCGCATCTCTGCGGGTCTTCAGATTGGGAAGAACATCAATTTGCAAACAAGCGCCACTTCGGGGCATAAAGTTGCCTGGTAGATGGAGCTCTGGCTTGGTTGATCGTGTCTACGACAGCAGGTGGTAGGCCAATTAGATCTTCCGCATCCCATCAGGGGCCAGACGTGGAGTTTCCAGAGGTCTGGGTGTTTCCAGAGGGGTCTGGCGGACTGAATCGCGTAGCCGAGTCGGATGGTCCTGGCCAACTAGCGCGATGGGTTGGGAAGTGAAAGCCACATGTCCAAGCTCCGTGCGAGGGGCACTAAGGGGACGATCGTTTTCGACGTGCCTGGCGAAGCTTCGCAGTGGGACGGGGCAGGTAGTGGTGCGTCCCGAAGCTCTGGTGCTGAGAGAAGACTCAAGCACTTACTTTGCTCCGCACACCCAGCAAGGGGCGGGTAGTAACTGAGGAGGAGGTCCCATGTGGGCGTCCTCTGGACTTGAGGTGGGGGGTCCGCTTCCGGGCAACCGGGACTGCTGAAGAGTGGCACCGGGTTACCGTGAGGACAGCATTTGCTGGCCAGGTGTCCCAGGGAGAGAGGAAATTGCTCCATATTGAGAATGTGAGAACCGCAGCCCGAAGGGTGTGTGGCACAGAAAATATCTTTAACTGAAGGTTCTCTTCCCAGCCCTCCACAGGGGACGGAGTGGTCAGCTTACCAGTTCCGGAGCAAACGTCTCGTTCCCTGGGTCGTCCATCTCAGGAACACTTGGGAGCCTACTGGGTCCTCGAGGACCTTCCTGCGGGGCACTCGACGCTGGGGCTGAGAGCTGGGCCTAGGTTGAAGTGGAGCTGCCTGACGTTTGGAAGCCACAGGGGGATGCACTCAGCGAGCAGAAGGAGCAAGGCCTGTGCTGGTACGGCAGACCTTCGTGGCCCCGGGGGGTGCGATCAATCATTGAGCGCAGTTCCTGCAGCACATCAGAAACAGGACTACCCAAGTGCATTGGCCTGGTGGACTGCAGGGGGGCCAAGGTATGCAGGGCGGAGACAGCTTGGAGATGCTCCACCGTCGAGGGTAGTGAGAGCGGAGGAGCAAGAAAGCCAGTTTCGGGCAGTAAAAGGTGCCCTCTATGGCTTCCTCGACTCGTCATGCACCTCCAGGAAGAAAGGAACCAGGGGGGTGCATGGCTGTGAGCGCCGCCCTAACATGGGAAGCAATCATCTAGCTGTGATGGCGTTCAGGCAAGCATAGCGGACATCTATGCGTCAGGCTCACACTGAACAAGCAGACCCGTAGGTGGTAGCCCAGTTGAGTCAACAGCATCAGACGCCGCTGTGACGCTCTCCGATGTAGCGGCGAAATCATCATCCAGCTTGTGGAGTCTGAGAGAGTAAACAGACTGGCCGTGAGGCGAGCTGCTCTCACCTCGAGCCCGGACGGAAGCAAAAAGAGCATGCTGGGGAGCGGGTGGTTCGTGATGATTAACTTAGCGAAACCGAGCCCGCTGTATGCCCCAAATCGCCTTGATCGCCAGCCGCACCGGTCCCAATCCCGTAGAATGGAGGTGAGACATGGGGGGTGGGTGAAGTGGCTTTCTCTCTTTTTGAGGTAAGAAAGCCACGACCGCAACATTGCCATGGTTATTTTCTCGCACTGAGAACATGAACATTCATAAAACGCTGCCTGCGTGTGATCGCAGCTCAGGCACATGAGGCAGCTCTTATGACCGTCAGAAGTGGAGAGAAATTCAACCGCATCCAGGAACTACACCCGGACGGAAAAACATCTTTAAAAAGACACGCCCTGAAAAGAACGTTCATCGCCAGCTGTGTATTGCTCTTATAGAGAAATAAACTCTTTTAGGAAAACATTCTCTTTTAAAATCGCTGTCGAAGCACCCAGGGGCAAAGCTGCACTGTTGTGCAGAGAAGAAGAAAGCCGCTGATATGCGCCGCACATCCAACAGCATACGCTCATAGAAATGAAATGAACAGCCTTGTGAATAGCAGCTCGCTGATCACACAACCAGTCAGCTCCGGAGAAAATTTTTTAATGGACAGACGCGTTTCCCTCCCTTTGCACCCATATTTGTGTGACATGCAAATTCTGTCTGCCAATTTCTCATTGGCCTTTTCTCAAGTTCAGAGATGTGTGAGGCTCTCAAGAGAGACCCCTAGTGCCGCTTCTTTGACACAACGTTGAAGTAAGTGACAGACAGGTAATCAATTATATTTCAATTATTTGTTTTACATGTTTATTTTTTAATTGGATAATTTGTACTATATAGAGGTCTTTACATTGATTTGTTGAACAAGCGCGGTACTGTCTCTTTAACAAAACTGGCATTTCTCTAGATGAGCGAACGTTAACGAGACTCAAATGGCTTTATCTCATCTTTCCTATGCATGATAAGAATTAAATGTTTATTTTTGTTGTTTTTGATCAACAACTGACTGTAGAGAACAGAAAGGGTATTAAAAGAGTCATTATTCAATGACAAATGAGTCACATGAATCTCATCTTTGGACACCCATTACACTGAACAACTTTTACAATGTGCAGTGAAAGGATCTTGCCGCTGAATAGGTCACCACTATACTACACCGTCACTGTTGAGTGAAATATTAACATTTACCAGCCAGTTGCCAAAGATAAAAATTTTCGTCACATTTAGTCACACAATTTGGTTGCAAATGCAAGTTATGTCCTCTCATTGCATAGAGTAAAAAATTGATCTTGTGATTTAGGAATTGATATCGAGATTGTTTAAATGAAATCCGATACATCGGAAAGTTATAGTTTTACCCTCCACTACTAGATAACGTTTTGTCAAGGCAAACTTTAATATTGGCTCGATAAAGCCTTATCTGAAAGTAAAAAAAAAAGATTTAAAGATTGAAGTTTGAATGCTTAACAGACCTTACAATTAATCAAAGATAACACACTTACGTCAGAACAGGCTGTAGGTCTGTGCTGAGGTTGGTGGATGTAGCTTGAAAGCTGTAGGAGGATTTGCATTTAATAATTTGGTCATTATTTAGGGACTGTGGACAAACCCTAAACCCAGTCTGTATGTTAGCTTTGTCAATCCAACATAATCTTAAACAACTGGAAAAATAACAGAAATCCATTGGTGAAAATGCTTTCCGCGCATTTTCACTAATGGATCTCCTTTATTTTTCCAGTTGTTTATGAATCTAATGGCTTTTGAACTATGTTTTTTGACTGCATTATGATAGTGTTACATTATGATAGTGTGACGGCTAACAGCCCTTTCTAAACAGCAAAGCATTGACATCTTGAAAACAGCATTCTGGGTTGCACAGGCGCATTTAGAGCAACAAGCTTGAAGTGGTTTAATGGAAGGGGCAAAATAGTGTACAATTCATGAAGCGAGAGGACACCCATTTCATCCCCAATTCATAAAACTCCAGCAACTCTTTGTCAGATAAATAATAACCGAGTCATGTCCTGTGGTGATAAGTAGCCATCATTGATCTCCATCTACGTAGTGCTCTGAGTCATTTCGGGCTAATTCCTCACAGTCGTTATTTCGGCAGATGCCATATGGCGAGGGTTTCATGCCACCTGCCTTTGGGCGGGTGTTGTTATTGGATTTGAGGTAGAGGTAGAGTAGCGGGGCAATTTTGGCAAAGACTTCAGAACGTCACCTTGCCACTCTGAATCAGCAAATGAGCAGAAATGAGCCTGTCTCATATCTCGTCTACATTCGCTTTCTTTAAATGGCTTCTCTCTTGAGGGTGTAGCAGGTGTAAGCTCCATAAAATAAGCGTAAACAGATTCAATTTATGAAAAAAGCCATTTACACTCTTTTAATGTGCTAGACGCACTAAAAGGAAACCTTAGACTTTTTATATTATTACAGGATGCTCTTTGCTTGCCTTGTTTATTAATAGTTCCCCCCCCCTGTGAAATTTAGTCCGGATATTATGGAAAAACTCATTGAGGGAGACACATTGAAAAAAGGCCAGCTCATCTGTTTTCTATAGAGATGTTTGCATAATCTAATGCATGATGCAAAACTCGATGATGCTTGATAATTTGTAATGCCCCTACTTGCATCTGTTTTTTTTTTGTAGCAGCAGGATGAATATCAGTTATTTTAGACATCATCATAAAGGAACGTAAATGAATTCTATAATGGAAAGAAGAATATTTGGAGTTGAAAGCAAATATGTGTTTTTGTGCAATTTTTCAGAAGCTGAAAGCTTTTTTTTTTTTTTTTGTACTGGCATTCTCCGCTGCAATAGAAATGCAATTATCTGCCTTTGCTAGATGAGAATTCAAGGAGAAATGGCTCTGAATGGCATTTGTTTAATAAAGAAATCAGTATACTAATTTTTAGAGCACTTGATCTTAGAAGTCTTCTGTTATGCATTCTGTTTTTGTGAGGTTCCCAAAGGCTGTTGTTTATATAACCACATAATAATAAAATAATAAAAGAGACAACCCATGATACTATATGATATGCCTCTATTACACTGCAGTTCAGCACAGCGCCCCTACAACTGTTTTACTGGTTCTAGAGCTGACAAAGATCTCAAAGTCGTGAGTTCTGTGTGTATGCATGCTTATTTAACACAGTGCATGCTTGCATCTTTATTTTTTGTTCTTCAGTTTTCTTTTTGGCTTGGCACCATTTTTTTGCCACCTTATTTCTTTTTGTAACAATGATTGTCATGAAATCACCAAGGAGAACAGATGGAGTTATTTACTTTGTCAGTGAAAAACATTGTTATATGTATTCAATGTACCTAAAGGACTGTTTCAAACTAAATCTATTCATTGCGTGGGCAACATGCTGTCTGTCAACTTCAGCTTGCAGCTTATTAGCTACATCTATGCAGAGTTACAAATGTTTTTTTTTTTTTTTTTTTTTTTTTTTTAAACAACCATGCAAAGTGAAGTATTGATGGGGGATGATTTATTAAATCAATGTTTTTCAAGGCATGTAGAACATTAGTATAACTGCACTGTTCAATGCAGATTCATCACCACCTGTGCCTGCTTCAACCACAAAGGGCAGTTTTCTTTTAAATATAACTTGCCTCTCTAGCAGAATGTTCAAAAGTACAAATCCACCCACAAAAGTACAAATCCACCTACTAAAGCAACAGATGTGAGGATGCATATAAATTATGTTTGAGAATCTTGGGTTTTGTTTTGAGACCACCCTAGCAACCATGTAGTAACACTCTAGCAACCATCCTAAGCACCCTAAAAACATGGCAGTGAGTTTTGCACCACTCAAGTTTTCTTCAAACGAAGTTCAAACAGCCTCTCTAATGACATAAGCACATAAGCCTCCTCTGCGTAGATATTCATACGTAGATACCTAATTGGCAGCTGTCCTATAGGTATATAGGTATTGAAACCACAGATGTCCTTTCAGAGCATTGTGCCCGTGAGCAAGGTGCTCAGTTCCAGAGTGCTGCAGGGTGTGTGTCCCAATTATAATAAAATAGAAGGGCTTTGGTGGGACTATGGCCGTGACACATGCCAGACACACTACTGCAGTAAAGTGAGTATGGCTATCTCTATGGAGAAACATTGTGTTGAATAGATCGAAGACCAGACTATTAATCCATTTTCAATTAATAACATTTTGGTAAACGTCCATGAAATGCAGAGCTTCAAAACAATTTTTTGATGTCCCCTACTGTGGACTTGCTTGCTTTCAGATTGGTTAAATTAAATAATTTACTCTTGATAGATTAGACTGGGTTATCCTGACTTTCATTAGACAACATCCACCACCACATCTAAGTGAAGAGAAATTTTTCTTATTCTGCCTTTAATGACTTTATAGAGTGGTTGATAGGAATTTGATTCAGACGCAGGTTCAGTGAGCCTAGTTCTAATGAGCATTATTGGAATGTAAAGGCAGCAGTGTAGACTTCAGGAGCAGCATAATAGAGCTTGCCTCTGCTTGTAATGAGATGGCTATCCCAGCTGCTCTAATTGCCACCCGGGCCCCTGGTCTGCTCATCACAGAGGGCCTAATTGGCCATCACTGCCCATGCAGGCACAGGACGAGGCGAGAACACCATTAGTTGTTTCTCCAGACTAGAATATATACTATTTAAAGTCACACATTCATTTGTGCTACAGTGCATAATGAACTCAATTCAACAAAGTATTTCAGGGTTTTGATGCCTTGTCAATGAGTGCGTGTGTACATGCATGCTCTTAGAACAATTAAGCTTACTTGCAGACAATGTTTGTGGTCATGTAAACAATTAACAATTAACATGCCTTTACAATTAACATTGTTTAATGTTATAGGGGTGAGGTCATAAAGGGCTTAAAGGGAAAATTCTCTCAGTTCTCTCAAATCATTTACTCACCCTCATACCATCGAATATGTGTATGACTTTCTTACTTCAGCAGAAAACAAACAAAGAGCTTTAGAAGAATATGTCAGCTCTGTAGGCCCATACAATGCAAGTGAATGGTGATCAGACTTTTGTAGCTCCAAAAATCACACAAAGGAATCATAGAATTAATCCATAAGACTCCAGTGTTTAAATATAAAATGTAAGTATTTTTTTTTACTCTATATCTCCACTTTAACTTTTACATCTGAATGTCACATGTGCTGCCTGTTTAGTTTCACTTTCACATCTGAAAGTGAAAGTTAAAGTAGATATTTAGAGTAAAAAGGGATTTTTTTATTGATCTGTTTCTCACCCACACCTATTATATTGATTCTGAATATAAGGATTTAACCACTGGAGTCATAAGACTTTTTAAATCTTCGTTTGTGTTTTGCTAAAGAAATAATGTCATGCACATCTGGGCCATGAAGATGAGTAAATGATAAGAGAATTAAAATTTTTGGGTGAACTATCCCATTTCTCAGATTTCATGTCGCACGTACTGTAAACACGTAAACTAGTAGTGCATTGCGATGGCAGCATTAAGGTCATGGGTATGAATCCCAGGAAACATATTGCACAGTATGCAATGAAAAATGCATACAATTTAAAAGAAACACTATGCAACAATGAACATTTTAAACAGTAGTATGTAGTATCTTTTTTAGGATTCAGTCTGGAAAGGGAAGGTCCAAGTCGAATGCATTGCATTGTTTGATAAGTGTTCCACACATTGTGCTCTGCTGTGTAGTGCACATTTTGGCAAATGCGGTATATAATTTAAATGTTGAAGGACATCTGCTTATCCTATGCATACAAAAATACTTTTATAATGCGGAAATAGTTAGAGCAGCATGCTTGCATTGAAAACATAGCACTATACTAGTAAAATGCATTCCTTGAATGTGCTCAGTCGCTGCAGAGCGTCTGCTAAATGTATAAAGATAACAAAATAAAATAAAATAAAGAAGGCTGTTGTTCAATTCGCCACATCCACTTTATAAGTTATCGGATAAAATTGCGTTAATTTTGCTTCGTTTACTTCACTTGTTCATACTGGAACAGCGTTTTCCTCCAGCGAGATTTCTGAATACGCTCTCTAGTACTGCATACTTTGGAAAAGTATGACAATAGAAAATAGGAAAACAGAGTTTTCGTAGTTGTGTGGATGTGGCTTAAGGAAGAACATGTCTTGGCTATTTAGAATGTATGTGTGAATATGGATATTTTTTCTCTATTTTTTTGGAGCACAACTGTGTCAATATTAATGAGGTATAAAAAGCTAATTCATTCTCTATTTGTCTATATGACCAAGTAAATTAATACCCAGTCTTGATTGCTTTGATTTTTTGAAGTATAGCCAGCTAAATATACTGTAAACAGTGCAGAAATAAATGCAGGAATCCACTGGCTTCAGCAGGCTTCATGTGCGTCCATTAAATTACCTCAATGTCTTATTTTGCTAATGTATGCTTTGTACGTGAACAGAGCAATTAATTTGTGCTTGTCCACACACAAACATGCCTGCGTGTGTTTGCGTGTCTCTGCATGAAAGGTCAGATGTAAGGACTGCAGAGTCCTTGGAAAAGTTGCGTCAGCTTGGCGAGAGAAAAAAGGCCTTGCTGTAATGCGATATTGATTGATGCTTAAATCAGTTTGATAACAGCTTTGTCAAATCAGCTGTTTTAACAATCAGATTAGAGCTTTTAGTGTCATCGATTGGGGAGTTTCAAACCTTAAAGATGACAGTCCCAGAGTAACAAGCGTTGTGTTAAAATCACCCATACATCAAACCGAAAACAGTTGCAAGATTGCATTAGTCCTCTGTCAGCATGTCTGAAAATGTGCTTTGAGAGATGGTGTATAATAAATAGACTCTAATTACAGGTACAGTAACAAAGAGCTTTTAAAAATTAAGACACAATGTACTTAGCAGAGAAAATAGGAATTACAGCATAATAAAGGAAATTATCACATTAGACGTTCCCAGGAGAAGGACTACATAAATGTGCTATTTTTAATCCCTTATGTACTATGTTACATCAACAGCATATAATCAATATTTCAGACTTTGTCACGGAGGTTCTTTAATTAAGCAGCAAAGATTCTAGATAGCAGGGGGGGGGGTCATGTTCATGAATCAAGACTGCAAGTTCATGCTCAAGTAGGGGTAACCCAGGAGCTGGAGAGGTACTTGGATCTCAGTCGTGCTCAATAACCATTGTGGCCTTCAGCAAAGCCCTTGCCCTGGGTCACTATGGATGAAAAGTGCCTGCTAAATGCCAAGTACCAGACTGACAAAGCTTCTATTTCATCCATCAGTATAGCATGCAGAACCACTGAGGACTGGGGTTTCACTAACGCACTAAATAGAGCAATCCACTAACCCCAACTTGCTTCAAAAGAACTGTCCCTGTCTGTGTCCCCGGTTTGAAATAATATGAGGATAAGCTAATGACAGAATTACATTTTTTTGAGGTGAACTGTACTGATTTTGAAGTGCACTATCCCTTTAAGTACTTATTTTGGGGTGAACTGTACTCATTTTCGGGTTAGGCATACTCATTTTCAGATGAACTGTACCTTTAATTATTCATTTCTGGGTGAACTCTCCCCAAGTACTCATAACACAGTATCTGCTACCAATTTTGGTGAATGAGTTAAAGATTGTGAGTCTTTTTGACTAGTTACTAATATTACATTTTTAAGTACTTATTTTTAAGTGAAGTGTACACTTTACACATGAACTAAAAACATTTTTGGGAGAACCATTCCTTTTAAGTACTCAATTTTGGGTTAACAGTTCCTTCTAACTCTAAGTAGGCCTACTCATTTTTGGTTAAACAATTCCTGCAAGTTCTTATAACACCGTATATTCAACCTATTTGTTGAACAAGTTAGTCGTTGTGAGACTTTTTGACCAATTCATCAAAAAGAACCAGCTCATAACAGTCATTTGTTCATGAATCAGACTCTACCAGTCACAGTTTGTTTGTTTATGTGTGCAAACAGTGAGGAAAATGCAATAAAATGATGTATAGTCTATTTATTTTCTCTGTATTATTTCACAGTGCCCAGTCTTTCTGTCAAATCACATTCAATTCAGACAGCAAACTCTATCTGCTTAAGTATCATTTTGTGTGCTTTGCACTGATTAAGCAGCAATGCAAGAAACAGTATTTATCAGTGTATTTTAACAGAACCAAATGACACGGACATCAATTGGTTCCTGTATTTATTATAAAAAAAATGTATATATGTATTTTTTTGTTTTAACGGATCAGGTTCCCAAGTTACTTTATACAAAAGCATCAGCCCACCAAATGCCCAGCTTAGGATACATTAACAGACTCATGTGCATTGGGCTGGACCACACTGCGGACTAATAATTGGTTCATGGTTTCATCGGTTGAGAATAGAGCTAGATAGCGTGGGAGCATCTGATCCGATATGTGTGAGGAACAATGACTGCATTTACGACCTCTTCTTCATCCCAATGGCTTTTCTCACAGCTTGTGTCTCCCAAATAAGGTGACTGAACATTGTATTTGCGGAATCCTCCCCCTGCTTATCACCCACTCCCAGAGGTCACTTTATGGCCCATCAGTCTTAGAGTGCCGCAGAGACCAGCATGAGGTCCCTAATGCCACTGTCACTCCCTCTCTACTTCCCTGATCTCTTAGCAACACCACCTCCACCTCTCTCATCATTCGTTCGTTTGCTCTCAACTCCCTCTCTCGCTCTCGGAAGGATCTCAACGTACTTGCCAAACCAATTTGGTTTGGCTGAGAGCAGACTGGGTGAATCTGGAGTTCTACAGCGTGACTCATGTTCACCCTCTTCTCCTCGAATGGCGGCCCTTGTCGCTCCTTTCATTAAGCTCTGGGAAATATCGTCAAAACACTTAATTGTTTTTTAAGGCTTATGTAAAGGCTGAGCCTAGTCAAAGTCCCTTTAAAAAGTGAATTATGCAGTTTCTGTTCCATTTTCCAAATGGTAATGGTAAACAAGTTTCCTGAGCACTCCCATTGTCTCAAATAGATGGTTCCGTCCCAAAGTCATGCCATTGGTTGCCAATGTTGCTGTGTTTGGCTGGTCTACAGGCCTGCATGAATCCCGAAACTGTGTGACCCAACTCAATGGTAGTCACATTTTTAAGCCAAACTTGACTTCGGCTTGATCACTCACTCTATTTATCATTTCTTCTCCAAGCAAGAAAATGTGTTGCAGTAGACTGTATTTTACAGTTTGTAAGCTTCAATTTATCTTTACAACCTGAACTGACTTTGACGTAGCGAAGTTAGGAGGGTTTTTTTTTGTTGTTGAGTACGGTCTTAGAGTATACAAGTAGATCTGATTATACAAAGGGTGTGATTAAGCACTTCATTACAGTTTGTACCCCACTGAGATCACAATAAGCTGGAATATTTATCTGTAATTATCATCTATGCAACATAATAAGCTATAATTATTTCTCGTCATATTTAATAGCTATTATCATTCATCAGGTATGCACTTATAAATCAGTCGTTCAACTGCCTGGAACTTTACAATTCACCAAACTCCAAACCACCAATGAGACCCAGTGTATACAATCTATTAAAAAGGATGACGCTTGGGTGTGCAAATTGTGATTCAGGCTCACCCTAGTAGCTACCACACGTCAGTCATCATTGAGTATTTGCGAATGGTGTGAAGAGGGGGTCTGTAAAAGCTGGCAGCTAGCACAGGCTGGCTTCGCGCCCATCGTACTGACCTATTTTCCACATTCAGCTGTGATTATGACTATTGGAGAGGCCATGAGCGTTCTTTTGTTTTGATGTGGTAGACCCCCATGTGCCATATGATATGGAGGTAAGAAAGGATGCCATGGCACAAAGGAATACAATTGTAAAGTCTATTTTTCTCCTTTTTAAAAGTTACTGTGTACGATTTATAACCTTTTCACACAGACAAAAGGTGCTTCCTCTATGCTCTTGACAGTCAGATTGCTCCCGTTTGAGTAAACAGCTTTGGAGTCCATCTGTGTAATTAAATTTGCAAATGAGTGTTGCAAAGATCTGCTGTGTTCATCTTGACACAAGAACGATTTCGCAACATGCAGTTGGGGAAAGGATAAAGAAGGGGTTGGAATCAAGTCCTGGAAAAAGAAATCTAGAACCCAAGATACGTTTTTTTATCGTATGCATTTTTCTTTAATGTGTACAGAACAGTATCAATTCTCAAATAAATGACTCGTATGAACCAGTTACTTTTAATGACTCTAAGAATCAGCACATTCAGAACCAGACTGATCTGAACTGTTAATTGTGGCAACAGTAGTTTGAAAGGTTTGCTGCTGAAATCGGTCTATGCTTACTGAAATTTGAATCACTGCCCACCAGTGGCCGAAGCCTGAAGTATTGTTGAATGTATGGGCTCCATTTTCTGGGTGAAATGTCCACTGGGTGGTGCAAAAAGTGAGTTGTATTTGTAGTTATAAATAATGTAAAACAGTCAATGTGAATACAAGCCCCAACCCCAAACCTAACCATATTTGGAGTAAAATGTACATTTTTTAGCATTTTCAGCTGTTCAGCGATTTCTTTCTTGTCACACAATTACATAATTTCAACTCAAATCAATATTTTATCTCCATGCATTCATTTATTAGGTTAGTAACCCTGTAATAAGCTGAATACAGTACAGTCAACCAGATGTTATTGCAAAATTAATTGGTCACCTGTTGGGATTTATTTTGCGATAACAACCGGCTGACTGTTCATTATCCCTGACATATAGAATATCATCAAAAGGCTGAAAAATATTAAAGTCCTTACAATTCCTTGCCCAAGGAAAAAGTGGGACCTCTTGTTACAGATATTGTATGTTTTTGATGTTCTCCTTTCTTATACTTTTTAATACCCTCAATAATAATTGACTAAACCGTCAATGCATCAGTTTAGTCTTCAGCTAATTCTGTATGAATTATTAATTCATTCCCTTTTATTGTCAGAAATAATCCCGGTGTATTTTCGCTCAGAACCAGAAATCTTGTTTATTTCCATAAGCTTCAACTCATAAATGACTGACTAAAAATCACTGAAAGTGCTGCATAATTTCATAATCATTTTTTTTTTTTTTTTTTATCTGTAAACCAGCGTGAGGTTATTGAATACAGTTGTATAGAACGGTGAGTAGTGTGTCTCTCTTAAAACACCTATTGATGGAAGTGATAAAAGGTCCAGTAGTTTTCTCTAAGCCTTGATTACTAAGCCTGCACTTTACAAATGACATTCATTTCCCAATATTGGACATGAATGCAATCCTATCACCAATGAAGCTGACCGGCATCTGTTGATGATGAATGCTCATAGATTTAACATGAAAAGCCATCAGTGGAATGCAAGCTTACTTACAGACCTTTGTCTTTGACAGATGCTACATCAAGAGCATTATGATTTCGATGTTAGGATGAATACAAACTTTGGTTTAAATAATCAGTGTTAAGCAAAATTAGTTTAGTGCATCATCTTGCTTTCAGAAATTTCTGTTTATCAGTCACTTAAACAGAATGGAATCAGTCGCTATTTTTCAAATAAATGCGCTTGCATCTGTGCAGGTGCTCTGAAAGCCAGTCGTTTTTGACCGAATCAAGTATAAAGGAACTGTCAGTGAGGCCTGTAATGTGTCACACACATCATTCTGGGCACATTAGTTCTGAGTGCAGCATAGTCTCCCATTAATGGTGTGGAAAGAAGAGCGTAATTGAATTTCTCCAATGTATGAAACCGTGAGCCATTCTAACATTTAATTCATAGCATGTGTCATTGTTTTAGAATAAGAAGAAATCGTAAAAGCACTCAGCGTATACAAGATGTCCTTGTTTCAGCTAATGTTGTCAACAATGAACCAGATCTGTAAAATGAATAGTTCACTCAAATAATTAAAAATTGCGTCATCATTTACATGACTTATACACATTTAAATATCTATAAGTAAGCCTACAAAGAGCATACTTACAGTTGTCTCTGCATATTAAGCTGGCATCTGAGAAAGCTTTGCTGCCTTACAAAAATGAATGCACATCAATGATTTGATGAACAAATCAATGAACAAATTGATACCAATGATTAGCAGGTGAATGATGCTCATCGATTGAGAAGGCCAAAGAGAACAAATCTAGTCAGCAATTTGAAATTCACTTGTTATACAACTTTGGTTTGTCCATTTGTATTTCTGCTTGGCTAAGATAAAGACATAATCCAACAGAAAGGTCATTTACACTGTATTTGGTAACAGTGAAGTGCTGTCACACTATCCAGACCCAGACAAAGTTCTGATTACTCTTGCTCTGTGCTTCTAAAATGCTTTGAGGACATTAAATGCTGGACTGTAAAAAACGTTCTCCAATTAAATGAGAGCAAAACTAGGTTGTTGTGTTTGGTCTCCCTGGTGCTGTCTCTGATATCACTAGAAACCTAGATACACTGTCTCAAATGTCCATCCTTTTGCAAAAAACCTAGGTGTGATTTTTGACTCTGAGCTAAATTTTGGCAAAAAGATAAATGCTGTGGTGAGGAGTAGCTTTTTTCAATTAAGCCAAATAGCCAAATTAATACCTCTGCCTTCATCTCATCTAGACTTGACTATTCAAATGCACTGTATATGGGGCTAAATCCCTCATCTCTGTATCGCCTGCAGTTGGTCCAAAACGCAGCTGCTAGGTTGCTTACTGGTGCTAAGAAGAGGGAACACATTTCACCGGTTTTAGCATCTCTCCACTGGTTACCGGTGCATAATAAGATACATTTTAAGATCTTGTTATTTGTTTATAAAGCTTTAAATGGTGTGGCCACTTCTTATCTGTCAGAACTTCTGAGCTATCAACAATCCCCTGGAAGCCTCAGATCTTCGGACAAATTTCTCCTGCAAATACCTCGATCTCGCCTAAAGTTTAAAGGGGATCATGCTTTTTCGGTTGGAATTTCTACTCCAATCAATGTTTCATGTGCTTTTATTGATTTATTTGGCAAGATGTATTGTAATAAGATGTACCATGAGCAGTCAGACAAATAACAAAATAAACCCCAACAGATCTCTGACGCAAACCGGAGGTGGATTTCAGCTGTTCAGTAATTTCTTCTCACAGAATTACATCAAATGATCAATATTTTATCAATATTTTATGTCTATGTATTTATTTTATTTGTTAGTAACCATGTAATAACCGGTATAATGTACAATCAGCCATTTTTTTATCAGCCCTTCAGGCCGATACAAGAACTCTCCGCTTCATGTAGGGATCCTGGTCACTGTCTGGGTTTATTTTGCGAGAACAGCTGGCTGACTGTTTGTTATCCCTTACATATAGAATATCACCAAAAGGCTTAAAAATATTGAGATAATATAACTCAATATTTATGCATATCCTATGAAACCATAATCATAAATTAGACAGTCTTTATACTATAAACATTTTGAATCTACATGACAACAAAGTCAAATAAAGTAGAAATCTACAATGTAACAAGTGGTAACCTACGGTTGCGACTTTAAGGAGCTATTTCTCCCTGATCTAACTTTTAAAATTAGTTTTGTTGGTGTAAAATAATTTTCAGATTGATTCAGTGATGTTAAATTATATATTTGTATTGAATAAAACCAATTAATTTAGATGTTACCACATGAAGGACTTTTTTGGTTAACATAGTTGAAAACAAACAAGACATGACACAAAACAAATAATTGAATTAGTGTTTTGAACTGATCTATTGAAATGGACAGTTCACATGAAGTTATTTGTGGAAATGAATCAAGCACTATCGGCATGTTTGCAACTGAGGTTTACATGAGAGACAATATTATAATATTAGTCTTAACATTCTCATACTTGCACATTCTGACACAAGGTTTGACTGTGAACTAGTCTGGACAAATAGAAAGCACATACATATCATTGGAATATTTACAATGTTGCTTAGTTACATGAAGACAAAATATCCTTGAATATATTGTACATTTTCTATAGATCTATAGATAGGGTCAGTTGTCACATATATAATACAGAAATGTTCATATTAGCATACTATCAAATAGTACACTGAGAGTAAATGGAGGATCATCATTTACTGTGGCAGATGGAGTTGAGACATGGCCAAATGTTCTATAGGATTTCCTTGTGTTATTTGTCCCTCACTCAAAATGTCAGCTGTAGACTGTAGATTACTGGGGCCACGACTTTGGGATGTGCTGATATTTGAGAGTGTGATGAAAAGTGGTAAAAGACAAGTGCTGTGTAAACCAAAAACTTCTGGTTCATGGTGTGGTCAATGTCACACTTATATACTAGCACAGGAAGCTTTTCTTTGAAAGCAACAGAGGTTTTACAAATGTTTATTTTTAAAGCTTGTGATGGAAATGGCTTGCTTCCCAGCAAGCGATACATGCCCTGGTCATAAATAATTGTGAGGATGTTGCATGAACTGTGATGATCAAGACATCTGAATTTAAATATCTTATAAAAGTTTTACAGAGGGATGTAAAACAGATATATAAAGTGTTTTGTTGCTAAATTTTTACCTATCGGCATGAAGTTGGATCCACATTGAGTAATATTTTGGCCAAAAAACACCCACGTACACTAGGGCTGCAACAGTACATGAATCTGTGCCAGACCGAACGAATCACACAAATGATTACACATCTTAGCTTTCGTGAAACCACTATTATAACAACATATAATTATATAATAATAACATAGAACATTGTCTTTCCTGATGTACCGAAACTGTACCAAACCGTAACCCCAAAACAGAGGTACGTTCCGGGGCATGAATTTGGTGAACTTCAACTTGCACAGAATTTTGCCAGATCTGCAGAAGATCATGTAAAATTTGAGCAGGACAAATGGTGAACAAAGGATGATTTTTTAAGTTTCTTCCTAATTATATACAGTACCTCCATTTTAACATTTGGGATTGTCCTCAAAAAAGGGCAAATTGCTAAAGTTCAATGATTCGTCTGAGTGTATTGTCTAGCACCCAACAGCCATGAAACAAAATGGCAGCCATGAGCAATGAATCCAATAAGAGGTCTGTCGCTCTGAGAGCAGTGACCATATAGCTTCAATACAGAACATGACTTGAGTCCTGTGTTGTCGATAATGTCCTGGGCAGGTAATAGATAAGTGTTCACTGCGACAAACAGGGCTGCTCATTGGCTGCCGTGTCCCCGGGTGGCTGCCTCTTTTCGGCATGTGTGAGTAATGCACCACACTTGTTCTCATTGCGGTAGATTACTTACTTATTGATTGAGGACCAACATTGCACAGATGGACGCCCTTAGAGGGTGACAAACACTTTAACAACTCTGGAACCTAATGCACCTTAATGTGAGTCCGGGTGGGCGTTAAATAATCTCCCATCTCTAATTCACCCAAATTCACCGCTGCTCGATCCTGCAGAGAGGAAAGAATCCATCTTGATTTGTTGTCTATGGGTCAGAGATGTATGGTCGCAATTACACCCAACTGCACTTTGCCTGGCTTTGGACATGTAACAAATAGCACAAAGGGGTTTAAGTACACTTTCCCCATTTCTACCTTCTTGACAGTTAAAAGAAGCAATGAATTCCCTGCTGATCAAGTAGAGGCAGTTGATGAAGAGATGAGTCTCCTCTACTCCTGCTCATAACTGTCACTTAAGGAGCTTTGAAGAAGAAGGCTTCTCCCACACCTGCCATGAGAAACCACAGGATACCAAGTCAGGATGGCATGCAATTCCACAAATCATGGGCTAAAATGTTTACTCAATCCTCTATCTTCCATTGCATGGAGAGGTGGTGTCATGCATAATAAGCTTAGATTTGCATATCGCATTGATCCAGTGCTGTGTGCGAGCTTTATGGGAGGCGATAAACGGCAGATGTTTCTGAAATCCTCTAACAGAAATTGGCCCAGCTCCTTCCTAGCATGCTAACAAGTTACCTTGGGCCTGCTAACTCAACAAGGTGTGAAATCCCAAAATAGTCCTGCCCAAAGGAACGTCCACCATGCGTTTACTTGACAGCTATTCTGTTTGCAGAATTTAACTAGATATATTGTTTTGCTGCGAGCTCACAATCTGTGGAAAAGCTTTTTGACTTTTTGAAATTGTATTACTCTGGTGAAAATGTACTTTATGTTTTGATGGTTGACGTGAATGTCTGCCAATATTGCAGAGGATTTTCTGTCTTTCTCTGTAAACAACCAGTAATTGCTAATTGGGTTTTATCCTTGCTATACGAAAAACAGTAAACAAGTATTCACATGGCTAAACGTTGTTTAAAATCAACATGAGGCAGTATAATCCACCCATTTTACTTTCATAATGTGACATATTTCCAAGTGAAACAAGATATTTAAAGGTGCACTCAGTCATTATTAATGCAATTCATGTCATCATTCAAACACAATAGTTTTTTTGTTACCAATGTCAGTGTAGAAATTCACTGTTCACAGTCAGTTATGATTTAATTTCATAAAAGTATTCAATAACCGGATGTTACTTAGATTAAGCAAGTGGTATTTGACTGGTCATGTAATCATATCATGGCAGCCACCATTCGGGGACCCGCTCCATGTTATAAGATACAAGCATAAAATGCTTGTATTTCAAAATTCATATAAAATTCGAATTTTTCTAATTAATTTTTTCTTTTTAAAAATACTGTACACCTTATACAAGAAAAATAAAGGAAGGCAATAGATTTGTTTCATGGTCAATTGATTGGATCGTAAAATGTGGTCTTTATATTGGGCCCTAAGAAATTTCACAATGCAGAAAAAGAGGACAGAAACATGGAATTCAATCATAAAAATGTAATTAAGAGTAAATTACGCAGTTTCACACAATTTGACAAATTTGGGATGAAACAAATAAAACGACTGCATCGCTGTAAGCATATGAGTGGCTGTGAACAATCCGCACAAACTACTTCACCTGTGAAGGGGTTCTTGGAGCTCTTGGAGTTCAGCTTGCGATCATTTCAACGTTTCATTTGGATCGGGAATTAAATGTGAAGCGTATTAAAAACTACCGTAAGATTCACAAAGGAACTTAAAGGTCTACACTCAGTATTCCACCAAAATTAAAGATTGATTCTACTGAGTGCATAACATTAAAGGGATAGCATAACGCTGCTGACCGGAAGTGATTATTTATAATAAAAAAAGTACTTTAATGTCTAAATTTTTACAACAAAGCGATCGTGTTGCTTTAGAATACATTTGTTTAACCGCTGGAGTTGTATGGATGACATTTGTGCTGACTGTGATTTTTGGAGATTCAAAGGTCTGATCACCATCTACTTACATTTTAAGGACCTACTGAGCTAAGATATTTGTCTGTTTTTCTTAAAATGTGTTCAGCTGAAGAAAGAAAGTCATACACATCTGGGATGGCATGAGGGTGAGTAAATGATGAGAGAATTTTAATTTTTGCCTTTAAAGACATTATGTCCAAAATATATTACGACTGAAAATGTAATATTCAATGCAGTAGGAGTGATAAAAATAATGTAACATTCAATTTAATATGATTAATAATAATAATAATAATAATAGTAATGGTACTTATTATTATTATGCTATAATAATAGCTATAGATATAATAAAATGAAATGTATTTATCTAATAAAATTCAGTTAAAAAGGAAATTTGTTTCTGATGCGTAGCAAGTTATTACATTTAGATTAAAGATTATGCTCACTATTGAGCACAACACGACCATGATGTGTATGAAGAAAAAAGGGTCAATTTTAATTTCATGTTGACTTCCAAATCCACATTTCTTGTATACCAACTGTTTAGTTTTGTTTTGGTGTTTTACTTTTAATGGATAAATGGTAAATTGGAATCTCTGCACATGTGTTAGTCCTCAGATAAATCAGTGGACGCTGTTGATTGTCCATAAATACACTGCAAGGATTAGCTGTACAGACTAGTTGAACACGACTAACAAACTTTAAGCAGACTGGCTGTTCTCTTTGGCTTCTCTCACTGTGTGATTTTGACGATAGGCTCTGTATTGTGAACAAATGAGAATGCTTGGTTGATAAGAAGCTGTGCGAGAAAGTTGATGGTTGCTTATAGTATGATTTTTTTTCTCTCCTTGCACTTTGCGTTTTTTTCTTCTGAAAAATAAAAAGACAACGGGGAGTACTTGAGGGAATGAAAAGAAAGTGGAACACAGATCAAAGAGCTCTTGCTGTCTCTTACAAATGCAGCACATCGGCGAGAAAGTGCAACTGTGTTTTTACTTGAGTGTGACAACATTATACAGTCACCATTTACCACGTGTCAGAGGTGCCCATCACGCAGTAGTCGAAAGTACCGACATAAGGGCAGCGTTTTATTTTTTATTTATTTCTAAATGTCTTCGGTAATTCGAATATATCTGCGTTCCACCTGCCTTCTCACCCATACTTTTAGACAAAGCCACATTTATCGCATCGCAATTACATAGCCATTTAAACCATGAGAGACATTTTGTCTTAAACACAGAGGATACATATTTCCATAACAAGGCTATCATCACTTCACAAAGGAATCAGTGTAAAGATGCAGTCTGGGGCCTCATTTGCTGCAGAAGCCATATTTGAATGCTTTAATTCCTAAGGTGGGGAATCTCACAGCACATTTGCAGATGCATTTCAATTGTTAAAATATTTATGAGGTGTTCATTAAAGACGTCTTTGCTGAGATCCAAACACAAACATTCACCCAGGTACCACAAGACTGCTCAACAAAGCTGCCTTGAACCAGAGCATGTGTGGGAGTGTTTAGATTGAGTCTGCAAAACGAAATGGTAGAGATCTTGTTCTGCGCCTTTATTTTCATAGTAAACTGTGATAAGTTAATAATACAAATTTTAAAGGGTTAATTCACCCCAAAATGAAAATTTTCTCATGATTTACTTACATTACCTTTTAGCCATCCCAGATATGTATGTCTGTTCTTATTCTGTGGAACCGAAATGAAGAATTGTATAAGCCCATTTCTGCTCTGTTTGTCCATACAATGCAAGTAAACTGGTGCAGTCAGGCTGCTGGCTGTTTGATGGTCCAAAAGGCATATTTAGGCAGCATAAAATTAATCCACACATTCAATCAGTGAATGTCTTCTGAAGCAAATTAATAGGTTTGTGTAAGAAACAAATTGATAATTAAAAAGTTTTTAACTTTAAATCGTTGCTTCCACTCAATACTGTACAAGTGACCTAACTCTTGCTTGATGTTCGTTCCTCTGTTGTAAACAAAGTGTGCGCTTCCGACTTTTGCACGCAACGGTAATGTGATGTGTCGACTGCTGGCAGGAAGTGACTTTTAAATGTTAATAAAGTATTAATTATCTATTTATTTTTTACACAAACATATTGATTCGGTTCAGAAGGCATTAATTGATCGACTGGAGTTGTGTGGATTGCTTTTATGCTGCCTAAATGGGACTTTTGAACCATCAAAGTGCTGGCACCCATGTACTTCCATTATAAGGAACTGACAGAGCTCTATCTTCTAAAAATCTTCATTTGTGTTCTGCTGAAGAAAGACAGTCATACTTGTCTGGGATGCCATTAGGGCAAGTGAATAATGAGAGAATTCTCATTTTTGGCTGAACTATTCCTTGAATTAGCCAATCAGCATCAAGGAATGGCACAATCTGCTGTATGCAGTTATCAACATACAATGCAGTTTTTCTCCCATTTTTCTCAATTTTTTAATCTTTTAAAAGATAAAAGCTCCATAACGCATCAGTGTTTCAACACCTACACACTGCTTCATATACATTTTATTACTGTGCATTTATATAAATATGCAGATTTTTATTTATTATTTTTTGCACTCTACCATACTAAATTTGAATTCTGTTTTATAAATCATTTGTTTTGGGACGAAGCCCCTGAGTTTAACGCTGCTATAGAAAAGCTTTTGCACTCAAACGTAAACGTAGCATTAAATTTGCCCCAAAATAGCAGCCAGCTAAGTGTTTCTGCACTGTGTGTCAGTGCTGAATGTACTTGCCACTCTTCACGTTGCATCTTTCATTTATCTCCAATTTGCCTTTGTGATTTCCTGTGGAAAAATCACAGATTTTCTGGCGTAGGCAGCTTTTTTTTAAATGAGCATAAGGTGAATAGGTGGGTTGCTTAGAATGTCACACAGCACTTGGCAGAAGATTGAATAAATGAATCATTTCTTTAAGGTCCAAATGGGCCCAAATGGATCTGTTTGTCCCACATAGGTAATGGCATAGTCACAGAGACAGTTGTAGGGTACCTTATGGTTTTATTTGCTCTCCTAAGACATTAACTTGCCACAGAGTTTTGTTCTTGATTTAGATTGTCCAAAAATACCATTCGAGGAGTAATTTCCATAATGGTGACTTCTATGTTATGTGACTGTTGCTTTTGACATTTGTGTTTGTGAATTGATTGGGACTCACTAATGCACAGGAATATCAATGTTTTCTTTTATTGATTTGAAGCAAATTTGATTGGTTATAGACAGTCTTTTATTAAGATTAGTTCCATCTGGTCTCAATCAATGAAGCCATGAATAATCAGATTGAAAACAACAACTCTGTTCCAAAACAGTGAACTGCCTTGCTGTCTACTGCCAACATAGGTAGCTGCCTTCTATGGCTGCATCATATCTGAATGGAATCTTTTTGGTGACTGATTTGGAATGCCCTACATACAGTGCATCTGGAAAGTATTCACAGCGCTTCACTTTATGTTATGTTATGTAACAGACTTATTCCAAAATTGATTAAATTAATTATTTTCCTCAAAATTCTGCAAACAATACCCCATAATGACAATGTGAAAGAAGTACACAGCCTTTGCTCAATACTTTGTTGAAGCCCCTTTGTCACCAATTACAGCCTCAAGTCTTTTTGTGTATGATGCTTCAAGCTTGGCACACCTATTTTTGGGTGTGTCCATTCTTCTTTGCAGGACCTCTCAAGCTCCATCAGGTTGGATGGGGAGCTTCTGTGCACAGCCATTTTCAGATCTCTTCAGAGATGTTCAATCAGATTCAAGTCTGGACTCTGGCTGGGCCACTCAAGGACATTCAAAGAGTTGTCCCGTTGCCACTCCTTTGTTATACTGGCTGTATGCTTAGTGTCATTGTCCTGTTGGAAGATGAACCTTCGCCCCAGTCTGAGGTCCAGAGCACTCTGGAGCAGGTTTTCATCAAGGATGTCTCTGTATATTGCTGCATTCATCTTTCCCTCGATCCTGACTAGTCTCCCAGTTCCTGCTGCTGAAAAACATCCCCACAGCATGATGCTGCCACCACCATGCTTCACTGTAAGGATGGTATTGGCCAGGTGATGAGCGGTGCCTGGTTTCCTCCAGACATGACGCTTGCCATTCAGGCCAAATAGTTCAATCTTTGTTTCATCAGACCAGGGAATTTAGTTTCTCATGGTCTGAGAGTCCTTCAGGTGCCTTTTGGCAAACTCCAGGCGGGCTGTCATGTGCCTTTTACTGAGGAGTGGCTTCCGTCTGGCCACTCTACCATACAGGCCTGATTGGTGGAGTGCTGCAGAGATGGTTGTTCTTCTGGAAGATTCTCCTCTCTCCACAGAGAAATGCTGGAGCTCTGTCAGAGTGACCATCGAGTTCTTGGTCACCTCCCTGACTAAGGCCCTTCTCCCCCGATCGCTCAGTTTGGCCGGGTGGCCAGCTCTAGGAAGAATCCTGGTGGTTCCAAACTTCTTCCATTTACGGATGATAGAGGCCACTGTGCTCATTGGGACCTTCAATGATGCAGAAATGTTTCTGTACCCTTCCTCAGATCTGTGCCATGATACAATCCTGTCTCGGAGGTCTACAGACAATTCCTTGGACTTCATGGCTTGATTTGTGCTCTGATATGCACTGTGAACTGTGGGACCTTATATTAGACAGGTGTGTGCCTTTCTAAATCATGTCCAATCAACTGAATTTACCACAGGTGGACTCCAATCAAGTTGTAGAAACATCTCAAGGATGATCAGTGGAAACAGGATGCACCTGAGCTCAATTTTGAGTGTCATGGCAAAGGCTGTGAATACTTAAGTACATGTAATTTATTTTATTTTTTTTTTTCGTTTTTTATTTGTAATAAATTTGCTAAGATTTCAAACAAACTTCTCTCACGTTGTCATTATGGGGTATTGTTTGTAGAATTTTGAGGAACATAATGAATTTAATCAATTTTGGAATAAGGCTATAACATAACAAAATGTGGAAAAAGTGAAGCGCTGTGAATACTTTCCAGATGCACTGTAGGTAGCTACTCCGTGCGTTATGCAAATGCCACTCCTCATATGAAGCAAACAAGATACTTTAGCATTATCATATTTTTAAGCTACTACCGCAATACTCTAAGCATAAAATCCAAAGCCCACACACAAATATTGGGAAAAATGATCAATTTCTTATTATACTGAGCTGTTTTTTATCTGTACTTTCCAGTATAAGATATAGGTTTATTGGTATTTTTGTTGCCCATCCACCATCTTAGATTTAATTTTTTACTAAGCTTTCCGCAATGCATTCTGTAATTGCCTTCTCAGTGAAGGATACATGCAACGCTCCCTTCTAATTAAGTCAAAACAAGGTATCTTAGAAGGCTGCATAATGCTATCTACCTTTTAGAGCAGCATTTATATCAGGATTGCACCTATGACGACTTGCACTGTTGCCTCATTTGGCTGCTCATAAGAGCCACTGATTTGGAAACATGAGATTCATGTTTCGTAAAGTGTTTTATTTCCCAAATCTTGAACTTTGAGGTATCAGAATGAGTCATTTTAATCATTTTCCTCTCCTTAAACCTTTCTCTTTAACAGCTTTTCTTGATTTGACAATTATGGCTCAGACCAGCACTTTGGAACACAGATCGTTCAAGATGTATTTAGGCTCTTACTGATTTCTAATAGTGTGTGATTGAGAATGAATGTCAATTATGATGTGATTTCTGACTTGCTATCGGATGTGGATGTCTGAATGCCACTTTGCATTGACTGAGAGGCTGTTTGCCAGATAAAGGCTTTGATGTAATGGCACTTTAATCCAACCTTCCAGTCCATAGCTGGGAGATTTGGCTCACGTTACATGAAAAAATAATGTAAAATGAAGACATATTTTGCATGTGAAAAGGTGCAATCTTGGATATATAATTCTCTGCTAGACTATCCCAGTGTTGTAGCAGATGCTATTGCTATACTGTCAGTAGAAACAATACATAAAGCAATGATGAGCAAAGGTCTTTCCTGTTATTCAGTACACCTTCATACCCCCATTATTTATCTCTCTATATATTAGATAAAATATCAAACTCACAATCTTCAATAATGAAAATCATGTACTTTTGTATTATTTTATAACAGTATCACAATTAAGTGATTAAGTGCCATTTTTTGCCAAGTGGCAATTTATTAAGAAATATTTTAGGTTTTTCTTATTTATTTTTTTAGGTAAAATGTTTCAAACAAAACATTAATTATAGTTTTAGATATCACTTTCCATTCCGTTAGTATTTATTTTTTTATATCCCTTTAACCAAAAGGCAGGTTCGTTATAAATCATCACAGTAAGTGAAATCAATTTTGGTGGGAAAACCACAACACAACATAATCGTGTATTATCAATGGATAATTTTCAACATTCCATCTTGTTACATACAATTACACTTTAAATCCCTCTCTGATCAATGGCTAATTTTAGCTTTTATTTCCATCCTGCGGCATCCTTTTAATTTCCTTGCCATTGTGCATTTAAATAACAAAGTTACCATTTGTGTGTGTGCGTGCGTGCGTGTGTGTGTGTGAGAGAGAGTGTGAGTGTGTGTGTGGGCAGATTACGAGGACATTTTTTTGGGTTACAAACTGGTAATTACAAGGGTATTATGCTATAAATGTGGTTTATGAGGACATTTGTAGTGTCCCCATAAATCAAATTGCTTAAAAAACATACTAAATTATGTTTTTGTTTTTTTGAAAACGTAAAATGAAATGAAAATGTCAATGGAATCCTCATAGAGATAGCCGCACGGACGTGTGTGTGTGTTTGTGTGTGCCTTAGCTTGACCAGAACATATTTCTGAAAGTCATGTTTATCCTTTTATAGAAATAAATTGCAATAAAATATGTGAATTTTTCAAATGTTTCAGAACTCATGATGTACTTCATAACAGGAATGATTTGCAAGATGTCAACATTGTATGAACTGGTAGTGCATCATAATGTAGCATTTTCCCAACCATATTTAAAGAGCTTGATGAGTAATAACTTGATAAATGGTAAATTGTCTGTACTTATATAGCGCTTTTTTTTAACCTTAGAGGTTACCAAAGCGCTTTACACTGTGTCCCAATCACCCATTCACACACACACTCATACACCAATGGCGGCAGAGCTGCCATGCAAGGCGCTAGCCTGCAATTGGGAGCAACTTGGGTTTCAGTGTCTTGCCCAAGGACACTTCAGTAGACATCAGCAAGTGCATACTTTTACACATGGGTATGAGAAAGAGACTAAATAATACCAGGTTGGTGCATGTACATCTGTCGGAACAGGCCTACAGAAAATGCAGCGGAACACGGCACCTTTCCAATTTGCACCAATTATGCACTGCAGCTCTGTAACACCATCCTGCTGAATTCATATTACTTGTCTCTGCAGAAACGTGGACCCATGGCTCCACACCGTCTCCTTTAATTTTACTGCTGCCACTGAGCAGCCAGGTGGTCTGTAATAAATATGACTCCATACATCATTTGCAGCACATTACGGATGAGGGATGAAAGCAGAATTCATCGCTCCAGGCAAAACCATGGCTTGACCTTTTCCCAGGACAGAGACTGGAACTTTTTTAAAATCTTTGCCCCTCCATTTACTGCCTACACACACACACACACATTGAAGTTCACTGCACAAGGGTAATATGCAAGACCGGCATGGTCTACTACTGACCTTTACACCTCCGTCTGCAGTAGAACTTTGGGGCGAATTCAGTAAGAATGGAATTCTGGTTTATGTCCAAATACATACACATACGTATGTCTGCATTGTTTTAGGACCTGGCATTAATATACTAAAAGGAAATATGCAGGTGAAGTAACTGTGCAAACATGCTTAAAATTTTGTGCTGAATGCAATCATCATGGCACAATTACCGATCTTGCGAGTCGGTTATAAGAGAGGCTGGTTGTAGAGGATACAGCAAACTATTGGTATGCAGCTTCATTAGCTCTTTAAATGCATTTGCATTGAGTTAAGTGTGTGACGCTTCAATCTTCTATTGATCACACCTCTACTCTTCATCAAGATACTTGTCAGATTTCACCAAACTTGAACTTTAGTACAGTATGCGGAGGAATGCAGTATTTCTTCAAACGAGCTTGCGTTTACGGTCTCTTGCGTTCAGATGCGTTAGAGTGGGAGTGAATGGAGCACGAAGGGTAGTGTGACTGTGGCTTTACTTGTGTGGGGCAAATAGCTCTGAGTTTTGTGATTAAAGTGCAATCTATAGTATGACTAATTTACATGGAAAAGAAGGAAAACTACTTAAAGGGGTACGTCACCCAAAAATAAAAATATTCTTATCATTTACTCACTCATGCAATCCCAGATGTGTATGACTTTCTTTCTTCCTTCAGCAGAACAGAACCAAAGATTTTTAGAAGAATATCTCAGTTCTGTAGGTCCATACAATGCAAGTGAATGATGATCAGACCTTTGTAGTGCCAAAAATCACATAAAGGAAAATGCTGTGGTTAAATACATACCTTCAGAAGCATCTGAAAGTGAAAGTTAAAGTGGAGATTTAGAGTAAAACATATAATAATATAATAATATTGATCTGTTTCTCACCCTCATCTCATCATTTTTGGGTGAACTAACCCTTTAAGCCATGCTAACACATATGTTTTTGATTAAAAATGCATTGATTTTGCTATGTTTGCGCCTTTCTTCCACACTGGAAATGTGTTTACCTTCACTGAAAACAGAGATTTTTGAAATTATACTGTATTATGCATACTTTGGAAAACGGACATGTTATGACACTGAAAACTGCATTTTCAAATGAAAATGTATTATTATGAATGTAGCCTTTATGAAAATATGCACGGCGCGACACTATTTTGGCGTGTTGGTGCCTGGTTCATCTGGACTATGGGTGGTTTGTAAACTGTTAGATGTAATCCGATTATAAAGTAACAAGTTGCTGTAAACACATTACTTTTTAATTCTTGTTATCAGATTACAGTTACTGACTTTCAACTAATTTGATTACTTTTAAGTACAGTACATTATTAGCATTACACATATTTCTAATAATATGTAGAAGACATATATTATATTTGAATTAGCTGAACGGAAGAGTGTTTTAGATAGTAACTTAAAATAGTAATGTGATTACTTTTTCAACTACTAAATAATCATCTTAGTAATCTTATTAAAATAAAAAAGTAATTGGTAATTATTCATTTGTTGTGAATTACCTTTTTTGAGTAATTTACCCCACGTTGTTAACAAGAGGTAGGTTTTGGCACTCAAATAATAAAAATGCTACAGCTGTTTTCTGAATTCACCCCTTTTCTATACTTTCAATATTTGCCTTAAGGAAATGGTTAATGGTCTGTGTACCAGCAAAATGATATACATTATTTGTCTGAAGGAAGCTATCTAGTTATCTAATAAGGATCGTAAATACTGTATAATGAACCTTTTCCTGATAGGTCGTGCAACTCAATTAACAGACTGTTTTTACTTAAGTTTGGATAAGAAGGCAAATTAGGCTTGCAGTGAGTTTGTGAAACCAGATGCATTTAAAGGGCATGAAAAGGCCTGATGCCCTGGCTGTCAGTGGATATTGGGGATGTATGGAGACTGATTAGGCCATGCGGTTGAAGCTAATGCGTGCTGGATACTATCAGCGCTGTTCAGTCACACCGCATCAGCAGGGCCATACGTCAGCCTAGGAGAGCACTCTGTGCTGCACTATTCACCCAGGTGTCGGACGGAAGCATCTGTAAAACAAATCGCCCATCTCACCAAAGAATGATTCAGAGTGGGAGAGAGCAAGCAAGAGCCATAAAAAAGTCCCTTATTCTCAAACGCATCTTTCCCTTTGCCAAATGATAGGCATTTCAAAAGCTTTTGTATACAGTCATAAGACTGTTCTCTGTGGACTGCTTGGTTTGTGTGGATTTGATATATAAACAAACTCATCAGTTGTGCTCCAAATCTGTTTGTGCATCTGAGACAAAAAAAAAAAAAAAAACTCACATAGTGAGCGCGAGTGTATAAATCATCTGATTAATCCGTGCCTGCGATTATGCTGAATCTGCCAAACTGGCTCACGAAAACACAAATCACTTGATGAATAAATCAATAAATAGGCTAATAAATAGCTAATGAAATAAATAAAAACAAAGCCTGTCACTATGCAGAAGATTCACGAACTGTGATTGTGCAATGTTCTGCACTGAGTCACTAATGAATTAATTAAAACAAATAATAATGAGGAAATAAACAATTAAAGGGCATGCAATTAATTTCTAGATTTCTGCTGTGCTTTGTGCAGAATGGTCTGAAATATACTGGCAAAAAAAATCACACATAAATCATTACAATGTTGCCCCTGAGAAATTAAGCAATTTTGTGATATCACTACAGAAGATAGGCTAATTCAAGACAGATGTGAATTTAATTGCAGATATGAAACAGAAACGTATAGCCTAAATCCATTATTCATTGAGATTAGTAAATATTGCAACAGAAGGTATATTAAGGCTCACATTCTGTGACATTTTAACTTTTATATTTTTACAAAGCATTTTAGCATTTTAATAAAGAAGTTTCCAAGAAAATGTTACACTCGGCATGTTTTTGATGCATTATGTATAATATATCTATGTAAATGGATGTTGTTCAGCCTTTTTTAATTTAATTTTTATTAATACACACTCTTTTATATATCTCCATTATTTTTGTGCCTACTGACATTTATAATAAAAATATATATATACAAAATCATACTACAACTTATTTTGAGCAGAAATACTAAAGCTCTCAATTTACTTCATTTACCTCAATATGTAAATACAGGTTCCCTCTGCCATACAATGCTAATGCTAGGTGCTATCTGTAGCATATCTTATAGCTCATTAGACCTAGTCCTGCCTCTGAAATCAAGTTGTTTGTCAGGTCAGAGGTTCACTCTAGTCTAAGAGATTGTGAAATATATTTATGAGCACATTAGATAGCTGCAGTAAATGCCCAGGGAGTCGCTGTCATGCTACTGTGCTGTAAGTTGCTGTCAGTGCTAGCATTAGGAGCTTCACGTGTTCATTGGCTCCTCAAGGACTCAGATTTGTCACAGTAGCACATTTCAGTACAGGCACCAGCCATTCTTTCTATGGTCTTAGACCTTCATACTCAGTCATTCAGTGATGGATTCACCATTCTATGTTTGAAAGAAAAACGGCTGATGCTTTTGTTTTTTCCGGTGTGCCATTAGCTCAGAGTCTAACAGATGATGACAGGTTGAATGAAGAGAGAGATTGTGCATTTCATTTTGTGTATCTGTCATTATTTACTCTCCCTTATGTTGTTCAAACCTGTATAACTTTGTTCAGTGTAACACAACATTAGATATTTTAAATAATCTTCATGCAGATCTTTTTCAAACAATGACAGTTTATAGTGGCTATGTCCGTTAAACTCCAATTAATTACAAAAAGCATATTAAGAGTAGTCAATATGAATCGTGTGCTATATTCCAAGTCTTTGGAAGTCGTATGACAACTTTGTGTGAGAAACTGACCAAAATTTAAGTCATTATTCATTTATTATCTTATCCTCCAGGAAGTAATCGCATTCACATAAACAGTCATAAGCGAGACTCGTTGGTTGCATTTTCGCTCTTATTTAATTATTTTTTATTTATCCTCTGATGGTTAGATTTAGTGTTAGGGTTTGGTTGTAGGGTTAATAAATGATTCATTCCTGTTGACTGTATTACATCATATACAACTAAAAATACTACTCGCTTTGCAACTCTCTATTGGCACCACCCTGTGGTCATTTAACCTCAACAAAACTTCCAACTTCAGCCACTGGGGGCAGTGGTTCAAATATTAGTGAGTGAAGACTGATTTCAGCCGTAGAAGTTTCGAGCTACTGTCTCCAAATTCACAGTGTGATCTGTCAGATTTGTGAATGAATAATTGAGTCTGATTTATGAACCAGTTTGTTGAAAAGAACCGAATAAAAATACATATTAGTTTATGAATTAAATTTAAATCTTTAGAAGACTTAGACAATAGCACACACATCAAATGGACTACTTTTAATTGTGCTTTTTTTTTTTTTTTTTTTTTTTTTTTTTGAGTTTAACAGCCAAGCACACTATGAACTTTCATTGTCTGGTAAAGATATTTCTTCAAATTTGTGTTCTACGGACCAAAAAATAAACAAATAAAAGTCATATGGGTTTGATTTGAAATGAGTGGTTGTAAATAACAGGAGAACTTTCATTTTTGGGTGAACTGTACATTTATCAATTAGTGGGCAAGCACTGCTCGTCGTGCCAACACAAACAATTTGTATTCTTCCTGTGTACCCTGCTCCCATACACCAAATCTGTTTAGGGATTATGCCAAGGTGGAAGCTGCATTTTTTGCGCTCTGGTAGGCCTCAACCCTGGCAACCCTCAATCAGAGGTTCTTTTCTCTTGTTTAGAGTGCCTTTAAAATATTTATATGGAGTGCCCTTTATGCTTTGTTGTTGTTAAGGCTCTTGGTTGACCACTTTGTCGGTGTCACACTATAATTCTTATGTTGTGCTCAGTCCGTTTGGGATGTTCTTTGTCCTTGTAAAACCACCTTTTTATGATGTTTTATGGCGTTGCCCACCCTGGACTATCCATTATTGCTTTGTAATCTATAAAAAATGTGAAACCTGTTTACACAGTCACGGCAATCCATGAGTCATTTGGCCCTCAGTCTTTGAGTGTCATTCATATTGATATAGACAGAGTCAATATTCTTCATTTCTTCTCTTGCTCTCGATTGCCTTTGAAAACTGGTCACAAGGGAATTATACATCTGCATCAGTGCTAGGGTTGGAAATTGAGAATTCTTTTCAAATCTGGTTTTATTTGATTCAATTTGAAAATACAGGAGTGAATACATTTCATGACGTTTGATTCCGCAAAAGAGTTTTTCAGATCCTTATGTTGCTCCAAACCTGCACTGTAAAATGTGGTAGCCTACAATTGTCATATTGGAACTTAAGGATCTAAAGATCTAAATTAGATGTTTGTGTAACCTAATGTATTTAGGTTGGTTCAGTCATGTTAAATAATATTTTGACTCAAATAAAACCATTTTAGATTTAGGTGAATAACATTTTTAGGTTAATGTTTAGTAAGACTTTCTTTATTTTGTGGAATACAAGAGTCTTAATATTATCCACATTCATTGTATGGAAAAAGACACAATGATAGTGAATGGTGACTGAGACTCAGTCTCAAGTTCAAAGGTTTTCGGTTAGAATCTGTTAAAAAAATTATTGAATAGCCAAGAGAGGTTACATTTACGTAATGTCCAACTCAAAATGAAATGATAATGTGTTACGTTGTAATGTGTATTTGAGGCTTGTTATACAAATCAGTAATGTATATAAAGATACAAATTCAGAACAGTTTGGTCGTTTGTTAAGGTTACATTCATTAAAACAACATTCAAGCATACAGCCAATAATACTTTCATTTCTGTTATATTTAGTTTACTATAGTTAGTATATAGCTAAATTGCTTTCAGTTCCCTTCCTTAGTTTAAACTCTTTTTGGAAAATTTCCAAAACTACATCTGCATTCCATTCTACTACATATTGAGTGTAGTCTGCTATGTGTTATTTTAAGAACAGTATTTTGTGAAGGAACAAATTGTGCTAAGCATGAGTCATCTGTGGTGTAATGCAAAATTCAGATGAGGAGGAAAAGAGGACGGCGTGTAAGTGGTGCGAGCGAGGCCCCCTACTGACCGGTATGTCTGTAAGAATTCTGTGCTGCAGGCGGTGACACAGAGAGTTCGCCTGCGCAGCCACAGGAGGTCCAGCGTCGACTTCACAACACTTGCATGAAATGTTGGAAACAGAGGGTGGAAAGTTAGAGTAGTTTTTAAATAGCAACGGATGTAACATTTCTTGAAAAACTTTGTCAACCCTACTTGGCACAGACATACTTAGGCTTGACTCTTCAAAGCAAATTCATTCACTGCAATAGGCTTGTTAATATGAATGGCAAAGTGAAATTGATTCTTTAACAAAAGTGTTTTGTCTTAACTCCTCACACTGTAGTAAACATGACAATGGAGATTTTGAGACTTTCTGCTCTATTGCAAACTCTTATGACTTCTGTGGAACATAAAAGGAGAAATGTTGGAGAATGTATATATATTGAAACTGTCAGTATCCTGTCACTTTTGTCAGTCAGGTTTATTGTGGTGATAGGATCCTGTCACGCATATTCTGTCTTCTATGTGTGAGTACGCGGCTTTGGTTGTTTACCTTGCTGTGTGCTCTTCTGTCTAGTCTGTTTTTCATGTTCAGTGCATGATGTCTGGATCCTGACTCTTCTGTCTGGTTCAGTCTTGTTTCTGTGTCGGGATCCGGACACTCATGCTCCATGTCTTGCATTTGTGAGTGCATGTCTTCGTGTTTGGTTTTGGGTCTCTTGCCATGCGCTCTTGTCTAGTCTTGTCTTTTTGTTTGAGCACATTGCAAATGACAGCTTCATTGCTATGTGCTCTTCCTGTCCGGTCTGTTGTGTTTTTTGTGAGCACGTTTCTTGTTAAGTTTTTTGCCATGTGCTCTCCTGTTTCTTGTCCTGAACCCTCCCCCTTGTTACCTCATTATTAGTTCATTTGCTTCACCTGCTTTCCTTATTACCCTCATTTTCTCTCCTATTTAACCCCATTGTGTTTTTTTTGTCTTGTGCCAGTTTGTTGTGGTTGCTGACCCTGTTAGCTGCTCCTTTATTCAATTGCTGTCTTGCCCTGTTGTGTCTGTTCCAGCCCGGATCTTTGAACCCAGTCTGTTCTGCAGAGTTCTGCGTTGGACCTTGGATTTTTTCCCCTTCGGGGTAGTCTTTGTTAATTTTGTTTATTTAAAATAAAGTTTAAAATAAAGTCCATTCCTCTCACCTTATTTGAGTCCTCGCCCTCTCTTCACAGTTTCTGACATGGGGACTGAATGGGGACTAATTTACATTTAGTCATTTAGAAGACTCTTATCCAAAGCTATGCACAAATTAGGAACATAGCAAGCAATTTGTCATACAGAGTTCAACAAGATCTACAGTGTTGTACTGTCAAGCTCTCAAGGTGGCTGGAGTAGTATAGGTGCTAGCGCAGAAGAAAGAGACAAGTATATTTTTGTGTACAGTAAGTGCAAGTTAAGTTCAATAGTAAGTGCAGTTATTGTGGATTGGTTAACTGCTTGCGGAACAGAAGTTTGTTTAGCTGGTTTTTGAATGTTGTGATGGTATCAGCAGATTGAGTGGAACTGAGAAAGTGAAAGATCTGTAGTGGCTTAATTTTTTAAAGTTTAATAGTATTACAGTAGTCCAGTCTTGAAATTACCTGAGCTTTGAACAGGAGCTGTGCAGCATATTCAGACAGAAAATGTCTGATTTTCCTGATGTTGTAGAACGTGAATCTGCAAGACCGGGTGGTTGATGAGATGTGTGCAGTGAAATTAAGCTGGTCATCTACCACCACTCCCAGGTTCCGAGCTGTTCTGTTTGGTGTTCGTGTAGTTGAATTTAGATGAATAGTGAGGTTGTGGTCAACTGATGGGTTGGCTGGGATTATGAGGAATTTTGTCTTGGTAAGGTTGAGCTGAAGGTGGCGTTTCTTCATCCAGGCCGAAATGTCAGAGAGGCAGGCAAAGATACAAGCTGAGACAGTAGGGACATCAGGCTGGAACGACAGTTAAAGCTGTGTGCCAGGAGCGTAGCAGTGGAAGCCATGCACCTGAATGATCGGTCTGATTGATATTGTGTATCTTGAGGAACACCAGTGGTCAGCTGGTGTGACTTGGAAACGTCTACTCTCCATGACACCTTGAAAGATCTGCCAGTAAGGTACGATTCAGTCCACCCTTAGCACAGTTCCTGGGATGCCTTGGTCAGAGAGGGTGGTCAGGAGAATCTTATGGTTCACTGTGTCAAAAGCAGCAGAAAAGTCAAGGAGGATGAGGACGGATGATTTGGAGTTAGCTCTTGCCAGTCGCAGTGTTTCAGCTACCTACAAGAGGGCAGAATCTTCTGAGTGTCCTTTTTTGAAGCCAGACTGATTTCTGTCAAGTAGGTTGTTCTGTGTGAGAAAAGCAGACAACTGGTTGAATAAAACCCTCTCAATAGTTTTAGACTGGAAAGGTAGGAGAGAGAATGGTCTGTAGTTGTCAACTACAATTGGGTTACGTGTAAGTTTTTGAGCATTGGGGTTACTTGAGCCTGCTTTAATGTATTGGGAAAGTTTCCTGTTGTGAGAGATGTGTTGATAATGTGTGTGTAAGTGTGGGTAAGATTGATGTGGAGGCAACTTGCATAAGATGTGAGATGATAGGGTCAAGTAGACAGGTAGTAGGATGTTATAAAGAAGCACTTTGGAGACCTCAGTCTCAGAGAAACTGGAGAAAGAGGAGAACAGATGATAGGATGTTGGAAGAGAGTGGCTGTGGGTATTCGGTGTAGAGATCTGGCTGCTGATGCTTGCTGCTTTTTCAGTAAAAACTGTGGCAAAGTCATCAGCAGTCAGAGAAGTAGTTGGATGTGGTGGAGGATATAGAAGAGATGAGAAAGTTGAAAACAGTATACGTGAATCTGAAGTGTTACTGATCTTTTTCTGGTAATAATCCATTTTAGCACTAGAAACGCTGGCGTAAAAAGAGGAGAGAAGTTATTGATATTTGCTCAGGTCCGCAGGACTTGCGCCACTTTATCTCCACAGCCCTCAGCTCGGTGTGGTGTTCACAAAGTGTCTGACAGCCTGGAGCTTGAGGGTGTGGCACGTGCTGGCCTGGAGTTAAGAGGGCAGACACTATCAAGACAAGAAGTAAATGTTGAGCAAAGAGTATTTGTAGCTTAATTTATACTCAGGCTGTTGAGCTAAAAAAGCATCATAAAAGTATCGAAATAGTTCTTGTGACATGTGTGCAATATTTCAAGTCTTCTCAAGTCTCTTTTTTTGTTTTAGTTTTTTTTGTGAGGAACTAACCAAAATATAATTTATTTGCTGTAATAACACGAGAGTGAGTACATGTTTTATTACTATTTTGTTTTTTTCTACAATCTAAAGCTTTACATCACTCGTTTGAGCCTCACTTTGATGTCTGAACCCCCAAAGGGTGAAGCTGTTATTAATATCATTTCATTTTGGGTGAGAAATCAACTTATTGGGAGAGTTAGCCTGCACAGTTGCCATAAATTACCCATCATTGATATGACAGCTGTGCGGCATAAAGAGAAATACATTTTGTTTCAGCACTAAGAAACGTCTCTTTCTGTGCTGAGCAGAGAGATAAGCATGTCCCAGAGGGACTGAGTGAGAGAGAGAGAGAGAGAGAGAGAGAGAGAGAGAGAGAGAGAGATGGACAGAGAGGAAGAAAGCATGAGACAGAGAAAGAGAGGTAATATTGGGAGATAAAAAAGAAATTCCAGACGTGCGGAGACCTGGTCCCTTGTTATCTGACAGAGCTTGTCCTCTCTCTCCAATTTGTGGTTAGGTGCATTAATGGCCTACGATATCCCACCCCATCCTGATAGCTGTCAAAGAATCAGCAGCCCGAAAAGCAAATGAGAACATGCACACACTCTGGCTATATTCAGAATGGCATACAAACATACTACTCTATTGCTGCAGTACATAGTTTTATACTGTTCACAATATGCACATGGGTAACTTTCATATGGCAAAATGTGTAGTATGCAACAGAGAAGCACATTATGTAAAAAAAAAAAAATATCATGCAATGTACTCAACTAGACTGTTCATTTCAGTTGTGATATATGAACCGAAAGAAAGTGCGGATTTTTGTTCTTGATTATTTGATCAGACTGCTGTAAGTTTAGACATTTTATCACTAAATTGAATTAAAAATTATACCCAGATGAAAATTGGATGCCACTCACATGCAGTGTTGGGTGTAATATGATTTCAAAGTAATTAGTTACTGTAATAAAATGACTGTTTATGTCAAAAGTAGCAGAATTGAGAGAATCTGATTACAAATAAATGTTACTGCAATCAAATTACTTTTCATCAATAAGTAGTGGATCACATAACATTTTAATTCATATTACAATTATTGACAATTGATGAAAAAGACTTTCGATCAAGATCTATTACTTTTAAGTACATTACTTGGTATACACATTTCTTAAATAATATGAATTAATTATAATGCCCTTACAAGTCATCGTAGGGAGAAATGTCTGGTGCCGAGTAACTTGTTCAACACTGCTCACATGTAACATTATTATATGATGAGGTCATGTGACAAAAATTTAGCTTTCCACTTTTTGAAACATTTATCTTTTTACATGCTATTATGTCAAAATACTGTAATATGTAGTATACAGAGTTTACTGCACATTATTCAGTAACTAAGCTTCATTCCAAACATTCTGAGCCATTGTTTGCCTGTTTTTTTTCTTACATTTGTACATTTTCCCATGCAGCCTTGTGTCTTGGTGTATGCATCTCTCTTTCTGATCTGAAGTAGCGCCTAGGGACAACTCTACCATGTAAGCAAGTCTATAGTGTCTACTTTAAATTTCCATTATTCATTGTGCTCTGTTACCGCGACAATTCTCAATGAATTCTGCATTATCGCAAACAACGGATACTCTGAACCTATTAACATCTTTTCTTATGTCTTGGGAACAGGCGCCTTTTTATGCATTTTATTTGGGGAAGGTGTTTTCTGTATACTTGTGGCATTCTATAGAAGCTAGGTACTTTTTTGAAGCAGTACTGTACATACAATAATTTTTTTTGTGTGTGCCACTGCTCTTCCTAAAACCTAGATTTTTACCATTATTTGAAGAAACTAAATGTTACTTGACTAGAAAAAAACTCATTAGCATAATGCTTGGGGTATTTTGTGGTTGCTAGTTGGTTGTTTAGTGGTTCCAAGTCAAAAGAGCCCTCTCTCAAGTCTCTATGATAATCTGCCCCTAAATACACTGATCAACCACAACATTAAAACCATCTGCCTAATATTGTGTGGGTCCCCCTTGTGCCACCAAAACAGCGCCAACCTACATCTCAGAATAGCAGTCTGAGATACTATCCTTCTCACCACAATTGTACATTGCGGTTATCTAAGTTACTGTAGACTTTGTCAGTTCGAACCAGTCTGGCCATTCTCTGTTGACCTCTCTCATCAACAATGCATTTCCATCCACAGAACTGCCGCTCACTGGATGTTTTTTGTTTATATCACTAGCATCATGCCACAGTCAGAATTGTCTCGGGTTACTTGAGTGTAACCCTTGTTCCATGAAAAAGCAGAATGAGATGCTGCGCTGAGAAAAGCGATTTGGGAACATCTTTATGTGTGACCAGCTGTGAATATGTGTGCAACATGTCAATGAACATTGACCGAAATTTATAGCCTCTGCCGGTGTAATCATTGGACGCACCTAGGGCAGGGCTATAAATAGATGCGTCACAGGAGCATCATCAGGTATTTTGTCTGAAGATCAGTCCTGGGGCATCCCAGTGCAGCAGTGAAGCGCAGCATCTCGTTATGGTTTTTTCAGGGAACAAGGGTTACACTCAAGTAACCCGAGACGTTCCCTTTACAAAAAGCTTCACTTATGATGCTGCGCTGAGAAAAGCGCTTTGGGAATGAGAATACCCACGCCACCGCACTGTGGCTGTCCGGACTCCCTACGGTTGTGTAGTGTGCTTACAAGAACGTGAGAGGTCTCAGACACGAGCTTGAGATGTCGACTCGAGGACATAAGAGCCCAGAGATGCATGAACATCCAAACTATCTAATGAATGTGTGCGGAGAGGACCAGCCTACCGCATCACAAACATGCTGCAGAGGGACACCTCTAGCCAAGGCTTCAGAGGAAGCGAACCCTCTGGTAGAGTGAGCCCTGATGCCTACTGGCGAAGCTTGATCGCGCGCCTCGTGGCCAGGGCAATAGTGTCCCTCACCCAAAGTGACATAGTCTGCTTGGTGGCGGCCGCCCCCTTGTTGCGGTCCCCATGGCAAGCGAATAGTTGCCCTGACTTATACCACTGGCTAGTGCAGTGGACATAAGTCTGAAGGGCACAGACTGGACAAAGTCTTTGAAGTCTTTCCTGTTCCGGCATTGCAAACAGCGGGGAGCAGAAGGCTTCGAGAGTGACCGGATGTAAATGTTGAGAAAAGCACCTTAGGCAGTTAGCCAGGATGAGGGTGCAAAATTGCTTTGGTCATTCCTGGGGCAAGCTCTAAACAGACTGGCAAGACAGACGGAGCCTGTAGGTCCCCAATTCTCTTTAGCGAGATAATCGCCATAAGAAAGACCATCTTGAGAGTCAGAAGTCTGTCAGACGCTGACTCTAGAGGTTCAAAGGGGGTCTTAACCAGACTCTCAAGGACTATTGCTAAGTTCATGAAGGGGTCTTGTTCCTAGCAGGAGGCCTAAGTCGCCTAGCTCCACAAATTAAGCGAGCAAGTAGAGGATGTCTTCCCAACGGCACCCCATCCACCAAGGCATGGCGAGCCTAAATGGTGGCCACATAGACACTGAGAGTGGTGGGGCATGTGCCTGCTGACAGTTCTTCCTGCAGAAAATCCAGAACTGAAGCAATCTGACAGTTAACTGTATCTGCATTATGTGTACTGCACCATCTTTCAAAGACACCCCATTTATTGGCGTAACTTCTAGTAGAGGAAAAGGCATTCTGGGCATGTATGCGCCATCGCGTCCAGCCCCAGGGGGGGCTGGGTGACTCAGGGAGAAGTAGAGGAGACATTGCGCTGTTCATAGAGGCGAAGAGGTCCTCTTCTGCCCTGTAAAATCTCACCCTGATTTGTTCCAAGTGGAGGGAGCCCTAGCACTCAAAATGGTCTCGATAAAGACAGGAGAAAGCCCTGTGTACCTCAGTTGGTACCCCTCAGGAGCCAAACATGATGAAATATTGTCCCCTGTTCCTGAGAAAGAAGGTCTTTCCTGTCCAGAATTGCCCAAGGCCTGATGTCGAGGAGAGATATTAACTCTGAGAACCATACCCTGTTCAGCCAGCCTGGCGCTATTAGTAAGAGGCAATACCCTTGCTGGCGAACTCTGGCCAAGACTTTCGGGAGCAGAGAAACCAGGGGTAATGCATACAGGCGCATTCTGTGCCATGTATGCGCCATCGCATCCAGACCTAGGCGGGGCTGGGTGATTCAGAGAGAAGTAGAGGGGGCATTGCGCTGTCTGAGAAGAGGCGAAGAGGTCCACTTCTGTCCTGTAAAATCTCACCCCGATTTGTTCCACCACCTCGGGGTGGAGTTTCCACTCCCCCGTAGGTATTTTCTGTCTGGACAGTAAATCTGCTCCCACATATGGGCATCCAGGGATATAAACTGCCCTAAGTGACAGGACCTTGCCCTGGGCCCCAAGGAGTATCCGACGTGCCAGAGATTCAGCTGACATGAACATGGACTTCCTTGATGGTTATTGAAGAGGCTACCACTGTATTGCCCTTCCGCACCAAGACAAGGCAGCCTCTGGAGGAAGTATTTCAGGGGCCAGAAATACAGCCATCAAGTCGAGACAGTTAATGTGACAATCGAGCTGACGACCCTCCCATTCCCCTTAAGCTGGACGACCACTTAAGACCGCTACCCAGCCCGTCAGGGATGCGTATGTCGTTAGCAGCCTGCAACGACAAGATGCACCTAGAGTGGGACCCAAGGTAAGAAACCGGGGTCTGAACCACATAGAAAGGGAATGAAGCCCACGGCGCGTAACCCTTATTTGCCTTAGGGGACCGACCCTTGGATGAAATCCCCTGGCTTTTAGCCACAGCTGGAACGGTCTCATGTGCAGAAGGCCCAAAGGGATCACCGCGGACGCAGACACCATGATACCTAGTATTCGTTGATACTGACGAGCAGTGCAACCTTGACCTAGCCTGACTTTGCTCAGGGTGTTCTGAATGGAAATGATTCGAGCAGGAGACAATTGTGCCCGCATCGTGATCGAATTCCATATAACCCCCAGATAAGTAATTCCCTGGGTGGGAGAGAGCACGCTCTTTTGAGTCTCAGACCCGGAGAAACCAGATGACAATATCCCAATATCCCTGTGCTGAACTGCCAGTTATTGGAACTGTGCTAGTATCAGCCAGTCGTCTATGTAATTTAGAATGCGGATGCCCCGGAGTCGCAAAGGAGCCAGTGCTCCATCCATGCATTTCGTGAATGTGCGGGTTAATAGGGCTAGGCCGAATGGAAGAACCCGATACTGGAAAGCGAACCTCAGGAACTTCCTGTGCTGTGGCGGAATTTCTATATGAACATATGAGTCCATGAGATTGATCGTGACCAGCCAAACATGATGTTGGGCTTGTGACACGATCGTCTTGATAGTTAGCATCTTAGACTTGAACACCCTGACTGGGCAGTTCAAGCCTGGAGGATCTTAGGTCGGATGCAACCCCCCACCCTTCTTGGGAACCAGGAAGTATTTGCTGTAATAACCTGACTCTTTCTCTAGAAAGGGAACACGCTCCATGGCCCCTTAAACCAAGAGATTTTACAGTTCTTTCCACAATAGACATGCCTGCTCCGGTTTACGGTAGGACCATGCCGTTGAAATAGGGAGGGCGGCGAGTGAATTGAATTCTGTAGCCCTTTTCTACTGTTCTTAGGACCCACATAAAAATATCTGGCAGAAGTTTCCACGCTGCTAGGTTCTCTGAGATGCGTATTAATTTTAACACTTCCTGTTGAGGGGTTGTCGAGTGTTCTGCATCCTGGATTAATGCAGGAAGCAGCGAAACACCCAACTTTTTGATGGAAGCCTCTAACTTCCGAAACATCGGAGGCGGCGGGAATGGAGATGTTTCGTGGGGGCACCGGGAGTGGCGAAGTGGATGGGTGTGCACGCCCCGTCCCGAGGGGAGCTACCCCCACAAGATTAAGCACAAGACCGTCAGGGTTTCTTCCTCTTAGAAATTTGTCTCCTGAGGTCTTGCTTTGGGGGCTACTGAGGGCGACGAGACTATCCCCAATCTTTGCGAGGGGGGAGCACGACTCGCCACACTTTGCTTCTGAACCTCCCTTCTAGCAGGACTGAGGCGGGTATGGGTGGCTGTTGGGCCCGCCCCCTGAGGGCGGCGAGGAAAAAACTGCCCAAAGGCTTCCTCGTGGCTTTTCGCCTCCTGGAACCTGGAGATAACTGTGTTAAGCATCCTCGAATTGGCTAGTAGGCGAAACCGGGGCATCAAGGACGAAAACTTTATCCTTGTCCTTGATGCCCGATAGGTTGAGCCAAAGGTGTCTTTCTGTGCTGACCAAGGCAGACATAGACCGGCCAATGGCACGGGCTGTCTGCTTGGATGCGCGGAGAGATAGATCTGTGGCTTGACGATGCTCAGAAAAAGCTACATCGTTGAGCGCGGTACCCTCACTCAGGTCCTTCAGCAGGTCAGCTTGGTACGCCTGTAACACTGCCATCATGCAGAGCAGCACCAGCCTGACCCGCTGCTTGATAAGCCCTCCCCACTAAGATGGAGGTAGTTCTGCAAGGCTTTGTGGGGAGAGAGGGTATTTTAAGTGACGATGCCGAACCCGGCGAGAGATATCCGGCAAGTGTCTCTTCGACCAGTGGCATCATCTCAGCACCCACGATAGTCGAATATATCGACGTCGAGGGTACATGGACACGGGAAGTATAAGGCTTCCTCCATGAGCAAGAGAGCTCGTCATGGAGGTCATTAAAGAAGGGAAGGGACTCATGAGGCGTTCCCTTTCCCCGGCCACCAGACAGAAATCTATCCTCCAACTTGGAGTGTTTGGGGGTCTCTTGTTGGTGTGGGCAGTCTAACTGAAGCCTGGCCACCGCACGAGTAACTACGTTGAGTAATTCCTCCGCTGATTTATTATCATGGACAGAATGCTTGGAGGTGGATAGAGATTCGAGGTCCCCCTCATGAACCGAAGATGCGCCGGAGCGCGCTTCGAGATCACGGGAAGGAGTCTGAGTCTGGGGAGAGAGCAAGCGAAAGGGACGAACCTGTCTTTCGCTCCTCAGCCAGATCCATGCGAGAGCCCCACGAATGAAGTGTGGGCGCTGACTCCCGGAAGTAAGCGAGGCGAGCGTGAAGCATTTTGTCCGAAAGCAGATCGCAATTCTCGCCCCCGCGCCGCCCCAACGCGAGAGCAGCATGCTCTTCCCCCAAACAAATGAAGCAAAACTGATGCGTGTCCCTCTCGGCCATAGAGCGGAGACAGGGGAACACACATCGTTTGCCCAGACTGTCTGTCAAATTTTTATTTTTCTTTTTTTTCTTTTTACCCCCTTTTTTTTCTTTTTTTTTGAAAGCAAAAAAGAGAAAAGGTCTTCTGTGCACTGCCTAATCAATTATAACTCCAAACAGAGGAAAGATAGTTCTGACAAGCTCATGAATGCACACACACACACAGAGTGATCTGAAGATAAAAGATCTGACGATGCTCCTGTGATGCATCTATTTATAGCCCTGCCCCAGGTGCATCCAATGATTACACCGGCAGAGGCTATAAATTTCTGTCAATGTTCATTGATGTGTTACACACATATTCACAGCTGGTCACACCTGTAGATGTTCCCAAAGCGCTTTTCTCAGCACAGCATCATAAGTGAAGCTTTTTGTAAAGGGAACACTGAGATCTCGTTTTCCCCATTCTGATGGATGATGTGAACATTAACTGAAGCTTCTGACCCGTATATGCATGTTTTTATGCACTGCACTGCTGCCACACAATGGGTGATTAGATAATCAAATGAATAATTGTTGGTGCTAGATGGGCTGGTTTGAGTATTTATCTAACTGCTGATCTCCTGGGATTTTCACACACAACAGACTCTAGAATTTACTCCGGATTGTGCCATAAACAAAACACATCCAGTGAGTTGCAGTTCTGTGGGTTGGCCTATTTTGGTGGCATGAGGATGACCTACACAATTTTGGGAAGGTGGTTTAATGTTGTGGCTGATTGGTGTATACTTGGGTCTAAAATAGATGGATTTGTTTTACTATTTTACCAACTACCAGGCTGAAATTGTAAGTCCTATCACTTTTAAAAATATCAATGCACCTCTCCCCACAAACCACATGTGAGGGATCATTCATGTCCATAGATAGCTACCACTCACACACATATGCACACCAGTACTTATTTTCTGAATTATTTTGACATTTTCTGATTCACTATAGCAACCACATTTGCAGTCTAAATATTTTGTTAAAAAATAGTTTGTCTACTTTTTGAGCAGGTATGTCTTATTTCCTGTTAGTGTATCTCTTTAAGTAAATGGAAGATCCCATTTGAAATGGTATTCTCAGCAATGAAAGTAGACGTTGTTTAACTTTTGCTAGGAATAAGAAGAGCGTGTCATACAAGGACAAAGTGTCCTTAAAGGAATAGTTTACCCAAACAATTAAATTCTCTCATCGTATTCTAACCCTCATGCCTTCCCAGATATGTATGACTTTCTATCTTCTGATGAACACAAAACAGGATTTTTAGAAGAATATCTCATCTCTGTTGGTTCTCACAGCGCAAGTGAAAGGTTACCAAAACTTTTAATCTCCAAAATGCACATTAAGGCAGTATAAAATGAATCCATATGACTCCAGTGGTTAAATCCATATCTTCAGAAGTGATATGATAGGTGTGGGTGAGAAAGAGATTAATATTTAAGTACTTTTCACTATAAATTCTCCTCCCTGCCTAGGAGGTGGTCAAAAAAATTGTCAAGAAAAAAAATGAATGTGTGAAATAAAAAGACTTAAATATTGTTTGGGTGTTTTTTTCTAGTACATTTTCTACATGGTAGGTAATTAATTTTGTCAAAGAAAACTTATCCAGGTTTTAAAATAGTGTATATAACATTCATGTTGGTAAAAACGCTAATGTATGAAAACATCTAAATTATTTGGCTAAATATTAGAAGCGAATTGACAAAGTTCAGGTATGAAACTCTGAATGGCACAAGCTGATTGATTCTTTGAACTTGTTAACTGTTAGCAGGTCAGCTCATTCACATGTGATAAGTCAAGCCATTCGGCACACATGGTGTAATCCGATAAGTCCACTGAGGTGAAATAGCCATTGAACTTGTGTATTCTCTCGTTGCCTACTTAAATTTGCTTTTATTGCAAATAAGATGGTTTCACTGCAGTGCGCTGTGAGAGTTTTCTCTGAGACCCTCCTCCACCCCAGCTTCACAGGTCTAGATTTGCAACATGGGGATTGTATTTGTCTAATTGTGCAGCAGAATATCACACATGCTTGATGCAGCATATCTTGTGTTTTTCTAATTGTGCAGCTGCAGCAGCATGTCCACATGCATAACTCAGTATATTGTGCAGAAAGTATTCAGACCCCTTAAATGCCAGGCCCGGCATCTAGCCCGTCAGCGGCAACGTGAGCTGTTCACCCCCGGTGACTCATTAACACATCTGGAGGTCCGAGGAACTCGGCAGCACGCGATCTCATCCAGCTCCGAACCCTACCAGCTCTGGTTCTGGGCGTGCGAGGATGCCAGTGTGTGCACACATGGAGATTTGACGGTGGCTCCCTGGGAAGAATTGCGCTCTGCGTTTTAAAGGCATTTTAAAGGATAAAGCATTATTCCCATTGGGTGTGATTCATTCACGCTGACTAAACAAGGCTTATTAATTATGAGGTGGGGCAACGATGACCAGCCGGAGGGGTGGATCATTCCGCCACACTCATAATAACATAAAAGATTTCTAACATTGTGTTTTTCACTATTGCTTCAGCAAAGCATCTCTCACTCCCATTCAGTCAGTTAAACTCTCTCATTTACCATGAATTGTGTGTGTGATTTTTTTGCTTTGTCATCACCATTCATATCTATACAACCCAGGGCTCGACATTAATGCTTGTCCACTTGTCCAGGATAAGTTAATTTTTGAAGGGGCAAGTGAAAGAAATTTTACTTGCCCGACCGGACAACCAGACTGATTAAAACATCTAACAAAAAAATAACCAGCTATATTTGTGATAGCATAGGCCTGTCACTTATTAGAAAGTTCATATTCTTATTCTGCTGTTGAAAGACAGAGCACATAATTATTATTTTTTTCTTTTTCTCCCCAATTTTGGTGGTGGCGTAGTGACTCGCCTCAATCCAAGTGGTGGAGGACAAATCTCAGTTGTCTCCATGTCTGAGACCGTCAACCCACGCATCTAATCATGTGGCTTGTTGAGCATGTTACCGCAGAGACATAGCTTGTGTGGAGGCTTCATGCCATCCACCACGGCATCCACATAAAATTCACCCTGCGCCCCACTGAGAGTAAACCACGAGGAGGTTACCCCATGTGACTCTACCCTCCCTAGCAACCAGGCCAATTTGGTTTCTTAGGAGACCTGGCTGGAGACACTCAGCATATCCTGAGATTCGAACTTGCGAACTCCAGGGGTGGTAGTCCGCGTCTTTACTTGCTGAGCTACCCATGCCCACCAGAGCATGCTAATTTATAATTCGCTAGTTATCTAGTAACAGCTGCACCCTGTTTGTTTGATTGACAGACGGCATATGTGTGTTTGCTGAAAATGCTTGTGCTAATGCACACCTGAACGGTCAAATACATTCTGCCAAAATGCCCGTCTTGGTGATGTATTAATGTAAACACAGAGAGTGATATCTAAAGTGAACTTAAACAGTGGAGATTTGTATTAAAATATCAAAATTGTAAGTATAAATGTAAGTTAATAGACCTGCTGTTGTCTAGTGTGTCATTATAATAATCAAACAACCAGAACAAGAAAACTAGACACTCACTGCTCTTGACTGGGTAACTTTAGTAGCTTTAAAAAGTATTAGTGTATTATAATCATAAAGTTAAGATCAGTAGTAGTTTTATGTTATATTTCATCCTGAATGTTTACATGAATGCTTGATAGCCTAGTGCTGTTAAAAACTTTTAAAGCTTTTAAAAAGGCACATAATTTTTTTCTATTATTTTTAATCTATTTCTTTTCATTGCTGTTTTTTATTGTTATTTTATCACTGACTGCTTACTAGTCTTGAATAATTAAGAACTTGAAATCATTCTTCCATAATTAATAAATTAGTTATTATTTGTTGTGATTTTGAAGCTGATATTGAGAATCGTCAAATTTCACTACCGATTACTGACATTTTGGTATTGTGATAATGTATAGCCTTTATTGTACATGGTAGATCTCACTGCAATGACATCATGAAAAAATACATCGCATTCCATGGAAGTGTGCACACCCCTTCTGTAAATGTGAAAATTCTTTTATTTGACATACATAACATAAAATAATTATCATATGACAATAGCCTCCTCTCCTACCCAGTGCAGTTTACATTTCTGTCGCAGAGAATTTAGTTGATTGCATAGGTACACTATTAGGTTGGGCATCTTTCATAATTTTAGGAAAATATACAATATTAACTTTGACATGTTACTTGAGCATGTAACTTAAATGTACTTTTTTCTTGGAAAAGTAACTTTTTTACTTGGACAAGTGGATGACCAATTAACATGTCAGGAGGACAAGCACGTGACAATGCTTAATTTCGAGCACAAAATTGTTTAAAAGAGCACAACGTTCTTCATAGATCTAGCCTCTTAATTCTGCTCTCAAAGTGCAACAGATTGATGCATTTAACTTAAAAAAAATTCCCCAGACCCCCCAGAGGATCCAAGTCTCACAAAATCCTGTGGGAAAAACTGGCTTTAAATAATTTTTTTCACATCAATCTACACTTCATACCCCATAATGATAAAGCAAAAAACTAATTTATTAAAAAGAAAAAACTAAAATATCACATTGACATAAGTATTCAGACCCTTATCTTTACTTACGTACTTTGTTGAAGCACCTTTGGCAGCGATTACAAGTCTTTTTGAGTATGATGTGACAAGCTTTGTGCACCTGTATTTGGGGATTTTCTGCCATCTCCAGAGATGTTCAATTGGGATCAATTCTGTGCTCTGGCTGGGCCAATCTAGGCCACTCTAGTGTTGTCTTGGCTTCTTGTTTAGGGTCACTTGGAATTGAGGCCAAACAGTTCAATCTTCGTTTCATCAGACCAGAGAATCTTGTTTCTTACAGTCTGTCCTTTAGGTGCTTTTTTGTGTCTTGCAATGAGGAGAGGCTTCTGTCTGGCCACTCTACCTTAAAGCCCAAAAGGTGGAGTGTTGCAGTGATGGTTGTCCTTCTGAAAGTTTCTCCCATATCCACACATGATCTCTGGAACTCAACCAGAGTGTCCATCGGGTTCTTTTTCACCTCTTTTACCAAGGCCCTTCTCCACTGAATGCTTAGTTCGGCCGGGCGGCTAGCTCTAGAAAGCGTCCTGGTTGTTCCAAACTTCCATTTAATAATTATGGAGGCCACTCTTTGGAAACTTCAATGCAGCCGGAATTTTTTTGTATCCTTCCCAGATCTGTGCATCGACACAATCCTGTCTATGAGCTCTGCAGGCAGTTGCTTTGTCATCATGGCTTGGTTTTTGCTCTGATATGCATTTTCAGCTGTGAGACCTCATATAGACAGGTGTATGCCTTTCCAAATCATGTCCAATCAATTTAATTTTCCACAGATGGACTCCAATAAAAGTGTAAAAATATCTCAAAGAGGATCTAGAGAAATGGGATGCATCTGAGCTAAATTTCAAGTGTCATAGCAAAGGGTCTTATGTCAATGTGATATTTAAGTTATTTCTTATTCATTTGCAAAATTATCAATAATTAGGTTTTTGCTTTGTCATTGTGGGTATGGAGTGTAGATTGATGTGAAAAAAGTAATTAAAGCATTTTAGCATAACGTTGCAACATAACAAAAAGTGAAAAAATTAAGGGGTCTGAATAATTCCTGAATGCATTGTATCTGTGTATGTTGTAGCAGTAGCAGTCTGCAGCTCTGCAGCAGCAGCATAGCAGATTGAGTCCAACAAGACCAACATCCTATAAATATGTCATACCCACATTAACATACTAAATCTTTCCGGGAGTTGTCACGACTGAAATATTATTATATTAAAGGTTCTTTAAGCGATTTTAGCATTCTGAAGCATTCATGTGACTGAGCTTTTAAATTAGCCACGCCCCTCATTCCAAAACCCTGCCCTCCAAATATTATTTTGAGACCAAAACCAAGCTAAAGAGCAGCATTGTTTGTTCTGTGGCTGTCAAATTCAACAGTGTCACAATAGCGCCCTCAACTAACAAACATTTTGAATCATAGCCTCAATGATCCGCTTCAAATACAACACTATGAGAACGAGCAAAATGATTGACAGGTGAAAAGCAGGTGTCATTGTCAGCGGACACATTTTTGTTTGCTGTTTACAAAGTCTACAGCTGTCACAGAGACCGGTGAGATATCTCAGGACACTTGAAAATGTTTGCTTTCTTTTCCATGATAGAAATCACTTACAGCACCTTTAAATTGTTAAAGTATACATTAAAACATTAAAGTATTTTCCCTAAAATAGTAGCTGTAGAATATAGACTCAGATTTTAATATATTACTATTACTTTTACTATTACAAAATGTTGAAAAAGGTTTAATTATTATTAAATATTCTGAATATGAAACCTCTTCGTGGCTCGTTAATGAAATTTACAGCAAAATAAAACTTTGGAATTGTACTGTGCATTAGTATATCATAAATGTGTTATTTCTTTATTTTTTATTTTTTGTTTTTTTTAGTTTTTTTGTCCTGAAATATAAATCTTTCCCATATATTCCTCAGTGAGACAACTTACAGGTGCAAGTTTTCACTCTACCATTATTTTATAAAAAGTCATTTATATATAAATTTGATTAAGCAGACAACCTGAAATATAATTAGGTTTTTTAGTTTTACCTTTATCTAATTCCTCCTTGCCTAGGGGACAACTACAGAAAGAACTGTCACAGCTTACCCTACTCGCCCCTATTTAAACTAATTACTCGTCTTCGCTGTCCAAAAAAGAAGTCACTTTTTAGATTACTCAAATTACCCAGAGCTCATGAGAAGATAAGCCAATGAAATGTCATCAATAATCTCCAGAATTTATTGACTCTGGGCTAGTAATTTATTAACTGCAAGGCACCCTTGTCCTTCAATAACTTCATATTATAAATTGCGAAATATAAATCACGCCACTGGTCAAATGTGCAGTCAACCAGAACAAAGATTGTGAGCATGTAATAAATAACAAAAAAAATTATTGGATAATACGATCATATTAAACCCAGAGGCCATCTATCAGGGATGGGATGTTGGAATGCAGCAGAGGCCACTACATGCATGGATTTCTTTTATGTGATTATTCACGTCGTAACAAAGCAGCTTCATGGGGTACGACATGCTCAGGTTTATCTTTGATCTCTCTGGCTTTGGGCAGGATGCTCTGGAGGTGGTCTCTAGTCATAAAAGATGTGCTTTCCATGATATTTTTTTCATACGTGGTGGGAGTCAGAGGACACTATATGTCTGTCGCTTGTGAAATCAGAGCAATCCGTCTGGAAGTTTGCAGCGGGAAATGAATAGAATTGATCAGAACGGCATTTGAGGGGAGCTTTAGTTTCCTCTACTGTTGAAGGCTGATATCCTAAACATTCATGCAAGTCTGATCCCCTCTGTTTGACTCAGAGGAAAACTCAGGTCAGATTTTGTGCAGTGTCATGTCTTTTATTTCTAGAAAGGCTTTATTCTTATCACATGAAGTCCCCATTTCCCTTTCATGTGTATATCTGATCTCTCTCTCTCTCTCTCTTTCTCTCAATTTTTTTTTTACTTTGAAAACCCTATGATATTGAACTTTCCGAGTGCAGCTGTCCTGTGTTGGTGAAATTCGTATTGAAAAAGTGCATTTGTGTGGGACATTTAAAGTGCCCCTCCTCTTTTTTAAATAGTCTGTACACTTTATATCACAGCAAGTAACAATTATTTGCTACATTCAAGTCGGTTGGAGGTGGGCATGCTCATTCTAGAGAGCTATTTGATTGGACAAAAATCTATGTAGTGCAGAATGAGCCATAAATAATTTTGGACTGCCTTTACAGAAGAGAAATACTGTTAATTTAAAATTTATGTATCTGCAAAAAGTGGATTTTGTCAGTTGAGGTGTAAACTACATATATGTTTTTTAAGCCAATAGACATGGACTAAAATCGACACAGCTCCAATGCTGATTACATTGGGACTTTAATGTCACACAATCTGAAACTGTACCCTTTTAAAAGCTAAGCCAATTTACACATATGCATAATACAAATGCATCTGCAAAGTTTGTACCATTTGATGTGCTGCCAATTAAAAATGTGGTATTTATAACAGAAGTCTAATGATTAACACTTCAGTATGTGAGATTTCAAAAAGCAGTTGTTGTCTTATTTACAGACATATTGGTTGCAAAAACAAAATAATTCTATCTTTTAATATTTAACTTGTAAAGTGGAGTAGTCTCAAAAATAATGACAAAATACCAAACCAGGACAAACGCCATCGGCAAAGAAGAACGGTGGTCGCAAGTTGAAGCTCGCTTGCAGGCGTTGTCAAACATTACACAGGATCGTTGGTAAACACCAGTATAGTGTTCGAAAATACCTCAAAAGTGAGTCATTCTGTCACAAAAATGATATGTTGTGAGTTTCACCATCCTGGAATTTATAGGAACGCTGCAATTCAGAAACCACTTCAATCCAAGGCAACTCACAAAGATGCATTGTCATTAGTATAGAGCACAAAACCAGGTCCCCAGAGCAATGGGAAAATAATAATAATAATATTGCCTGGTGAGTCATCCTTCACCCTATATCGTCTATGTCCAAAGGGGTTTATGTTTGGAGAAAAATAAGGGATACCTGCCACCAGGGTCAGACATTAACCAGGGACAATGAAAGTGACAAAATTGCCCCATTTATTTCAACATTTTGTAATGAATTTACAGTATCTGTTCAAACATTTGATATGTTTCATTCTGTCATAGGTCTATCTAGTGATAGTTTCAGTGCCTCTGTGGACAGTGTAGTGACCTGTAGCTGTCAGATAGCTGTATTAACTGTCACAGAGCCAAGTGCTTTTTAATGTGTTGTTAATATTAAGATATTGAATGTGAAATCTCCCAACAACTCCAACATTTGTGCAAATAAACAGCAGAAGTTATACATATAGAGCTGTTTAATTTAACTCACCCAACCAACATATTCATTTAAAGCCTGTATTGTGTTGTGAAATCTTGTGCATTGTCTGCAGCCATTTTTCTATTTGATGTTGGATTGATTTAAAAGTGTACCAGCGGGATGTGTTCGCATTGAAAATGTATTTCAATTTGATGATTCAATTGAACTATTTGACATATGCTGTATCTCATGTTTTTTTTTTTAAAAAATGTATGGTTAGAGAAACAATCTGCTGACGTGAAGATAAAAAATGCCCCAAAAAAACAATTCCAGGGGCCAAATGTCATCTCTAAATAATAATAAAAAGATACTTTCTATAACTACCTTCCACAAACTATATTTTCAGCTATCATTAAGTATTGTAGGTTATCTATAATGTTGTGGACAGCCATCACATGGGAGTCATTAGGTGCAATGTTTGTACTGAATGGTCCTAAAATAATCAGTAATAAGATTCCATTTCGCAGCATCAAGTGCCCCCTATGGTGCAAACACTCTTCCCGAGTGATGTTCTTATATTCCAGGATGACAGTCTGACCATGCATGCTGCTAAATAGATTCAAGGGTGATTTCATGAACACAAGGTTGGATTCAAACACCTTTAATGGCCTTCCAAATCACCACATTTGATCATTATTGAACCATTACGGAACTTAGAGTGGCAAAGTTGATTTCCACATCCTTCATTTCTCAAATAACTGCAGGCTTATCTTCTTGAAAAGGTCCATTATTCCATTACATACTGATATTAGGATATATTGCAGCTTTCATATAAGGACATAAGTAATATGAATGCTGTAACTCTGTGTCATCCTTGCTGTAAAGTCCAGTCTATGTTGTGCTGGTGTGCTGTTGTTCCCACTATACAGCACTACGATGAATGGGCTTAACATTATATTCCTAAATCAAAATGGTGAAAGGACACTTATTTAAGTTATTAATTATTTACAAAGCAATATTTTGGTAATGATTTTACACACAAGAACACTTATTTAAATTATTACATTTAAATTATTGCATTATTACAAAAATTCAAAGACATGTTTGCATTTTGTAATAATAAAATTATATATAAATATACACTGGCAGCCAGAAGTTTGGAATAATGTACAGATTTTGCTCTTATGGAAAGAAATACTTTTATTCAGCAAAGTGGCATTCAACGGATCACAATGTATCAGTCAGGACATAAATAATGTGAACAATAACTATTACAATTTAAAAAAAAATTCTGAACTTCTTAAACTACTTCAAAGATTTCTCAAAAAAAAAAAAATCTTCCATGTGCAGCAATGACAGCTTCATTGGCATTCTAGCTGTTAGTTTGTCCAGATACTCAGGTGACATTTCACTCCACACTTCCTGTAACACTTGCCATAGATGTGTCTGTCTTGTCGGGCACTTCTCACACACCTTACAGTCTAGCTGATTCCACAAAAGCTCAATGGGGTTAAGATCCATAACACTCTTTTCCAATTATCTGTTGTCCAATGTCTGTTTCTTTGCCCACTCTAACCTTTTCTTTTTGTTTGTCTGTTTCAAAAGTGGCTTTTTTTACATTATGAGCATAATCTTCTCTTTACTGTTGTACATGAAACTGATGTTGAGCGGGTAGAATTCAATAAAGCTGTCAGCTGAGGACATGTGAGGCATCTGTTTCTCAAACTACAGAGTCTCTGGCCTTCCACATCTCTTTCTGTTCTTGTTAGAGCCAGTTGTTGTTTGTCTTTGAAGACTGTTGTGTACACCTTGTATGAAATCTTTTTGGTAAATTCAAGCATTGTATAGCCTTCATTCTTCAAAACAATGATTTACTGACGAGTTTCTCGAGAAAGCTGTTTCTTTTTTGCCATTTTTTACCTATGTTTGGCTTTAAGACATGCCAGTCTATTGCATACTGTGGCAACTCAAAAACAAACACAAAGACAATGTTAAGCTTCATTTAACAAACCAAATAGCTTTCAGCTTTGTTTGATATTATGACAAGTGATATTCTAGCACCAAATTAGCAATTTAGCATGATTACTCAAGGATAAAGTGTTGGAGTGATGGCTGCTGGAAATTGGGTCTGTCTAGGTTTGATAAAAAAAATGCCTTTTTTTTTCAAATAGTGATGGTGCTGTTTTTTACATCACCATCCTGACTATACTTTGTGATCAGTTGAATGCTTCTTTGGAGAAATAAAGTACCAATTTCCTTATGAAACAGCTAAATCTGTACATTATTACAAACTGATGGCCACCAGTATGTGTGTGTATATATATTTGTTATTTATTTTTCTTTGATATGGTGCATTATTCTATTATCAGTACTGCCGCTACCTACATGCATACTACGCAGTTTGCGTAGGGCATCAACTCCCTAAGGTGGCACCATCTTACCCCAGGATGGCACCAGAAAGTCCACCGGCTGCCCTTACTCTCTCGCTATACGTTATTCAAGGACCTGAAAGCAGTTGCGGAATACAGACGATTGCTTCACGCTAATATCACGCGTAGGGCATAGGGGATGAGACCGGAGAAACCATCAGGCTTGATGTCAGCAGCCTTCAGGAGGCAAGTGCTGCAGTCTGAGGAGGAGAAGAGGAGGCAGCTGAAAATAAAGATAAACATTGCATACTTCATTGTGAAAGAAGAAGAACCTTTCGTCAAATTTGGGCCGCTTATCAGACTCCACCACAAAAACAGAGTTTACATTAATCCCACATACAACAATGATGTAAGATGTGCTGAGATGATCGGTCAAATTGCTGACATAATGAGAGATCGCTGGCTGACCTCTAAGTATGCAAGACAGTCAACATACAAAAGCAGCTGGACAACCGATATCCTTTGATTCTAGTAGGCATGGGTCAATGATTTGGGTGGTATGTGCTGTTCCACAGATGTGTGTCCCTTAGTACATGCACACACACACTCATACATGCAGTAAAATATGTATGTAATAAATTGTTTGTTAATAAACTCTGTATTACATTTTTACTGTGCTCCTAAATGTCTTTGTGTGCTCCTACATTTTTTTCATTTAGGAGCGCATGTACTCCTTGGGAAAAAGTTAGCGTAGAGCCCTGCAGGTATATAATGTAGATAAAAAATAAAGAGTAAGTAATAATAAATAATATACAGTATATATTGCAAATACTAAAATAAATAGTAATTACAATTATAATAAAATAAAATACAGAGTAAAGCTACACACACACACACACACACACACAGTTCATGCATTGAATTGTTTTTTTTTTTATTTGTTTTTTTTTTAAGATAAAATAAAATCCAAATGGGAAACCATCTGTCAGATATCAACAAGCCTTAACTTATGAAACATGTGGTTTAATGTTTACTCTATGAACAAAATGTCTCTTTAAGAAAAGTCTAGCTATTGAAATATTCTAGCTAATGAAATTGGTGAAATTGACATAATATCCTAAAACTGAAATGTTTATTAGTTCTGTTGGCTGTTCTTTTGGTTGTTACTGCTTGAACATTTGGTGGTTGAAGTTGCAAAATATTGTCAAAATTGTTCCAAAATAACAATTTATACCTGTAATACCTCCCTTCAATACTTTTTATTTTACCAGGATAACCGTGCTGGTCAACTATTCCTCTGTTTGTGCTAGAGAACAGCAAGGATGTACTGGTCTTCCGGATAGACCAGCACCAAATAAACCAGCTCTAACCGGCATAATCCAGCTTGGATCAGCATGGAATTTAAGCTTAATTGTAGAAAAACATCTAGAATGCCTAAAAGCTTAAAAGTTTTTTCATTAAAGGAAACTTGTGCAATGTCAGGTTCTACATTTTAGAGCTGGTTAATGTTTTAGTGCTTTTTTTTTCTTTAAAAAGTTCAGTTACCTTTTAAATTCACTGTGCAAGCAGAGTACTGTGGCAGTCTATTGTTGTACATTAGCATAGCTTGGCTATAATTAGGCCTGAGCAGGTGTTCGGGTGCCTCTTTGTCTCATTCTGGTTAAGTATTATATTATGTGCTTTTTTCAAGGGAATATCTGGTGTACTTTCCCTTGCTTCTTTGTCACGCTAATTAAACTGCTGAAGTCAGACTCTTCAAAACTCAGCCAGGCCTGCATGTGGAGGAGGATGCAAATTTCAGGTGAACAAGTTGACATGTCGCAAGAGGGGCCCTCTGCATTTTGTTTTGTGTCAACTATTCGCAAGGAAAGTGTAAATAAGATTCTCCAGATTGTGCGTTAACTGATTATTGTGATCATTTTCTCACATGATCCCAGGTATATTTTTATAAATGCATCTTAGCTAAAATAAGCCAAAATCATGTTTAAGTTTACTGTATCAGTACATGATGAGGGATTTGAACCCGTGATCTTACTGTTGCTAGCACAATGTTGGACCAGTTGAGGCACAGGAAAAAACGTCACACTTGCCACTTGTGATTATACAAATTTCTGCAAATGTATGTGTCATTTGAGGCATTTTGAAGGAATCTGAGGACCGTGTTTGAAAAAGCTGCATTTGTGCATTTGGCTGAATTTCTTTTTTTTCTTTCTTTTTTTTATCTCTGGGGTAGCTGGGTAATTAGATAAGGGATTAAAATGGCAATCTAAATTGTTTCATGACTTACCTCTTTTTCCACATGGCCTTTCCTTTTTTTCCCTACACATCATTTTCACTTCCATTCCAAAGAGTTGAAAGATTGCTATTCATTTCTATTGTTTTTTGTGTTCAACTTGTTTGAGCTTAAATGGTGTATACTGTACTATGAGGCAAGGTTCACACAGCAGCAGAATAATGTTTTCAGTACTGTTTGGAGTAATAAATACTGTTGGGTTCATACACAATTCTGTTATGAAAGAGACTGATAACCGCATTTGTTTTAACTGAAGCGACTTCCTTAAAGGAATGTTACAGGTTCAATACAAGTTAAACCCAATAGACAGCATTTGTGGCAAATAATTTTGACTTTTCACTCATTTATTTAAAGAAAAAACAAAAATTGTGATCTCAGTACGGCACTTACAATAGGACCTTGCTGTAATGGGGCCCTTAGTGGGAATAAGGGCCAATCTATAACACTTTTTCCAAAATATAGCCACAAAATATAAGCATTAAAAGGGTAAACATTAGTTTAGTGTAATGAAATAAGTGATTTACACAAATAAAGATTTTTTTAGACAAATTTCTCTTTTGGTCCATACAATGCAAGTGAATGGGTGCCAAAATTCTGAAGCTCAAAATATAAATCAGCATAAAAGGTCTCCAGTGGTTATATCAATGTCTTCAGAAGAAATGTGATTGGTGCGGGTGGGAAACAGATCAATATTTAAGTGATTTTTTTCCTATAATTTCTTATCCCTGCTCAGTCAGGGTGCACTTTCAACTTTCACTTTCACATTCTTCTTGTGTTTTTGGTGATTCACATTCTTCATGTATACGCCACTGACTGGGCATGCGGAAGACTTTTAAGCAAAATTAGACTTAAATATTGATATTTTTCTCATCCACACCTATCATATAACTTCTGAAGATATGGATTTAACCACTGGAGTCATATGAATTACTTTTATGCTGCATTTGGGATTTTTGGAGTGTCAAAATTTTGGCACCCATTCACTTGCTTTGTATGGACCTACAGAGCTGAAATAGACTTCTAAATATTTTAATTTGTGTGCTGCAGAAGAAGGAAAGCTATAGACATGTGGGATAGTATTCCCCAGAGTAACTGATGAGAGAGTTTTCATTTTTGGGTGAATTAATCCTTTAATTGAACATCACGATAATCAAACATTTCTGATTGGCTACTACAAATCAATTACACTCTGTCAAACAGGAGACAAAAATGCATATAAATGCACATCAATTATATCAATGTGAGTATAAGTGCAGCTTTTTAATAGCTTTTCGGTGCAACTCCCGTCAGGGTCAAGAGATGCTGCGTTGTCATTTTGTTGACTCTGGGACGTGTAATTGACTCACGTAAAATGACTCACTGCCTATACATAAAATATCTCCATTCACAGGATGAACCTAAAGACCCAAGCTAAATGAAATGTCATGCTTTATTAGCACTTTGTATCGGATGAAGTTCAGAGTTTTGAAGTCGCAAGCTACATGGACTAGACTGGTCTTTCATTCTCAAAGCCTTAAGAGGGCAGCCTGTGATCTTCGCAGTTAGGCAAATTACCTGTATTGTTTCCCTGTCTCATTTTAAAGTTAGTCTGAAGGAAAGTTGGGTTGCTAATGACAAGCACAAGAAAATGAAAGTGCATATTTTGCAACTGACAATTACCAGCGCAGGTAGCTAAAAATGATAATCACTGCCAATCAGCAACAAGCCCTTGTTGGAAATGTCCATATGACCATACTGTGCTGTGTATTCAAAGGGGTTAGCTTTGTAGCATTTATAGGCTTAATATTGGGCATTGAATCAATGGAAAATAAGCCTTTGTTCCTTTCAAGGAGCATTTGAGAGACCCTGGATATTGATTAGAAATATCTAGACAAGAAACTAGATAAAATGTATAGCTTTTTGTCTCCGTGTAAGCAGAATAGATGGGCTCAGAACTTTTAGTCTTTTTTTAGTTGAACACAAAATCTTTTTGAATTTTCTTCCAATATGTACTCACACAAACATTGCTCCAAACCTTTTTTGAATTTCTTGAACAAAACAGTTGAAATGTAAAAAGCCTATACAGTCTTTATTTACAATACAATGAAAGTGAATAGTGACTTGGGGAATAAAATCCAAAGTTATGTCTTCTGAAGATATTTAACACAATGTCTCAAGATCCACTGAGGTTGGATTCTATTGATGTAGCTGCCATAATTGATTTACGGAGTATCGATACATTTAATGTGGTTTTAAGGCTTTTTTAATCAATATTCACTTTCAGAAATGAAAAATTTCTCCTTTTGTGTTCCAAAGAAGACAGTCATATGGTTTTGGAGATGCATTATTTGGTAAATGACAGAATTGTAATTTTTGGTAAAATATTCCTGTAAATTATGTTCTTTTCGTCTTGTGTTTTTTCCATTTATTGCTCTTTTCTTTGCGTCTGTATGCTGTAGAGAGTTTAAACTAAAAAGATAAATATTTTCCAGTAACCTCTGTAGTTGTGTCTTTAGATATTACAGAAACAAGCATTGTGTTGCGTCTGAAGATACTAGAGGCTTGTTTGACTTGATTTGTTCAACACCTGGCAGCCTATTCCAGACCTTTTGCGAGGAGGCAGAGACTGCAAAATGAGATGATGGAAGATAAAAAGCAAATTAAATCTGAAATTTTGAGACATCTGTTTCGCAACACAGGAATACTCATTAAGGGCTTCACACTTTAAATGTACGGTGCTCACTCAAGCAGTTGTTAAACATTTAAACCCCAACTCACTGCTGACATTGTTATAAAGGTGATCTTTCAGATTCACAGTTCTTTTGTGGAGAAGGTTGGGGGCAAGTCACCAGTCAGGGGTCTTGGAGGTGTTAAACTTGTTTAAATGAAGACTGCAATTGTATTTTGGGATATTTCACAGGGTTGGTGTAAATTTTGTGTGATATTTTACTTTAGGTGACAGATAAAAGGTGTGAAGGCTCATAAAATGGACTTACCTTTGGGCACGTAAATGCCTGGGCATTTTGAAGACTGTTAACAATCACCATTGAATTTGAGCTAAGTATTTAGACTTCATAGTGCTCTTTTAAGGAATGTTCAGGTACAGAAATGCACATTCAATGAAGTCTAAGGGGCAACCATTGTACACTTGCCACATGGGCTTTTTCTGCTTTTTAACTAAAAACCAAAGTCTCTACCCTAAACCTAACCAATAGTCATAAAAGAAAATGTGAGGTGAAAGACGCAATAGCTGAAGTAACCACATAATTTTGTCAGGCTTCTATGACACTTTCAGCTAATGTGTTGACTCGTGTGCTTTGCTGGACTCGTTCTTGCGTGTTCAAAGTCAAATGCTTTATCAGTTGAGCTACCGCACAAATTTGTTTCACTGGAATAAGATTGTTAATGTAGTTGGTTATGTAATGCAATTGTTAAAATGTATTTAAATCCTGCATTATAGATAAGGTCTTTTTTGACATAAGATAGCATTGGGTGAGTCATAGAACAAAGTGTTTATGAGGTGTATATCTGCCCTTTTCCTTGCGATTTGTTTGAAAGTGAAAATAATGCAAAAATTGTTTTAGAGTCACATAAGAATCATTTCGCAATAGTTATTATAGTAGCGTGATTCTTTGAGACCAGGTTGTACAATTGACATCTTTAATCAATATCAATGCTGTAACACACATAAATTATACTATTTTATAGTTACACCTTCCATTGTTTACAAATATGAAATTAATACCTGATTTGTATTTTGAACAGTCGACACTGTTTTGGTAATTACAGATTGTGCCTAGAACAGATATACACTCACCTAAAGGATTATTAGGAACACCATACTAATACTGTGTTTGACCCCCTTTCGCCTTCAGAACTGCCTTAATTCTACGTGGCATTGATTCAACAAGGTGCTGAAAGCATTCTTTAGAAATGTTGGCCCATATTGATAGGATAGCATCTTGCAGTTGATGGAGATTTGTGGGATGCACATCAAGGGCACGAAGCTCCCGTTCCACCACATCCCAAAGATGCTCTATTGGGTTGAGATCTGGTGACTGTGGGGGCCATTTTACTACAGTGAACTCATTGTCATGTTCAAGAAACCAATTTGAAATGATTCGAGCTTTGTGACATGGTGCATTATCCTGCTGGAAGTAGCCATCAGAGGATGGGTACATGGTGGCCATAAAGGGATGGACATGGTCAGAAACAATGCTCAGGTAGGCTGTGGCATTTAAACGATGCCCAATTGGCACTAAGGGGCCTAAAGTGTGCCAAGAAAACATCCCCCACACCATTACACCACCACCACCAGCCTGCACAGTGGTAACAAGGCATGATGGATCCATGTTCTCATTCTGTTTATGCCAAATTCTGACTCTACCATCTGAATGTCTCAACAGAAATCGAGACTCATCAGACCAGGCAACATTTTTCCAGTCTTCAACTGTCCAATTTTGGTGAGCTCTGTTGGTTTAAACATTCAACCAGCCCAACAAACCGACTAAGTTAATGAATGGCATGAGTTTTGGGCAGGACATTCTGTTTTTTCGACCAGTGACAGTTGGGAAAGTGTTTGGAAAGCCTATTTGAAAAGTCATTATTTATGCAATCCCATTTGGTGCAGAAATTTTGCACTTAACACTATAGATAGGTCCAATCACAATATGGATGTTCACTATGCATTAGCAGCTTAGAGGCTTGACTCATATAACTGTGATTTATATTTCACATTCTAAAATCCAGTGACAGTTTAACCCAGGAACACTACCCGTGAGATTTTAGTCTTTTGTTTTAGTGAAAGTGCTCTATTTTGGTGTGGTGACACTCATTTGACATGAACTACAGCTTGTGCTTGATGAAAATGTTGTATATTGTCAATGTGTCTAGCCGAAATGTTTGTTGCCTCCGGTATGAATCATCAATTCTTCTAGTGTAGTGAGACTGGGCCGGAAAAATTTCCACTAAACCTGGACTCATGGCAGAGCAAATATTTGTTGTCTGGTGGTACACAGGCATCGGTCAGGCTGATGCTTTTAATGTCCATCAAACAAGACATTGTATTTCCTGTCTAAATAAAAAATAATATAAAAAAACATATTTAGCCCAACAAGATTTTCAAAAAGCATTTATTATTCCAAATACAAAACAATTCATGAACTAAACGGCACCATAGATGATAAAGGCAATTGAGAAAAATAATCTATTTGCAAATGTTCAATGGTGTCCAAACGCCTGAGATCACATTGAGAATCTGGCATTCAAATTCCAAAGTAATTTGGGAATAAATAATATTATATATTTGGTAACAAAAACAATTACATTTGAAAAGTGCAAAACAGAAGCATTTTTACTGGTGTACTTTTGCACTCCACAACAGACCAGCACTTGGTAACTATCATTGTTGCTGTGGTTATGTTGTTGTCTTACTGGCACATGAAATAGTCTGTATAGTCATTTAGATCAAATTAATTTCTAAAGACATTTTAAAGAGGTGATGACATCATAAAACACATGCTGCTGTTCATTATTGTGATTTTAAATTATGCCTGGTGATTGCTCAATGACGCCTTGTTTAAGGGACAAAGAACTGATTAATGATGAAACATACAAATTGCAAAGCGACCTTGAGCTTGGGAAAGGCACTATATAAAATAAACAACTTATTTTACTTGATAAAGGACTTTAATTGACTTGGAAAAGAAAGACAAAACATGGCCGGTCATTGCAGCGAAACCTTATGTGACCTACTTTGCCTTTGTCTGCAGCGTTGTATGGTATACAAATGGCTGCCAGACCACATTTACAGTTTTTGTCTTATTTATTCCAAATGATCTGATAGAGCCTTCATGTTTGGCCCCAGTTATCAGCAGCTTTTGCCTTTTGAAGTCAAATGCCAACACTGAGCGATGGATCAGATGAGAGAAGGCGTGTTTGAGTCTGTAGTTGTGGTTGAGGGTTGATGTTCATTGGCTGATGTTCTCTGGGCACTACGGGCCTTGGCAAACATGAGTTAGTGAAGTCCCAGCTGGGTCCTGATCTTCTGGGTCTAATTGAACGCAACAGTGCTTTGACAGCTAGTTCTGATTGGCCATTGCGAGAGCAGTTCACCCAAAATGAAAATTCTGTCATTTACTCACCCTCATGTCATTTCAAAATAGTTTGGAATTGTTTCATGAAATACGTGAATTTCATTTTAAAGAATGTGCTGACCAGAGAATGTGAGAGTTGTCAAGCTCCAATAAGGATGCAAAAGCACCATAAAAATATCATAAAAGTGGTCTGGATGACTCGTGCGCTAAATTCCAAATCAGCATTTTGTGAGGAACAGACTGAATTGTGTTGTTGACGGTGTTGCATTAAAAACCATTGGTGCTCAATTGGATTGAGATTTGAGGAATTTGTAGGTCAAGTCCAGACCTTGAACACTTTTTCATGTTCCTCAAACCATTCCTGAACAATTTTTGCAATTTTGCAATTTTGGTCCAGTTCTGACACTCACGTGACCATTGTAGGCGCTTTCGGTTTGGACAGTGGTCAGCATGGGCACTCTGACCGGTCAGCTGCTAAGCACTGGGATGCACTGTGTGTTCTGACACCTTTTTATAATCGCCAGCATTAAGTTTTTCAGCAATTTGTGCTATAGTAGCTCTTCTGTGGGATTGGAGCAGACGGGCTAGCCTTCACTCCCCATGCACATCAATGAGCCTAGAGCGCCCATGACCCTCTCACCGGTTCACCGCTTGTCCTTCCTTGGACCACTTTTGACTAACCACTGCATACCAGGAACACCCCAAAAGACCTGCCATTTTGGAGATGTTTTAACCCAGTTGTGTAGCCAGCACATTATGACCCTTGTCAAAGTCGCTCATTTCCTTACGCTTGCCCATTTTTCCTGCTATAAACACATGAAATTAAAGAGCTGACTGTTCACTTGCTGCTTAATATATCCCACCCCTTGATAGGTGCCGTTGTAACGATATAATAAATGTTATTCACTCACCTGTCAGTGGTTTTAATGTTGTGGCTGATCAGTGTGTACAGTATCTGACATAAAACATGGTGATGAACAGGAGCATTTAACTAAGTAATATTGCTTTTTTGAATGTTGCTTCAAAAAAGAGGCATACAGATGTCTGCGCAGGGATGGGACTCATTTATGTCTATTTAACTGATCAATCTGAACAAACAATACAATAAAATAAACCTTCCCAGTTTATTTTACTTTCCAGTGCTTCATATAAGTCAGAGAGGGCATTTTAGTTATATTCAGTTATGATTTTTACCTTTGTTTGGATATAAACTGTGTCCAATAAATTATAAAAATAGCACTATAAAGTGTTTTCACATTACACTGCTACTGAGTGGAAAAAAATAGCTTGTTACTGAAAAAGTTACCCTGTTTTCTAAACTATTAAGCTTTTGACATGGCATTGAAAATTGTTGTTAATTTAGTGTTATCACGAGTTTTTAGACTATCTCAGTGAAATCTGAAACAGTAGGTTGACTTTTCTTAAGCTAAAATCAGTCTGTGCTTACTGAAAATTGAAATACTGTCCCTAGTGGCCGAAGCAGTAAGTGTTGTTGGGTGTACGTGCATGTGTGAGTGACATTTTCTGGCTGTAATATCCACAGAGGGTCGCCAAAAGCGAGTTGTTATATTTTATAAACTGAACTCCCCAAACCTAAACCCTAACTATCAGTGGAGTAAAAATTTAATGTTAGAGGGAAAAATGCAACATCCGAATTGCACTTGACACTGATTATGCAAATGAAATTACTTCCTAGTTTTAACATGGGATCTGAACCTTGGTCTCTTAAGCTCCTGACACAACGCATTTCCAGTCACACCACAAGGGAATGTACACAAGCTGGAGCCGATGCAAAAATGTCTGATTGGAGATGGCGCTTGTCAGTGAGTCAACATAATGTGGTCTGTCCTAGGGTACTAGTAAGCAGCTTCAGAATTCTTTGCTTTACTCAGTGTTGCAGGAATTGTAAAGATACAGACCTTTCTCTCTTGGCATTTAAAATAAATGTGCCTTTTCATGCAGTATATTTAAATTAGTTTGTTCACTTGTATTCATTATTCATATTCTGAAAACGTTATGAATTGCTTTTGCTGACTGCGGTTGCTTGAAAAAAAAAATAGTTTTATTTTATTGAGATGACATATTTCTGTCTTTGACATAAATATCTTGGTCTCATAAATACGTTTCACCCTTGATATAATATTCTGGGATGAGTGATTGTGTTATCAAATTTTGCACAAGGACATATCAGATACTGTATTATTTGTGTGTAATATCAGATTTCAATTTCAAATGTTAAACATTATATAATTTACTTTGTTTGTGTGCTGATCCATGAGAAGACCGTTAAGCATGGACAGGCTTGTTTTTGTCTTCTGTTTGTGAGCATGCAAGAGTGTATGTGCTGGTGTGTGTGTGCATATGAAAAGAGAGTGATGAATATATTAAACTCTATAACAACACAAGCGTGGGAAGCTCATCAATCAGGCTAACAGAATGACTTTAATTTGAAGCTTTGCATGGCTAGAATATGCTCTCATGAATAAAGGATTTAACTTCGTCATGAACTGGAACGTGTGTGAACAGAATGTGGAAACTTCCCATGCAGTTTACACATTAAGGATGTACAGATCCCCTCCCTCAAGCCAGCTACTTAACATATAACTTAATAAGAAATATATTAGATTTGTTTGATGGTGATGTTGATGAAAGTATTGGATTGTTCAGTTTGAAATCATCTCATCCATTGCAACAGCAATATGCAACCAGCATTGGGAAATGTTACAGTCAGTGTTGGAGAGTTGTTAATTAAAATGTGTCGATGTAGTGACACTAGGGGTTGCTCTTGGGAGCCCCAAACACCTCCAAACTTTGAGAAAAGGCCAATTAGAATTGACGAGTGGAATTTTCATGCCACTCCCCCAGACATTCAGGTCTAAAAGGAGCTGGAATGCGGACACTCATTCAGGTTTTGTGCTGAGGAGCCGAGACAAGGTCCCGGCCATTTCAGCGGATAGTACAGCGTTGTGGCAAGAGGGACACAATGTTTTGTTCCCTCCATCAGGGAACGGAGGTCACAACAGTAACCAAGACGTTCCCCTTCTGTCACTCACTCAATGTTGTGGCGATGTACTGACACTAGGGGTCCCTATAGAAAAACACCACAACAGCTGAACAGTGTTATGTGAACTGCAGATGTAGGTGCAAGCAAGCTGCTGCGTACATAATAGCAGATGCATCAGTCTGCATGTATCCTCCCCCAACGCCACACAAGACGTCATGCTGTTTCCCACACCCCTGAGGGGGGAAGCAATGAAACTAGCATGGGAGCAGGCCTTGCCAGACGCGGCCTTTTCTCACTATGATTCCTCTCCACAGAGTAATAGATTCCTCTGGGGCCATCTAAAACTATTATATACATCGGGGAAGGTGTTCTTTTCCTTTCCTATTCTTTCAGGGGTAAAAGACCCCGCGGAGACCACATCCTCCCCAAAGGGGAGATAACAAGTGGCAATATGACAAGTGGGCTCATCTGCCACACATGGAAGAGGTGCAGAGATAGGTCCTGCCTCGAAGGGGAGGAGCTCTACAAACACAGCGACCGGGGCAGAGAACTCTCTGAGACGTGGGTCTGCTGACAGGGAGACACATCACAGGGGGTTACCAGAGAAGTTGGCACCTGTGGAGCACCTATCCCAGTGCAGGGTATATTAGTACCCGTAGTGGGTCTGGCTGCAAACTCCTCCACCGAATTCGTGAGCCACAGGGCTAGGGAGGAAGGCATCCAGGGTTCGCGGTTTGTGAACTCGCATGGGAAAGAAGTGCACGTCTTTGCCTCAAGGAGAGGAAAGGCACTGTACGCAAGCGGTATACTCGGCCAGCTGTTCCTACCTGAAAATGCACGGGACGAAACTGGCTCAAACCAGAGACCAAAAAGTCTAGAAGATATTGAGTGTTGCCCAGCCCGCTGCCCTGCAGATGTCAGCTATAGAGGTGCCAGTGCCACGAAGATGCATGCTCATATTCCCAAAGGGGTGGGCACGGCCTGGCCTGGTATGCCAACATGATGGCATTCATGATCCAGGGGCAAGCCACTGTTTGGAGACAGCGTTCCCTTTACGCTGTCCGCCAAAGCAGTCAAAGACATGGAAATTCCAGAGGTCTGAGCATGGGTGCCAGATGTTGCCCTGTCCCTGAGAGAGGAGGTCCTTTCTCAGTTGAATTTGCTGTCGTGAGGAACGTGAGGTCCGAGGACCAAGTCTGGGTGGTCTAGTATGGGGGCCACGAGGGTAAATTGTTCCTCATCCTTCCTGACCTTACACAGGCTCACTGGGGGGAATCACACATCTGTCCCGTTGTGGCTCGCATCAGGAAATTCCAGAGCGGGCTGTGGGAGGATTACCGGGAAGCAACCGGTCCACCTGTGCTTTGCCGAATTGACTCCAAATCAGCTGGACTACCTGGGGGTGGAGTCTCCACACTCCGCTGAGCGTTGCCTGCTACGACAGCACGTCAGCTCTAGCATTGGGGCTGCTCGGGATGTTAGTGGCCCGCAGTGACCTCAGGCTGACTCCGGAGGAGGAGACGGCAGCCGAGTTGTGGCATGTGACTTGGATGTAAGCCGCCTTGGTACACCTGGAAAATTGTAGGAAAGGTCCGTGACGAGGTAAAACTGAGACGTGAAAGTGTGCATCCTTCAGGACTACCACACCGAACCGATCTTTAAGCCATAAGCATGCCAAAATTCATTTCCACATCAGCATCTTGAACGGGAGTCTGTACAGGGCCCAGCAACCCACCGCCTTTCTTTGGCACGATGGAGTAAGGGCTGTAGAACTCTTTCCTCATCTCGGCTGGAGGGACAGGCTCTATTGCGACCTTGCGCAGAAGGGTCATGATCTCTGCATGCAGGGTGGCATCATTCTCGCCCTGCACCTAGGTGAAGCGGATGCCGGCGAACGGGGTGGGTGCCTGGCAAACTGAATCATGTAGCCGAATCTATGGTCCTGGCCAGCCACTGCGACGGGTTGGAAGTGTTAGCCATGCGTCCAAGCTCCGGGTGAGGGTCAATAAGGGGACAATCGCATCTAATGTACCTAGGGGTGGGGCCTCGCAGCGGGGGGAGAAGGAAACACCATGTCAAGGAGCCTCGATTTGTCCTGAGGTGGCTGCGCAGAGGGGAAACTACGATGCTCCATATACCCGGAGTCGGGGGGGTTGGCAATGGTGGAGGAGGGCTTTTGGACTATCCTCATAGCTCGTCACAACCGCCTGGCCATGGGTGTGAGTGTGGTGTGGTCGGGCAAGCGAAGGCGGGCGGCCCGCATTTGGGGGGTGGCCAGGCCGCAGATGCTAGTTGTCCGGTTGCCGTAATAACGGCGCTTGTAAACACCAGCTGTGTGACTCAAGGAGTGAAGAAACCGCTCTTTGAAGGCAAACACAAAACAAAAGGGAACACAAGATTTAGTGTCCACTTCCTGCGGAGTGTGCTGGGGCTGAGGACTGGGCTTTTGTTGCCGCAGGGGGACGTCTTCGGCAAGCAGACGGTGTACGGAATCTTGAGCCGTGCCAGGTTGTATCACCTCAGTCTGCTTCTTGGCTGCTGAGAACTGCTGAGCAAAGTCCTCGACGGTGTCGCCGAATAGGCTGATCTGGGAGATGTGTATGTTGAGAAAGCAAACGTTGTCAGCGACCTTCATGTCGACCAGATCCAGCCATAGGTGGCGCTCCTGGACCACCAAGGTGGACATTGCCTGCCTGAGTGCTCGCACCGTGACCTTCATGGTGGTCAGTTCTGCATCGGACTCAGACTGGGTGGGCAGACCCGAAGGTGGCAGCCCAGTCGAGTCCTCAGTGTGCGACATCACCAACACCCTCTCCGATGCAGTGATCGAGGACTCATCCATCTCATGGGCTCTGAAAGAGACTTTTAAGCTGGTTTCAACTCGGAGATCGACAGGGGCAAACAAGCATGCTGGGGTAAGACAGATCCGCGGGGGTTTACCCGGCGAGACCATGCCCATTGAAATCCCCAAATCACCTCCAGCACCAGCTGAGCCGGCCTCGTACCCGTAGGTAGAAGGTGCGGCACGGGGGACGGCTGGAACAGGCGTCCTGTTCAGGAAAGCCGCGACCGCAATGATGCCATGGTCATGTTCTCACAATGAGATTCACAATTCTCATTGGCCTTTTCAAAGATTGGAGATGTTTTGGGCTCCCAAGAGCGACCCCTAGTATTATGACAGAAGGGGAGCAATGTTTTTAATATAGTATTATCATAGTGAACAGAACTGTATTTTGTAGTAACTATTGTTGTACTACACATGCAATGGTTAAACTATGGTTAGTGTAGTAAATCCAGAGTTATTTTTTTTGCAAGGGAATAAAAAAAAAACTAAAAAACACCCTAATTACATATACAGTATAACTGTTTGGTGAAATTATTGAATTCTGCAATAAAAATGTCTGATATCTATTAACCTCTTAAACAACAAATGCATCATCAATCAGACTTAAGTTATGAGTAGCTTGGGAAACTACAGTTTCAAAGTAGCTTCCCCAACACAGTAATATTACATGATAGCATAAATATATAATAAAAACATAATTTTGGGTTTGCATTTTGTTTAAATAGAACAATTCACAATCAATTGTGCGCTGACCTAATGCTGCAATTTGTTCACATTCTCTCAAGCTTGGTTTCCATCCACATATTTTATGCAAATTCCGGGAGATTGCATAGGAAATGCTGGATGACAACAAACAAGTTGCAAATAAATCTCCAAAATGTGCTTAAAAAATGTATACATTTTTATTTGGTAAGAAGACATGCACAAACTATTTATGTAAAAATATTTACGGAATTAATTTCTAAAGAAGTTATCGATCTTAAGGCGTGGTCAGATTTAACTTTGCCTGGCGAAATTTTACGGCTGAAGAAGGCTTGGGCGGACGTTGTGTGCAACATTTTGAAACCAGCAAAAACTAATTTGCCAATGCAGTTTTTTAATTGTGCACTTTATACTATATGAGAGTGAAGTTGTACAGAATCTTGCCGCTAAAATTAGATAATTGTGACTATTCAGCTTAGCTGTGTATGAAGCAAAGCCCACACAGAGGTCACTGCCAAACAAGTTCACCAATCTTGAACTCCACATGAAATTCCAGATATAAAACATCTGCCGCTGAGCGCTAGCAAACATGAGGTTTGTGAGAGTGTTTTGTCTGCATGCTCTAAACCCCAAGTAATTTATTGTATTTAAACAAAGAGCCACAGTGGCTTCAACTTTCATTTCTGTTTTGCATCAATTTCCGCAAGGAGGTATGATTTTTCTCTCTTAAACAAATAGAAAGGAAACACTGCTATATATACACACATGTATATCGGCACTTTTCCCACCTACACCTGCCTTAATCCACAGGGGCTGGAAAAAATAAAAAAATAATAAAAATGCAAACGGTCATGAACCGTCTGAAACCTTATTTATGTTTGTAATATGTCACATCTCACCACTTCATAGAGCCCACCTGGATGGATTCGGCCAGGCCTGCCTGCTGGTTTACTGAGCGCTCATGTTTAAATCTCTCGGCTATAGAAAAGGTCACCATGAAGAGCTAATGGCCATCATCATGGTGCCAAATTAAGGCTCATTAGAAGGACCACATCCCGTGGGCACCCAGCCTTGCATCAGCACAAAGAAAGCCATTCTGACCTGCAATAACTGCCTTGATTGCACCATCCTCTGCTTGACCTCTTTTAAATGGAAAAAGCTTGATTTCCCGATCCATCTGAGCATGTTTTTAATAAATGAATGTTCTTTTAAGATAAATTGCTTGTCTCTTGTAGCACAAAATGTAATGAAACTGAAAGGGACTAAAGGACAGGAAACTGGAAAGTGATGTATGTCCTTCATTGGACACAGAACATTTAGTTTTCATTAAGAGTTAAACACATACACAATACATTAGCGGAGGTTCAATAGCTGTAGCTTTGCCCCTCACTGTATTTCACTCTGATGAATTAGCAACTCAGCACACCACGTAAAATGACAAAAGGAAATGAGCAGAAAGGCATTAATATGACGTTTTGCAGGGCTAGCTAATGTCTTGGCTTGGAGGCTGACGTTTATGACCTCGGCTAATGCTATCTTCGTGACCCAGACTAAGGTTTTCTGTGAAGGCGAGATGAGGAAGGTGTCTGAAAAGGTCAGGGCTAGCATCACTGTTTCATTAGGAGAGATTTGTTCCATGTGTGAGGTACCACAGACCCACAGTGGTGCAGAACGCCATTAACAGCTAGTCTTACAGCCATATTGAATTATAATATATAGTTGACTCCACAGATACACTGCAAAGAAAAATGGTGCAGAGGGAATAACCAATAAGCTAAACTGATATCACTTTAAAATTGCCCCCCCCCCCCCCCCGTTTTAAGTTCATTACTGAAGGCTATAAGATGTGTGTGTGTGTGTGTGTGTGTTATTCAGATCATACAGTTATTTGTGTATTATGCACAATGGTGTGAGATAAGCAGTATGAAGAGGGAATAAACTGCGAGCCAAAGCTTCTTGATTGCTCTGGATTGTGGGCGGAAAAGGATAAATTAGCAATTCATTCTTAATTACAAAGACCAGAAAAACATTTCAGCTAACAAATGAAGCAACCAAATTACTGATAAGGCACACTGCATTTCCACACCACACAGAAGAATCATTCTTTCGCACACTACAGGGCCAGTCTCTGATTAATGATGATTTCTCATTGAATCTCTCCAAACATTGCGGATCTATCCGCCCTGGCCCTCCATCCATAAATCCACATGGGGGAGAAACATTTCCATCCACTGAGTCATGCAGATCTTTGATCCATGTACAGCAGGACACTCACAACAACTAATCGCAATACCAGTGTTATTATAGTTAATGAAAACTAAATTAAAATGTTTATTTCATTACCTGAAATAAAAACAAACAAATGTAATGTGGAAAAAAAAATGGAAACTAAACTAAACTAGATAGAAAATAGATCTTAGAATTATTTCATTATTTATTTTTTGCACGGATTCTAAAAAAAAAAAATTAAACATTTACAATCCACCTTCATTAAAATTGATAATGCCACAACATGGTAATAACACCAGACAGGCCTGAGAAATTGCTCCCACTTTAAATTAAGGGTCTTTAACCTTTGTGCACTAACAATAAAATACAATGTACTAATTGTTTAACTTGTAACTAGCATGTTGTTCTACAAAAATCTTACAAGATTCACATTTGCTGCTACCGAGGTTGAGTTACAAGCAGGTTTAAGGATAGGGATAGGGTAGGTGTTGGGTAAGGGTAGGTTTATGTTTAGGGTTTTAACTGATGTAATTAAATGCAGCTACTTTAAATGTAAGTCCAATGCATCAATAATTATGTACATAATAAATATATTGTATCAAATGCTTAAGTACATAGCAGTTAAAGGCACCTAATATAGAATTTGTTTATGCTGTTAATCATATTTAAATGAAATCAGTTAACCTAAATAACCTTAAAATAATTTAACACAGTGAAAACTAACAAAAATGAAACAAATTGGAAAGGACAAATAAAACATTTTATAGAAATAAAAATCTAAATAATGAATTCAAAGTTTTAATAAACCTGTGCAAGGTGAGCAGGGCTCAGACATGAGCCAAAATAAAGAGTCAGTTTATCCCACGCTTAATTTAGCCTATTTGTGACAGCCGCCTTCAGTCATTCGATGGCTGCCAGTCACGTCACAGCGTTGGGTGCGGGCGTAATAAAGAGTTGAGTTAAAGCCCTGGATACAGGGCCCGCCAAGCGTGTTTTGAAGTGCTGTGGTCATTCAGCAAGAGGGATTTATGGCCTGCGGTCCATCAGCGCTGATCTTAAAAGGCTGTGATTAACAGCAAAGAGAGTTTAGATGGGCTTCAATACTGCTGCAGGCAAACCCTCACAAGGCCATACCACTCACAAGCTTTTTACTCAGCCTGTTAACAAGGGGACTCGTTTTCTCTCTCTCTCTCTCTCTCTCTCTCTCTCTCTCTCACACACACACACACACACACACACACACACACACACACACACACATGTTTGTGTATGTGTGTGTGGTAGCATGTAGTGGGGTCTGAAAATCAGAGACTTGAGAAATGTCTGCTTATATTGCATCTCTAATTTAATACAAAGTTCCTCATTAAAAAATGTATTGAAGACAGATTTGAATTGAAAAATGTACATAAATTCCATTTTTTTTTTTTTTTTCCTTTTTAAATATGATGTGTTCCCCTTTTGAGTGTCTAGGCAGTTTGGAAAATTGGAGAAAATCACAGATCTGACAGGTGCAAAGTGATTTCATTATACTGAAACCTCTTTTTTTTAACTCTTTTTAGACTTTTGGTCTGATGTGCATGACATTTTGCGTGCACAACACGGGACATGCCTTGTTCCCAAAAGAACTACATGTAAAATAAAAGTTCAAAAAATTGACTTTTTTTTTGTCCTGATACCAGAGAAGAACTATTTCCTTTCATTGAAAGGTATCTAAAAGAACCATTTTTGAAGAACCATTTTTTTTCCACTACAAAGAACCTTTTGAGCAATAGGAAGGTTCCATGGACATTAAAAGTTCTTCATGGAACCATATAAGCCAATAAAGAACCAATATTTTTCTATACAGTACAGTCATGTTTTAAGTGATGGTGAGCTAATCTTGTATTTAACAATCAAGATACAATGCATCATCTGGAGTCATTCATTATAAGAAGTTATCAAAGAATTGTGATTTGTCAAATCATTTAGAAGATGAGAGCCAATTGGGCTGTGGCCCAAATTCACTTATCAACCTATATCTTCTGAATGATTTAGCAAGTACAAATTCTTTTGATAAATGTCTTTTTTTTTTTTTTTTGGTCATGAGAGTCTTTAGATCAGGGGTAGCCAACCCTGCTCCTGGAGAGCTACCTTCCAGCAGAGTTTAGATCCAACCCTAATCAAACACACCTGAACCAGCTTATCAAGGTCTTCAGGATTACTTGAAAATTACAGGCAGGTGTGTTGGAGCTAAACTCTGCAGGAAGGTAGCTCTCCAGGAGCAGGGTTGGTTACCCCTGCTTTAGATGATATGTGAATTGGACCAACGGTCTATGAGGAGGAAAAATACAGAAATTAAATGAAGATGACTTCAGGAATTCAATAAAAAAATATTATTCTAGCCCACATGGTTGTGAAGACCTTCAGTACTTGGACCCCAAATAACAGTATTCAAATTTCTCATACGCACTACCATCTGTCATTGGTTGTCAAACAGATTGCCCCCAACTCAAATTCTTGTTTGAGCCAACATTGCTGTGTCATACTCATGTTTTGAAAGTGCCACAGAGCTGCAGTGTTTACAGTTTTCTGGGAAATCCAACAACAAATGGTGTATTCATAGTTGTTACTACAAAATGAGCTGAGATAGGAGAGTGTATTAAAAATAAATGATCTAAAAAAAAAAAATTCACCTTTAATAACAGCATCCGCTCGAGCTGGCATTGACACCACATGTTTGCGTAAAGCCTGATTATCCATGTTACCCCATTGTGGTCTCATAATGTTCCAAAGAGCATCTTGTGTGTTTCAGTGAAAGCAAAGAAATGTGTCCTTTTGTACAAGAGTTAATATGGTCAATGCCACAAATTGGCTTACATAAAAAGTGCTGAATCTTTGTTTTCTGCCAATCCTTTGTTTTACACTTATCGAAATCCCGTGTCCAGTTTAAAATAATAACAATTATAAAAAAATAAAAATAATTTGATCTTAGATTTTCAATGTGGTCTTAGACTTTGGAACCCCATTGTCATTTATTTCAAAAGAAAATAGGACCTGACTTCTTCTTGATATACTCGACTTTGTCTTTTGAAATATCATTAGCATGTCTTAGCTGACAAAACATCTCCGCTACAGCAGGTCTGTGCACTCACCCAAAATATGGATGCGTAAAATTAGTATCACACTCAGGTGTGTGTCAAAAGCAATCTGTCCTCTCGTAGCGTTCGGAGTGTGAAATTAGATCAGATACACACATTATCCTTTTGCATTGCTAAACGGTATGAAAAAAATAAATTAATAAAATCGTATTGTACTTCCTTTCACAGGTGGAGAGCATGCGGCCACCGTAACACATCCACTTCCTGCAGCCTTCTCTGACCTGCTGCCCCACTTCCTGGTGGAGCCCGATGATGTTTATATTGTTAAGAATAAACCAGTGACACTCACATGCCGGTCGACACCTGCCACACAGATCTACTTTAAGTGCAACGGTGAATGGGTTCACCAGGATCAGCACCTGATCGAGCGCAATATGGACCCGACTACAGGTATAGCCTCTCAACCCTGCTCTCTGAGGTCAACAATACAGGCGCCTGACCTGCTGCATTTACAGAATGACACCAAAGAGCTGGAGAGCTTAGAAAAGGAGGCTTTCTAGAGATGATGTTCTTTCTTTCATTCTTCTGTAGAATAGTAGAAATAAACCAAAGCCTTCTTTCAATCCAATTTCCAAAATGTCTTTTGGACATATGATGGACAAGGACTTATTTCTGCTCAATGATTGGTCTGTTGCATTAGTGTACTCTCATAAGGGAACAGCAGCAGAGTAGTTTAGCTTTTTGTAAGATTGCTTCCTCAAAACTCAAGCGAAAACAAATCTGTATCTTATAGGCACATAGCAAATTCAAGAGAGGCTGCGATTCTGTTATTTCACCGTGTGAAGGGTGTCCTTAGGCTTTATTCACACTGCATCAAATTTAGATTTGTTTTGTTTTGTTTTTACAATTGATCTCAAATCCGATCACTATCATTTTGCAAATATTTAAACTAGGCTTATTTGTTCAGATGAGATTGATATAATTTTGCATCTCACATTATTTTCAAGAGATCGCATTGGTTCATTACATGTATTGCAGCACTTCCAAGGTGAATTGTCACTGTGTGGCGCTGAAAACAAGTTCCATTTTCTCCCAAAATATGAGGTTTTTAAGTGTAATGCTGCATCGTGTTTTTAATCAACAAAACCTACCCAGAAAACCTAACTGATAGTTAGATAGTAATTGCTGAAACAACCACACAATTTTATGGTGCTTCTATGAAACTTTCGTGTCGCGTGTGGAATTGCGTGCTCTTCAGGACTCGTACCCTAGTCTTTGCACTCTCTATCAATTTGATCATGTGAATTAGGTAAAAAATTAAATCATTTTTTTAAGATTCTAAGTCTAAGCTCAAAGTTTTTAGTTTGTTTTCCCTGTTTTTACATTTTAACCTGGATTTCATCATAAAAATAGCATTAGAAGCTGGTATGATGCCGTTAAAAACAATATGATTTATTAGTCTAACTGTCGACTGTTTATGGTTGTCAAGTAACACTTTAACCTGCCGCATTAATCTAAAATGTCTGCTGGTGGTTTATTTTCATTTTAAAATGTCTTTTAGCACAGATCTTCTATACAAATTTTAGAGTTGTAACTATCCATTTTATCTATCTTTTAGACCAAAACACATTTCCAAAAATTTGGTTTTGATCAGATTTTTAATCACACATGTATATGGTTTGGATTGCGTTTGTAAAAACAGGATTGTATATTTTACTTGTTGCACATATTATAATGTAATGGGTTTCAGTTAGATATGTAAAAAAAATAATAGTAATAATAATTGTTGCTGCCAATTACACTGATTCTTGAGATAAGGGACAAAACGTGTCATGCATACAAAAATCATCTTTATTTTAAAAATCAAGAAATTCATAATAATATAAATACTGGAAAAGACCAATTTAATTAGATTTAGTTGTATTTTTTTTTTAAATGCATGCTCTATACTTGAAAGCGCATGTACAGTAACTTAACCTGTCCTCAGAAAGAGGTCACAATGTTAAACTACCAATCAAAGTTTTTAAAAATGCAACAAATTTATAAATATCAAATGAAAGTTATGGATATCAAACATTACACAAAGTGAACTTTAAATGATAATTTCCATTAAAAAAAACTGTCTATTAATGTTGTGTCCTGAGGAGCCCATTCCCACTTCCTGCTCATGGCGGATGCAACAGTAGGACATGTGGTCTGGTAAATCTTATACATTTTTATATTTTAAACAAACAATGTTTCAGTCTCTCTATGAGGTCACAGCTTCAACTTGTCAACTCCGTCATTCCCATTATGATCATTTCTGTTATAATTGTGCGATACATTTTGGCATTATAGTTTAGTTAATAGAAAATTTTGTTTTAAACTAAATAAATACATGTTTTGTCCCTTATCTCAAGAATCAGTGCTTAACAAAACCGTGAGTGGCTTATAATTTTTTTTATATAAAGTGACAACAGCAATATGATTCATTAGTCTATCCATAGATCTTCTATACAACGATAACAACCTCAAGTTTTAACCATAAGAGAGAGAGTAACAGTCAACTAGCATGTTACGACAGTAAGTCACTGTTTGATGATACCACACAAATGAATGGAGAGAGCTGTTAACAGACTGCTAAAACTGCTGTTGTATCGTAATGAACTCCACACATGGTTCATTTCAAAGGATTGTTGAGTGTAAAACATGTTGAAAATTAGTGGACAGGCAGTCATTTGAATAAGTGATGAGCTGTTTCTTCACAAAAGCAGTTTATTTAGTACACTCAATCATCTCCTCCATAGACATCCATTAAAAACTATGGCCTCTGGTCTCCCCAGTGTACCACTCATAGAATGACTGTGGGACCGCTGTGTTATGCATTGCTTTGCTAACCTTGTAGGCCCCCCTTGATAAAAGGCCTCTGGTCTAACTGTAGGCTGTTTACAGTTTCCAAGCAACATAGCAATTTGCAGAGTTAGGGGACATTCAAACTGAATGAGTCCTTGCACTAAAATAAGCTGGATGGAGGATCAAGAACACATCCGTCTATCGGGTCTACATAGGAAAAAAATCTAAAAACAGTGCAGATGGAAGCAAAAATGTTTCAACATGAGTGGCCCCTAAATATAAAATGTGCAGTCACGGGTGTGCATTTATATGCATTTTACAACAGCTTGGAGCATGGATCATCTGATAAAATTTAGAAATTCAAACAATCCATTTTATAAAGATTTTACAACAGCACATTGAAGTTGAACTGTCAAGATTAACAGAATTGCATTTCTCCAGCAGTGTGAGAAAGTTGCTGTTTGAAGTTGCTTCTTGCTTTTAATGTCAGCTGTATGTTGTTTTTCCTCAGAGGTTTAATCACAGTCTTCCCTCAGAGAGAGCTTTAAAATGATGTAGCCAGAGCTTAAATTTTTTTTACGTGGACACATTGTGTTTTGTTGTTACTCAGCTCTGTCTCTTGATTGATTGTGATCTGTTGACAACAACTCAGTTTCTCCCATCATATTGTTCCCAGTGCCTACAGAATAAGTGAATATCTTAGGCATTCTCTTAGGAGGAGGAGGAGGCAGGTACGGCTCGTCAGCATTCAACAAGCAAATATTTGTGTGTTTGTTTGATGGCCGTTGGCAGAGCCGTCAAATGCATTAAAGGCATATGAGAATGCACATCATGTACGTGTGAGGATCCTGAAGTGATCTATAACTTAAACCCTCCAATTCACAGTATGACAGCTGATTGGGAGATCTGACATGTGGATGACATGCTGCGGGGGAGCTGCGACAATTTCAGGGGAATCTTGCCTTTCTTAAGATGCCAGATATGCAGTAAGGTATTAGAGCAGACAGGCATAAACTCCTGTCATCTGTCTATACCGCATACACAGACTAGACTATTAGCATTCTGTGTCTTTTGTCAGACAGTACAGTTGGATTATTTATTTATTTGGCTTTTGTTGCTGTGAATCGCATTTTAATTGCACACTGGCACTCATACTCACTAAAATCTGTTGGGTTAAAAATGACCCAACACATAGCCCAATGGTGGGTTGATATAGCACCGACCCATTGTTGTGTTATTTACATTTACATTTATGCATTTGGCAGACGCTTTTATCCAAAGTGACTTACAGAGTCCTTATTACAGTGACAATCCCCCCGGAGCAACCTGGAGTTAAGTGCCTTGCTCAAGGACACAATGGTGGTGGCTGTGGGGTTCGAACCAGCGACCTTCTGATTAGCAGCCCTGTGCTCTAGCCACTACGCCACCACCATCCCCCCAAAAAAACACTCTATTTTAACCACCCTGAAAAAACACCCTATTTTAACCCAATGCATTGGGTAGCAAGTTTTACCCAATAAATTGGGTTATAAAATAACTAATTTGTTGGGTTTTATTTTTTGGGGGGGCCATAATGATGCTTTAACCATCCTAGTATTACTGGTACTATTATTATTGTTGACATTATTATTATTATTATTATTATTATTATTATTATTATTGCTGTGCAAATAAATGATAATGCACAAGTTACAAATATCTTGAAAATGTTTGCAACTTTTAATTTAATGGCATTATTTCCATTAAATTAAAAGTTGTAAAAATTTTCATTAAGTAAGTAAATGGTTGTAATTGTGTTATCAATTTACATCCTTTTTATCATTAAGTTGCTTACAATCATGTTTCAATTTACAAGAACCACCACAAATAAATAAGTAATAAATAAGTAGGTAATGGTGTAACGTTGCTGACCGAGTCGGGGAGCCGCTGGGGTGGCTTGCGCTCTTACGAGGGCAAGCCGCGTCCACAACGTAGCCATGGTCATGCCCTCGCAGTGAGGACATGAACCATCCACAAACGCTGACTTCGCGTGGGTGGCACCCAGACATGAGAGGCAGCGATCGTGGTCATCAGACGGGGAGAGACAACGACCACAACCAGGAAATACACACAAACGGAAATCTTGAAAAAGACGCTTCCCGTTTGCGCCACTCTTTTAGAGAAATAAACTCTTTTATTTGTGTTTTATATATATATATATATATATATATATATAAACAAAGTTATTCATTCCTTAATCTGCTGCTGAAGCGCCATGGGGTGTGTTGCTCAACACAACGTAGTGTGTTGCTCAACACAACGTAGTGTGTGAGGGGGAGAATCGCTGGAATGCGCCGTAGATCCAACAGCTTGTAGAGATGAATGGAGGTGGCAGAGGAAATCAGCTGTGTGACTTGCTCGCTCGGCTCCGAAGAAGATATCTGATGTGTGTTTGCAACGTCACCCCTTTTATACCCGTATGTCCGGGGGAGTGGCATGCAAATTCCATACCCCAATTCCCATTGGCCTTTTCTCAAGATCAGAGATCTCTGGGCTATGCAGGAGTGATCCCTAGTGTCAACTCATCGACACAACGTCGAGTGAGTGACAGAGGGGGAACATGAACTCGACTAATTTGGTTGCCTGCTGTAGCTCACTGTCACTCAGGAGGGTCGTTCGGCACTTGTAGTGTATATATGTATCTGTCCCAGTGGAAACATTACGGTGCTTCATACCATAAACCTTTCTTGTTTTCGAGATTACGACATATTAACAAAAGAGTGTTTTTTTCAGTTTTTAATGGCAATTGCAATGTGGATTTTCCTTCACTGCAAAAAAAATATTCTATTAATAATTATCTGACAATGTTGTTAGTAAATTTACACACACACACACACACACACACACACACACACACGTTGGTGCGGTTATCCTTATGAAGACTGTTTTAAGCGATTTGATTTATGGGGACTTTAGAAATGTCCTCATAAACCACATTTATAGCATAATACCCTTGTAATTACCAGTTTGTAACCTAAAAAAATTCCTCGTAAACCACCCATGCACACACACACACACACACACACACATAGACACAAACAAATAGATAAATAATATTAATGTTTTACTATTTATTTTACTTTTCCTCCTGTAATAATATCTAAACATTCTTTAAAATTACATATTTTGTCTTGTTCACAGAGAATTCTACCTACATTTTGTAATGTTTATGCTTATAACAATAAAAAAAAAAATATCTTCCAATGGGGTAAGAAAGAAAAAAAATTACTCAAATGGACAACAAGTTTATTTTTACAATTTTGTTAGACAATAAACTTGTTTTCAAAGAATACATGAGTCAGTACAAGGCCTCAACATGACACTCCATTTCTCTTGCTTGTGTGATGCTGATGAATGGGCAGCATTTGGACGGAGATGAAGGACAAACAGAAGTCCAGCAGAATAGGTTTCCAAAGGTACCACATTGATCACCCCCAACTTCCACATTGTGCTTTAATTAGAGTTTTGAAAGGTGTGCAGCGGGAGACATTAACTCTTGTGCAGACTGAGAAAGCCTGGTTCAAAGTTACAGCTGGAAAGTAAACTAGACTCCTAATTTTTTCTTTTGAATAGAAAAACAGCTCAAGGGGAGTCACTTGACGCTGTGTGAGGGTTGAGGCGAGCTCTGCCTAAACTTTGCTACAGTTATCCTTTTAAGCCATATTAACTGGTGATAACTGTAATAGTTTTGCTTGTTAAACTGTGCTGGGAGGGCTGGATGTCAAAAAAATTTAAATCATCGGCCTCTGGGGACATTCAAAAGCTCTTACGTTCTCACACATCGGACATCTCACAGAATCAAGATGCAGAGGTCCAGTTGATAGTGACAGCAAGCTTCGTGACGGATTTCAGGATGAAATTTAAATTTAAATCTTGACCAACATGGAGAGCCTCACAGAAATATGTCGAGCGATCATATCTATGGAGGCGAAGCTTTCCACCCTGATCTCAAGAATAGATGATGTTGAAAAACTGGTCGAGTTTTGTTAGTCGGCCAAAAGAGAGTTACAGGCTCACCCGCCTGCTTCCAAGGCTGATGTGGACATAGATAAAACATAGATAATATGGAAAATTGGAGCTGATGTAATAATGTTCTTTTCCTTGGAATCCCTGAGGGACTTATTCCGAATTTGCTCGACACAGCGGGTCGCCGGCTGGGCTACCCGGGGCAGGTGATGGACCCAATATATCCTGGCAAGATTCTTGCGGTCAGCTGACAGAGACTATGTTCAACAAGCGGCGAGGAATGAAGGCAAGTTGTGCTTGAAGGACCACAACATCATGGTTTTTACGGGCTTTGCTAGTGCTAGGTGCTAGTTTCGAGGTGGGATCGGACTTGTTGGTAAAGCACATACCACAGATGCTCAATCGGATTTAGATCTGGGGAATTTGAAGCTCAAGTCAACACCACGTTTACTCTTTGTCATGTTCCTCAAACCATTCCTGAACAATTTTTGGAGTATGGCAGGGTGCATATCCTGCTGCAAGATGCCACTGCCATCAGGGAATACCGTTGATATTAAGGGGTATATGTGGTCTGTAACAATCTTGTAGGGTGCCACTGGTTGTTTAGATCAATTTTACTATTAGAAATAACAAATAATTAATATGTATTAATCATGAATTAATAATTAAATTAACTAGTAGAATTTAACTCATTAAAAACTATCTTCGGGGCACCACTCTTTAACAAGAGAAAATGATTACGTTTCTGATCGAGTCTCATAAAAATCTAACCTGAAGGTTGAGTATTTTGATTATTAAACAAAATAATCAAGAAGGGGTGAAACTAGTCAAATTATTGCCATACGAATCCAACAGTAATCTGGTTACAGTTAGCTTCTAACACACAGGCAAACAAAGGAACTGATGAAACAGGCGGGAGAATTTGAAACACCAGCTTGAGTAGGACATAAACTGCAGTGCCGCTCACTCCATGAATTTCAGTGAGAGAGAGAGAGTGTGAACAAACAGGTGCATGCATTCTAACTGAGGATAACTGTTTGTAACAGCGGAACTGAATCGCTAGTTCAGATCACTCAAGAACCAACATTTCACACAAAATTTACGATCTCACAAATCCAAACAGCATACAGCGATCATGGTTAAACATACAAGATTATACTCAAAACATCAAACATTTAGCACCAAATATACAGTTGCACAAGAAAATTCTCAGTTTCAAAACTATATCTGCCCAGATATCAAGCCGTACTTGGGAAATCCTGTGTGATTTCAGCAGGGTTGTCCGTTTGAATTCCTGTTGCATTGAGTGGTCAGGAGAAAACTATCTGGAATTGATCCTTTGTCTTACTCTCTTCAGGAAAAAGACGCGTCTCTGCTTTTATATTGGCCGCTTTTTGACCAATGGCATTTGAGACTTGGTCCAGGGGCAGGACTTCACATCCAGCTGTAAAACTGTGAAGGACTCTGGGAAACTGAGTTCAATGTCTCACCTTTGATTATAGAACAAAGGGCCATGCGGTCTCCGCTTCCATTTTGATTGGGTAAGGCCCTACAATCTTTAGGTATGTGGTACGTGTCAAAGTAACATCCATGTGAATGCCAGGACCCAAGGTTTCCAAGCAGAACTTTGCCCAGAGCATCACACTGCCTCTGCTGGCCTGACTTCTTCCCATGGTGCATCCTGCTGCCATCTCTTCCCCATGTAAATGGCGCACATGCACCCGGCCGTCCACATGATCTAAAAAAAACTTGATTCATCTGACCAGGCCACCTTCTTACATTCTTACATCTGACATTACATTACACTAGTTTGGACCCAGCTTTTTGTATATTTGTCACCTACTTTAATAACTGTCTCATCAACCAATATACAAAGTCTGGGGCAGAATGAAATTTAAGTATCTAAAACCTCACATATAAAATTCTTGACTCTTACCCAGAATTCTTGAATCTTAGTGCAAAATGTCTTGGTTACGTGAAATGTAATACTGGTTCCCTGAGTGGATATGAGACACTACGTAATCCCATTGGGACATGCCATGACTGTCACGTGGTATGAAGCCCTTGTACAGTCATGCCAATTTATTGGCTGGTGGTGCTTAAGCGACGCCCCTAGGGAGCTACGTCACGGCTCCATAAAAGTGCGCCATCATGTCAGATTTTCTGCAGGAAGGCAGAAGCCTATGCAGTGGCTAGAGAGTATGGCCAGTTTACACAGCGTCTATTTCCCTTTCAGGGAACCAGGGTTACATTTCACGTAACCGAGACGTTCCCTTACATAGGAACTTGAGCTGCGTAATTGCATTGGGTATGACAGACAGTCATTGCCATCTATCTTACACCCATGTGGCAAGCATATAGCACCACACAAGTGAGCTTAAGCATCTGAATAAAACAGAAAATTATGAGTTTAATCATGTTCCAACTGAGAGAACCTGGTAAGTATGAGTTAAACCCTCGTCCAGATTATAAATTCTAACAAATGTATGCGAAGAGTACCACCCTGCAGCCATACAATTGTCCTCCAAGGATGTATCTCTAGCCAAAGCCTATGAGAATGCCATGCTCCTCGTAGAATTATCTAGAATACCTGAAGACAAAGGTAAACCATGCGCTTTGTAAAAATGCATCAGTAAGGCAATGAGACCAAAACACCCCTGTTGCGGCCACCAAAGCACACAAACAACTACTCTGACTTATGCCATTGGCTAGAACAGTCAACATAAACTCGCATTCTCCTCTGACTCAAATGGGGGAGGATTGAAAGCCTGAAAATTATTGTTTGCGAGGAAAAGGATGTAGAAATTATATTGGGAAAATAGCCCAAACAAGTTCTTAACACCACTCTTGAACACCCTGGTGCAAAATCCATACATAATAGATTGATCAACAAGGCATGCAAATGACTAACCCTTTTAAACAATGCCAGTTCTATTAGCAGGGCCATTTTAAGAGTCAGAAAGTCATTGTCAAATTCAACCGGCCCGGGACATGCACAGCTTTTAGAGACAGCACATTGTCCCATGCCCACAGAAGAGTGCATGCCTCAGCATGGCAAGAGAACGCACACCTCCCTGGCAATTTATGTAGGACACCACCATCCTGTTGTCCGACTGGATGAGGACATGGCTGCCCTGAATCTCCGGAAGTAAAATATTTAACGCCAGCAACACTGCGAAAAGCTCCAGACTGTTTATGTGCCAATATTGCCACTGGCCTATCCAAACCCTGTAGGCTGGATGACCCTCATATACAGTGCCCCAACCCATGGAGGAGGTGTCTGTCATTATAACTTTGTGGCGACACGCCTGTCCCAATGGAATGCACAACAGCAAAAGACAGGTCAGTTTCCATGGTAACAGAATTCGGTAGCACCCACACGTCACTTTCAAGAGACGGAATGCATTCATGAGTGGTTGAAGTCCCTTTGTGGAGTTCATCCAAAACTGAAAAGGTCTCACATGCAACATGTCCGGAAATGACAGCGGAAGCCGCGATCATGAGCCCCAAAAGCCTGTGAAATATTCTCGCAGGAAGGACAAATCTCCACTTTGAACATCGCCAGACATGGTGGAATGACAGAACTGGAGACAGATGCACCTGCATCGCCCGTGAACCCAGATCCACCCCTAGAAACAGAGTCTCACTTTTGTCTAGGTTTACACACAGCCCAACATTGCTCAAATGCCTGAATCTCGGTGTTGGGCAGCCAAAGTCTCTGAGTGGGCTAGCACCAACCAATCATCGAGATTGCAATAATGAATGCGTTGAAGCTGCATCCATGCATTTTGTGAAAGTCCATGATGCCAGCGCAAGTCCGAACGGAAGGACGCAAAACTGATACGCTTTGCCTCCGAAAGCAAATCTGAGAAAATACCTATGTTTTAGTGCAATCTAAATATGGAAATAAGCATCCTTCAAATCTGTTGTCACAAATCAGCCCCCCAGCTGCACATGTGGCATTATTTGCTTTCATCAGAGTGGAGTTCAAAAGTCTCAAATCCAGAAATGAATGCAAGCCACCATCTTTTTTCAGGACCTGAAAAAAAAATGCATTCTCTCTGAGAGAATACTTTTTACGAATAACTGGGCTTCCCAAACAGAAATATCTGTCGGAAACAACCCCACTAAACACTAGCAGTGTTCGCCTAAATTGAATTACATTACCATGCTTATAGTTCGAAGTACCCAGTTCAAAATTCCCTTCAGCTGCTGCCAAGCCATCAGACGGGCAGACAGAGGGATTAAAGACTGGCTCTTGCCTGCAGCACGACCTGTAACCACTAGATGGCACACTTGGCTTCCTTTTGGTGGCTGCCCCAGAAGCAGCGGCACCACAGTGGTGGGTCCTTCAATACTGTGGCTGGTTTGAAGGGAATTTGTTAATGTATTTGTCTTTATTGTATCTAGGCATAAAAGATGAAACTTGAAATGTATCTACTGCAGGGACGCTGACAGAATAAACCTTTTCCCTGGTATTTTGAATGGGGAAAATTTTATGAACATTGGGGGAATTTTATTTGTGAAATCTGGTTAACCACAATTGCCCCAGCATTCTTTATTGGGGGACAACTTGTTCTTATGTTCACTGTGTGTGCTTGATGAACATCAAATTCTGTTACGCATGTCTTGAGACATTTGGTCATGGAGATTTTTTTATTGTTCGCTCCCCAGTGCAAGCTGTGGGAGGAAACTGAACTATTTTCTGGCTGTTGGGTGTTCAAGGCGTGAAAAATGGTGAACTTAACCCGATGCTGACCGAAGGGCAAACAGGAACAACATGGATACGTTTGTACTTTTCATTTTCATTCACTGAATGGGAGTTCCATCCTTCTGTTCACTGCAAGTCCATCAGGCCCACTTCTGGAGTCCTGCAGGCCACTTAAAAGCCTATGCGGACACGCCCATGATGGTTGGAATGAATGAGTACCCCAATCCTTCTGAGGTGGTGCAAAACTTGTGTCCGGCACTTTATTTGGTTGGGATGTTGTGAAGATACTGAACGTAAATGCACCAGAGCTGCAGCAGGATTTTCTCTCTCTCTGCAAGGAAGCATTTGCTGGTACGTGGCAGTCTGCTGTTTCACAGCATGGAATTTTTCCAGCACCGGCTGGACTGCATCACCGAACAGTCCGGATTGTGACACAGGGGCATTCATTAGAAAGGCCTTGTCCTTGTCACGAATATCTGTGATTGTAAGCCACAGATGGTGTTCCGCCGCCATGAGGCCAACCATATTCTGACCAACTGCACAAGCAATATGTTTGGTAGCTCTTAGTGCCAAATCAGAAGCTCATAATTCCATGATGCCCTCAGCATCCAGTCCAGCTCCCTCATCTAAATCTCTCATAAAACGTGCCGGGTAGGCTTGCAAAACTGCCAGTTTGTGCAAAGATGAAACCGACTTGCCCAAAGCACTGGTAGGCCTTGCTCAGCAAGGACGATGTAACTCTGCACGGCTGCGAGGGAAGAGTAGGCCTCGATTTCTATGTGGTTGCTAAAGGAGAGAGATGGGCAGCCACCGAAGGTCCGCCTGCTGCTCAGCTCCCTGCTGCTCAGCTCCCACGCCGGCCTCCCACGAATCACACGGCCACATGCCACTGGCAGACACGCGGCCGGCACCAGCATGTGGCTTGACCGAATTTCTGAAGGTAAATTAGAGTCCTGACATTCATTAAATCGCACTGTGTACAATCAGAACTCAAAAGGGAGAATAATAATGATCCTCGCTTCGACGTGAGTCGTAGGTACAACATGGGGCAGACACGATTGTGCACTGAAGAACACAAAATCTGTCTCGATGGCACCAAAGTGAGTGCTTTTCTGGAATCCATGACATAGCTCTCTAGGTGTGTCGCTTAAGCGCCAACAGTGTATTTGGTGTGTTTGTATAAGGGCTTCAGACCATGTGACACTCAGGGCATGTCCCAATGTGATTATGCAGCTCGAGTTCCTACGAATGGGAACCACAGAGCATTGCTATGCCTCCATCCTCCAACCGACATCGCCAGCAGGTAGGTGTGTCTTTTAAACCAAGCCTTAACAATCTAGAGGGAGTCTAATACAAACTATGCAAAATCTTAGACTGAGTAAGGTGTTCCCTTGCTTCCCTAGACATAGTTTTAATTATTTTTTTTTATTCTTTCCCACTACTTATCCTCTAATACCAAGTTCAAATCTCTTTCCCATAACCTCTTAAGAGCTGTTAAGGCCCCGTACCCAAGACTCTGTATCAATGAGGAATAATTCTCTAACGCTTCATGCCCCTTTCCAAAGGCCGTGAGAACCATACAGAGGGTGTCTGCAGCTTTAGGGGGCTGTGTACTACAACCCAAAATAGTACAAAGTAGATGGTGCAACTGTAAATACCTGAAAAATTGGAACCTAGAAATCACAAATTGCTGTGTTTTATTTTCAAATGATCTCAAAGCTCCGTTTTCATAAAGGTCACCAAGTGAAGCAACACCTCTCCATCCATTCTTTCCAGCAAAAGGGGGACTTGTTAATTACACAATTTGTGGTTCAGTCATATGGTTGAGGAAATATTGAAGTATCAAAATTGAACAAAACAATGCCATAAATAGTTTTTATTTATCACTTTCATTAAAATAATTTCACAATGCAACAAAACCTCAATGTGTAATACAACATTTTGTTGTGAGATTCACCCAAAAATATCAAAATGTTATGTATGCTATCAATGAATTTGTCAAACTGCTCAGAGTCCTTATTTATTATCAGATTGTCAGACATCAGTGCCTTCAGGCAGTTTGATCTCATCGCAAGATGTTTTAGTTTACAAATATCAGGTTATTGATAACTGTTTGGTATCTGCCTGCTCAGTGCGTGTCTCCCTTAAATCTGCAGTGTTTACTCGAATGAAGAATAATGCTGCCAAATGTCCTTCCTCTCTAGTGTATCAGTGTCCACTATTGATTCTTTCCTGGGAGTGTATAGGTTCTCATTACCTGTCTCCAGTAACTTATCTCAATTGTATTTCTCTGGCTAGTTCAAAGGCATCTTTAGACTTTAACACACACACTGGATCCTCATTTGCTCTTCTGTGAAAACCAAGCTTAGATGGGGGAGAGTTAAAGACATATCCGTTCAAAGAGAAATCAAAGATGACAGTGGATTTGCATTGACCAGTCCTGAGTTTAGGCTTATCCACTACAGTAATATTTTCATTTAACTAGCAGTAGTCTCAAACATGGAGAAAAGTTTATAAATGCTAGCCGATCATTCTGTCATATTCGATTAGTTGATTTTAAAGGGATTGCTCATGCAAAAGTGAAAATGATTTCATTAACTCACCCTCATGTCGTTCCAAACTCAATTGCTTGCTTTTTTTTTTGGAGCCTGGAAGCTCCAGTCCCCTTCCATTACATGAAAAAGAGCAGCCAGTACATTCTTCAAAATCTGTTCTACCACTGAAGAAAATACAGATTTGGAAAGAATAGAGGGTGAGTAGATGATTTTCATTTTTGGGTGATCTATCTTTTAAAGAGCTTTCATAGGTGATCAGTGCTGCTTTGAACATTTATCACATTAGTCTCACACAATCTGTCATTCCTGACAGATTGTACAGCCAGCTGTGGTTTGAGATTTGAGAGTAATTGTCAAAAAAAAATGTGAAAAAAATATTTGTTTCTTTACAGATACATCTTTGGAAAAGATTCCTCACAGACTATTAGATATGCATAAAATTACATTTTACCCATGAGTCTATTCTGCTACCTATCTAGAGATTCTCAGTTATGATTATCTAATGCGTTTTAATTGGATTTGAATTTATTCATTCAAGTTTTGCAACATGAGTTTAGTTAATATTGTACTTAATAAAATGAAAGTAAAAGGAATTTGTTTAAATAAATTAATTTTCTTTGGATCTGATTCCCTTCATTTATTTTGTTAAATGAGCAAATTATGAAGATTTTTCTGTGTGCCAACCTTTAGAGCTGGTTTTCACCATTCTCAGGAAAAGCTCCTGGGCTTTTACAGAGACTCTAGACAAACCAAGATGATTAACACAATCACTTTTAATTGATGTGGCAAATTTCTGCCGAGGCGGTTGCAAATTTCTAAAGATTTCCAATACAAATTGACTATTTCAGTGGCCTGTTTGTGGCATCTGAATTAAAGGGGGTACTTTGACAAAAATAGAGCCTTAGTTTCTCTGAGTCACTTGTGGGAGCAGAGAGTGAGAGCATATCCTTAGGTGAAATGAATTATAGGCAATTCTCAGAAACCTGCGAGAATTATCGCCACCCCATTCATAGTGTAATTAAGTTCATGCAGACTCAAATGTCTTTGATTAAAAAGACCGTTCTTTTACATGTTGAGATTTTTCTCAATACCTCATGTCCCCTGGTCCTACAATTACAAAATAACTTGAAGAAAAGCAATCACAGGGCTCCATTCTGAGAAACCCTTTATTATCCATTGTTATTTTTAAGGTTGAAAGTAACTACTTGGAAAAAAGTGCTTAGACTTCATATGTGGATATCAGGCAATATTAAATTATTTATAAATAAAAATATACACTGTAAAAAAAATTAAAAATAATTTAAAATCTGGTAAATAAAAGGTAAAATACTGACAGTATTTAAATAAATAGGAAAGAATTATGGAGATGTATTAAGGCTATACAGGATGTATTTTTGATGCCTGTATTTTTAAATGTTCACTGCTGTTTATATTATTAAATTATATAAACTTGATACATTAACTTGCTTCTGGAGCTATAAAAGTCTGCTTTTCACTTTAAATGTATTGTTGATCATCGTAGAAACAACAAAGGGCCACACGAAGACCTAATGTTCATCAAGAGTGGCCCTTCCAGGAGCAATAATTAATACATTGTATGTATTTATTAATACATACAATTAATACATATTAATGTAGAGTGTTACGCACCCAAAAACCAAACTCCATCAGGGTCACATATGTGACTAAAATAATACAAAAAACATTACTAAACCACATGAAATATAACACAGAATACCCCGATGTACATAAGTGACATTAACTGATATTAAACAATAAAAAATGTCTATAACTATTACCATAAAATGTAATGAAATACAGGGAATTCTGGGAATGTCCGATTCTTGTTTATCATAATTTTAAACAAAGTTTACAGTAAAATTGACACATATTATTTTGTTAAACATACTTTTTACAGTGCATCTGTAATGGTTCTTATCAATGCTGACTGTATGATGCAAATCTCATCTGAATTTAAAATAATCACACATTAGGGATGTTACCAATAGAGAAATACAAAGATTACACAAAAAAATTATTAAACACTCTTTAATTGGCTGTTTGAGTGCAATAGCTCTGATGTATCTACTGGCCGCACTTTAATGAACAACAAAGAAACAAGTAGCAGAATAGGACAGTGTTATCCTAAATGAACATAACTATCTCATACCACCTGCTAGATATAAATAAGTAGCTGTGGCTACTTGATAAGGCAATATTAGCAACTTTCCCTTTAATTGGAATTGTATTTCATCCTGGCCGAGCGGCAGACTGGGAGAGTGTTTGGTGTTGAAGCATTAGGAGCAGATGACAAGGTCAACAGCTTCAGTAATCTAGTGAGCAGACAGCCCCATTAACTGGCCTGTGTGGGTCAGCACTAGCGAGCTGATCTGCATTGTTGTAAACCGTAAAGAGCTATTTAGAAAACCGAGCAAAATCAAACAGTCCAAATGAAAGGGAATATTGCTGTTCTTAATTAGTATCATAAATCAGAGGTCTCGGAAAAACCAAAATCAAGCATCGCATTAGTTCAGGCAGGTCACGTTAGTCAAGTTTTTAATCAGTTGATTCATGACATCTACAAATATGAATTACACTGCCGTAATAGAATTCTGAGGGATCTGTTCTGTTACCCCTGTGGCAGTTTGATTTGCTGCTCTACCCACTCTGTCCATGCATGACTGCATGGATGGGCAGGGAGTTTGGCCAGAACAGAACCATACTGTCAACACCAACAGATTGCTTCAAACTGGCCATAAGCAGAGACTATTTAGTAGAGACGGGCCACTTCAATTAAAATTAATGTGAGAAATTGGAATCGCCAATGGTCCTGTCTACAGGTGAAAGAGCCAATCACCTTTTAATTACAGAGATCGCCCGTCAGCCAACTCGAGAAGCTATACAAGCCGGGAAAATTGTTTAGTAGTGTAATCTGAAATTGTTCTACTTATTTTAAATGTGTTCTTTGATCATGATCTTGATCAAGTGTTTTGAAGATTTCTGTCTTTCCCCATTCAAGTAGGTATTAGCTGCACTTTTATGTTGCTTGTTTGCATAGAAAAATAGCTGCATGTGAGCATTCCAAAGATGGCCACTAAGTGAACTGATTGCTAAAAAGACTTGCTATAAGTCTTATAAGACTTGATAAAAGAAGAGGTTCTGACTGAAGTACATTTCTGTTAACATTGGATTTAAGCCTAACTTGGTCTCAGACAGCATGGCGGTGAATCAAACCGTTTACAGACTGTCTGATGCACACATTATTGCACACAAAAATGGCAAGAATGTTCAAATAAAATTGCAATCATATTGGCTGGCTTCTATGCAATTTTCAAGAGTCAGGGAGGATTGGATATTTTTAAAGAGTTCCCACACAATTTCCATAACTTCTCCAGTCATTCATGATAACTATTATGATGATTATTATTTTTTTTTCCTTAGTCAATTTTCTTTTATGCATGTAAGAAACTAATCCTTGGGATTAATAGATTTAAATGATTATACTTGGTGTAAGTTAGTGTGCAGATGTCTTCATCTTTCCAATTAAAATTTTAAAGCAGAACATAACCTATATTCACTATAGAAATGCATATTCACTAGAAATGTTTTTATGACTCTAAGATTTGATTACTTTCCAAAAGTGTGGGAACACTGTTTATCGGCCTATCTGGAAACAAAGATTTCCAGAAAAAAAAATGTTTCCTAGAATTAGCTGCAATGTGGATCCAACATCATGCAACAATACACTCGGCCTATAGGCCAAAGTATACTTCGGTCAGAAGCCGGGTGATCAAAATTTCGTCATCAATTCGGTGCTCAATTTTTCTAACAGAGCATACTCTGAATGCTCATAATGTGCTGCAAATTATTTGCACTAACAAGTGGGTCCACAAGTTAGAAGTTTTACTCGCCAGTAAACAACAGTAGATGAAGGTGTAAACAACAACAGTTGATGTGCACGTCAAGAGCGCATGTTTGAGGAGGTCAGGAGATACCTGCATTTGTATAACTCAAGGCTGAATGGCTATAAATACATCTTCATGACTAATTTCCTGAAGAGAAAAAGTCCAGTGTCTCATAGTAGTCATTCAGTGCATGCACCAACTGCAAATTAAATACCATTTGAAAGGCTAGCGTTCGACTCTTGCGTGCTTGTGTCAAAACCGAAACATGCTTTTGGCTTAAATCTTCATAACTTTAGTGTTATGCTTTTGAAATGGGCCACAGTGGGGTTTGATCTATTCTCTCTCAACAACCTCAAACTGTCTCAATTTACTTCCTGATGCACCCTAAATCTTCAGCAGTTAAACAAAATTTCTAAACAGAAGATATGCTGGACGGCCAATGTAAGCAGCTTCTCTCAGTATACACACAGTCTGTTCTCCCACAATCTATTTCAGATCAGTCCATAGCTTACAGCTAGTAAGTAATTACTTTTTGATCATTACTTTGAGCTATGCCCTTGTTGTTGCACAGAATGCAATCTGGACTAACAACATCCCTGTGGTAGTGATTTCAAGCATTTATTTTTTTCTCACTGGGCATTAGGGGACCAATGGATTATCAATACTGTACCATTAAGATGTGTTGCTTTTTTGTGACAGGAAATGAAGATGGACACCGTGGAGTGGCAGTAGTGGCCCGTCGAACCATTTATTTGACAATTAAAGTGGCAGGACAGGGAGTTAAAGGAGGAAATGTAGTCGAGGATTGTCCATGGAAAATGGGGTAGAAAAAGGGATGTAGTGTCTTCGGGCCTGGTGTTGATAATATGAATACTCCAGGAGGTTTCCAGAGGGAAAAGTTAAGTGGCTCGTTGTATGTATCTCTGCACTTTCATGGTGAAATGAACACTAAGGGGCTAAAACAACAGTGATATTTATTTCCTTTCACACATATCACAAGTAAAATGTCCTATTATCTGTTCAGAAACACTTACAATGCTATCTTATGACATTAAAACACTTATACTAAATGTATACATACATTTAAACGTTTGCATTAGATAACCAACTACATTTACAAGCTTGTTCGAGTGCAATCAAAGTGTGCAGTAACTCAACTGATTGAGCGATACAACTGATATTTGTGATGCAAAAGGAGTCCAGAAGAACACGTGTGTCGAAACCTGAGCTGAAAATGTCATAGAAGCACCACAAAAAGACTTGATTGCTTCAGCAATTTAATTTTGAAGTCACTTTTTGCTTTGTAAGATACTGTTGGTTAGGCTTAGGTTGACGGTTTAGGAAATGGAGGTAGGTTTTGTTTATTTTAAACTTCACAGAAAATGAAACTTATCTGTTCGGGATTTTTTTTAATAAATATTTCAAGTTGTGAAAAACTTGTGGCTAGGGTGGCTCTAGGTTTTCGTCCTTATAAAGTATATGGCTCAAGTATGTCATTCAATGGGTAAATCTGTAAGGCTTTTTCACCAACTTTATTACATGGCAGACAAAAATTGTCAAAGTCAAATGGATTCGAAAAGTAATAACACACCTCTTTTCAACAAACCAAACAATTATTGGTATCATTCACGTCCGTAGCAATGTTATGACAGGAGTTACATGCAGAGTCAAAGTCAATGCATATGTGTAATAGAATTCTTCTCTCTGTATGGCTGAAGATGCTATTTATTCTGACATGCTTCATATGAGGAAATTCAACAAAATATCATGTCCAGTGGCTAGTGCTGCTTCTCTCCCAAGCCTTTCAAAACATACACAATCCAATGAGACATTTACAGTTCTTATCTGTCGCCAATCAGGTAAAATGATTTTTGATGCACAGTAGATAAACACCTGCTCTGCTGATGTTGCTGTATAAATAGATGAGCCGCTGTGAGAGCTGGGGAGGGGACTTGACAGCGTAATTGTCCATAGAGAATTTTGATAAGGAGAGAAACCGTGTGGATGACAGTTTGTGCTTTGTGTGCGCTTACCCTTGGAAGCAAAACAGCACAGATTCACTTAACACTCTAACGAACATCACAACATATGGCTCCTCTTTGTCAAATAAGAGCCCTTTGCATTTGGTCTCAATCAAACATAGTAGTATGACAAAGTCTGATACTGATACAACAGGGCAATGACAAATACAATGCACTACAGTGGAAAATCCTGCAGAAATCAGTTTGTTTCCATATATGTGTCTGTGTACATTGAGCCGTTAAGTATCAGTTTATTGAACTAAAATATATTTTGCCCATCAATCATATCCAAACACAATTTTAGGCTCTGTATACACCTGATATTTACATCCATTTTGGGTGATCAGATCACACTAATCACTAAATAATGTAAATGAGGTACAAAATATTTTGTGATCCAAATCACTAAACATTCATTAGGTTTTTGAAAATGCATGTGCATGTAGTATAAACGATAATGCCCCTGAAGCATCCTGTACAAACTACTTTTTATACTTTGCTGGTTTGGTATGTCTTTGGAAAAGAAAACAACCGACTGATGTTTTTTCACTATGCCTGAGATCAACGTGCAGTGACTCATATAACGTAAAACATACACATCCAAAGTATAGATAATACAGGTACTCTAATAAAATTAATGGGAGGTTCACCTCAAAATGTAATGTTGTGGTTAGATTTAAAGTATATTTGAGGACTGTGTGTTGACTTTTTGTGCATTTTTATTATTCAGACATTTTTTGTGCTTTATCAACATGCAGTGATATCACTGACATATTAGGTGATGTGTGTAGTTACACAATATGAGATCCTCCTCAAGATGACATCTGATCACTAGTGGTCACAGGAGATGCATTCAAAACGTGTGAATATGAGGTGTAAACAGCAGTCTGTCTCAGCTGATTACTTGCAATTGGATCAGTGGAGATAGATGTTAATACCAGGTGTAAACAGGGCTTTGGTTGGTCTTTGGTTAATACATCTCTTCAGAATAGAATAAGAATATATATATATATATATATATATATATATATATATATATATATATGTGACAGTTAGTGTTTGTGTGGAAGGAATCACACTGAGAGTAGGTGGATGGTCACTCAAGATTTCGCTTTACTGAGCCTGGGAAGAACACGACCAAAAGCTGGTTAGCGTACAGTGCATCAACACGTTGCTTTGATGTCAGCAGTGAGAGATATGAGACTCTGCTCAATATACATTTTTACAAAGTGATCGTGAACATGTAGTGGAATAAAACTCAAAATAAAACATACATTAAAGAAAATAAAAATCACTGTCTCTGTTCTCATTACTTATTACTTCACATAAATACAGAGAAACTTAAGTAACCATCATTTTACATATTTTTGTATACATGAAATACAGAAAGTGAAGAACGCAGACCTAAAATGGCGCAGTTACACAGTTCACCACGTGCGAGCACGTGTGGGTTAATGCCAACACTCAATTCAGCTAATATATTTTACCCAAAACATGAAAAATCTGAATAAAACACATACCTGGGAAGAACACGACCAAAAGCTGGTTAGCGTACAGTGCATCGACACGTTGCTTTGATGTCTTAAATGAAATAAACAGAGATACGGAGTTCACAAGCAGGTTAACACACACTCTTCATTTTATCATCGCAAATAACACATATTTGACCCGACTGACAGAACTAGTAACTGACAGACAAATGAAGTAAACTTGTGTGTAATATAAAAGTCCAACCTTGCACTTGAAAACAATGTAAACTCAGTTTTTTTTTGAAGCAGCGTTTATTGATGCGACTTACCAGCAGTGAGAGATATGAGACTGCTGGTGGTGACGTAGCTCCGCCTACAATATCGCGCACACAATTGCGAGTGACGCAACAGCCAATGTCGAGTTTTCCCAATTAATGCATGAATTTAACAGCATTATTTAAACTCCGTTACATATATATGGAAACACTTGCTCATTCTTTATTATAATTCATTTCACGTTTTAGAAAACTATGGTATAACATAAATTAACCTATGGGAATTATGTTGTGACTAAACAAAATCCAAAATAAATCAAAACTGTGTTTTATTTTAGCATCTTCAAAGTAGTCATCCTTTGCCTAGAATTTGCAGACATGAACTCTTCACATTTTCTCCACCAACTTCTTGAGGAATCACTCTGGGATGCTTTTTAAACAGTTTTGAAGGAGTTCCCATCTTTGTTGGGTACTTATTGGCTGCTTTTCTTTATTATTTGGTCCAAGTCATCAATTTCAAAAACATATTTTTTTTATACAATTATAGTTTTATAATGAAATAAATTAATATGGTGGCACAATTATATCTTTATCTACAAAACAAATTTCAAACATTTAAGCATACGCCTTCAGATCAAAAGATTAAGATCATGAGAAACATTTCAGTCAAGTGTTTCAAAAATTTTGAACGGTCGTGTTTATTTTTTATACTTTATATATATATATATATTTTTTTTTTTTTTGCCCAGGTATGAGGAATTAAATTTGGCAGTTGCTAACACTGGACAGATATTTAATTATAAATATAAGAAGGATAAGACAGAAGTAGACATAAATTCTCAAGTACTTGCGGAATAATCTAAAATAGATCCAGATAATGAGAAAGATACATCAGTGCTTGGGCATATACTGTACCTTGGTATATTGTTTTGTATTGATGTCCGCACCCATATCTGGTACACAAGATTTTAAAAACGTGCACCAATAAGATGTTGTGATAGCTGATGTACTTGAGTCCCTGCTTTGGACGGTTTGGAATATTTTGGCTGACATGTGGTCCTTAATTGGTTTACCTTAAGAGCTGCTTGCCAACAGAGATGCCTTCTGGTTAGAAGTCAGACAGAAATGGATGTGTAATGAGGATGATGTGATTTTGTTAGCTTCAGTGCTATCAACTGACAGATGAACAGCTTCAGCATCTCTCTGTAGCTTTGATAATTTATTACCTGAGGTGTAAATTTTCAGAGGAGGAATTCATTTGGTCAAAGTTGGATTTATTTTGGGTTGTTGGCCTGCTACAACCAACCACGGCTCCTGTGGCCAGTAAATGTTGCTGGAAGATAAATTTACTAACAACACACACACACATTCCACCTGCCTATTGCCATCCCTTATGGAAACAAATGCTTTGTAAATATTGATTTCAATTAAAGCTGTCACATTTAAAATGCTATATTTATTTATTTTTTTACTGGAGATTAATTGCCATTCAAATATGTGTTAACTTTATATACTTATAAAGTTAAGGCTTTGTAAACAAACACATATATATATATATATATATATATATATATATATATATATATATATATATACACACACACACACACACACACACACACACGCAGTACTGTGCAAAGTCTTTGGCACCTAAGATGTTTCACAAAAGCATTTGTATTTAGATATTTATTTACTCTATATCTTTAGCTGTAGTGTGACACACTGAACATTGAGTCAGTCTGGGATTACATGAAGTGACTATGCAATATTTTTCACAAGTGCCTAAAACATTGCATGGTACTGTGTGTGTTGTGGGCGTGGCTGAGCAACGGCTTGGTTGAACGATTTATTCAGACCCTAAAGAATATGATTTATGTTCGTGCACAAAGACGCTCGAAATTGGGAAGGGTGGCTTGAGCCCCTATTATTTGCAGTTTGAGAAGTCGCGCAAGCCTCCACATGTTCTCCCCATTTGAATTACTGTACCTGGAGAATTATTGTACGATTACGGTGTCGACCGTGTGGCATGCTCGATGTCCTGCAGGAACATTTGGAGGAGGGACCTTCAAACAGCAAAAATTTTATGTAATACGTTTTTGACGTGAGAGCAAAACTCCACACACTGCGGCAATTAACAGGAGAATTTGCTCTTGCTTAAGAACGTCAAAGCCGACTGTATAATAGGGGTACTCAGCTACAGGAATTTACACCGGGAGATCCTTGTAAGTCCTTGTATTGCTCCCCATATCAAGCTCTAAATTACTCAGCAAGTGGCAAGGACCCTTTGAGGTCAAATGACGAGTTGGGAAGACGATTATGATGTTAAATGAACGGATAGAGGCATGGCACGTCAGATTTACTACCTCAATCTTCTATAACCATGGAGAGAGGCCAAACCCATGAGCTCAGACTGGAGGTGAACTTAAAAGCCATCTATCGAGTCCCTCCAGTCACTTGAGGAGACCACCTCCCACAATCACAAGTCACTGAGGTTGCCAGGTTGCAAGGAGAATTCTCCGGCATGTTCTCACCTCTTCCCAATCATACTCGTAGAGCACCATATTGAAACAGTCCCAGGGTTAGTGGTATGCAGTCATCCCTACTGATTACCAGAGCATAAAAAAAGTTGTTCAGGAATAATTATAGGCCATGCTGGATATGGGGCTAATAGAAGAAGTGGTGACATTGGCTGGTTCTGGTTCCTAAGAGTGACGGCTCTGTCTGGTTCTATGTGGATTATAGAAAATTTAATGCGGTGTCTAAATTTCATGCATACCCAATGCCTCGGATTTATGAGCTGCTCGATCGGTTACTGATCTTCCTAGAAATGGACACCAGATCCGGTCCAGTGGACGGAGCCATGTCAGCAGACATTCACGTGGGTGAAAGCTGCAATTTGCTGCAGGTTGTTATTGCACTCACCTGACTTCACTCTTCCTTTTACCTTGCAGACAGATACATCAGACAGGGTGTTGGGATTGGTAATGTCCCAGATGGTGGAGGGGGAGGAGTGCCCCGTGCTGTACGTTAGTCACAAACTCTCACTAAGGGAGACTAAGGCTATGTTCAGACTGCAGGCAAATCAGATCTTTTCAGCCAGACCGCACTATTAATTGCCAGTGTTCAAATCAGATTTGCGCGTTCAAACATAACCAACCTATCTGCATGGGTTGCTTTGGTAACAACGTAGACGTTCATCATGGTGCATCATCTCGCTCTCCAAATAAGCTCCCTGTCCAGTCGCGGTGCAAAAAAAAACTCAGAGGAGACTGGTAAATATTGTGAATACTTACGGCATTTCTGTCACCGATTTTTGATGTCATTGTTGTGTGTCGCGTTAAGAGTGACACAAAAGACCATTTGAAATCCGATTTGAGCAGGCAGAGTGTCCGGACTGAGACACATCTGAAAAAATCAGATTCCAATAGGATTTGAAATCACCTCCCGATGTTGTTTGAATCAGATTCAGATCAATCAGATTTCATGTGTTTTTTTGCTGTCCAGACTATCAAAAACTCATCTGGATACAGTCTGGATATGCAAAAAATCAGATTTTTAGTGGCAGTCTAAACATAGACTAAGAACAGACATAGACACTCTGTCCGCAGAGTGTTTGGCCATCAAGTGGGCGGTTCTCACCCTCCAGTACTATCTGTTGGTGCATTACCCTCTGTTCGGATCACCCGTTGATATCTAGCTCCCCAGCCTTTAAATTTGAGGTGGTCCACAGGCCGGCATAGATGGCTGTGGTGGATTTCCTCTCTAGAAATGGGGGGGCTGGGGGTGTGAGTAAATCACAGGCCGGATGGCTCAACGACCTGAGTCGGTTGATAGGAGTATGTGGTGATGTGGGCATGACTGAACGACATCTGTGGAGAATGTATCTGGGAGAGGAAGAACGGTAAGGATTGACACCTATGAGAAATTATTTCTAACAGCTGTTCTGTGTTACAGTGAGTCCTGGAGAGGGATACAAATTTCCAAACCTCTGGAGGAGAGAGAAAGATGCACACAGAATTGTTACATGTGTGCATTTACGTTGTGCTGAAAAGAAAACCTTGTATTGACCGTTACGCTGAAAAGTGTAAAATAACGAATTCACGTTGGACATTTACCCAGCCCTCACTTCCTCCTTCTGTCTCCAATATATATATGTATATATATATATATATATATATATATATATATATAGATACACACACACACACAAACACACACACACACACACACACACACAGAGGTGTGACAAAACACTTATATCCAATTTATAAACCCTAAATCCATGAAATGTAAAAACTGAAAAAACAATGACTGTAAAAACATTGACTGTAATAACAATTATATACATATTATTTATGTATTTATTTTTTATAAATGCATTTTTCTTTTTTGGTCCACTTGATTTTAAGTCCACTTTCCATTCACACTTTTTTAACCCAGCACACCTGTGTATTGTAATAAAATGTATAATAAATATTTCACTATAAGCTACAATATTATTATTAGTAGTAGTATATATATTGTATATAATAATGCATTGCATTCCAATTTCATATAATGTTCAAATTAAGTTTATGTGTTAGTAGTTTTCTCATTATATGTTTTCTAAGTATACTGCAGCATATTAGCAATTCATCAGACTCTGTGAAGCTGCAAATTCTTGTGCGGGGGGACCCCTTTTGCCAGAATGCATGATCATCACATGCTGATCTTACATCATATCAAACGCAGACTCTCTCCAGAGGCAGTTTAGCTTCAAACATCCAATAAATAACCACAATCAACATTGATATCCCAATATCGTGCTACACACCTATCAGGGTGTTGATGCCATAATAGAAGAAAATCAATCAGCGGGTGACAAATTACACCTACAATAACCTTCAGAAGCTGCCTGTTGAAATAATCTTGCATAACAAAGGAATACATAATGAACATTTAAGTATTTGTAAGACAAAGAACAGATTTTTTTTTCATGTTTGTAAAGTAATAGGCAACCATATAAACAGAAGCTTGCCTAATCATTTCTTAAAAAAAAAAAAATAGTAAAAAAATAAATCAAGGTTACAGTGAGGAACTTACAATGTAATTAAATGGGGCAATTTTTTGAGGGTTTAAAAAGGCAGAAAAGCATAGCTTTTACTTTTTAAAAGAACTTAATTAATCTATTAAAATGTCTAGGTTATATATGTAAGCACCATTCCCTGATGGAGGGAACGAGATGTTGTGTCGAAGAAGTGACACTAGGGGTCTCTCTTGAGGGCCGAATATGCCTCTGATCTATGAAAAAAGGCCAATGAGAAGTTGACAGACAGTATTTGAATACCCCGCCCCCGGACATACGGGTATAATGGCGGGGAAATACGTCTACTTCATTCAGGATTATTCTGAGGAGCCGGAAATGGTCCAGCCACAACAGTGGCTCGTATCAGCGACGTGGCCGGGAGGAAACAACGTCTCGTTCCCTCCATCAGGGAATGGAGGTTACATACGTAACCTAGACGTTGCCAGTCTTTTGCTTACTTCGACAATGTGTCGAAGAAGCGACACTAGGGGTCCAATATAAATCACGCCATGCGCTGAGCCATGTACGTGTACTGCTGACACAGGCGGGGGCAGATACTTGACGTGCAAAAGCGACCAGCTGTATCAGACTGCACGTACCCTTTCCCAGTGCCCCCAAAAAGTTGTCAGAATCCTTCTGGTTACCCTAGACAGGGGAACAAGGAGACACTTGCCAACCTGGGAATGGGCCGAGCCTAGCCGGGCTTCTTTTCTCTCTATGTTTCTTGCATAGAGCCAAACGGCTGGGGCCTTTACACGCATTGTGGGGAGGTGGTCTTACCTGGTTTCCCGTTTTTCAGGGGGAAAAGACCCTGCAGAGACCATACCTGTCCAGAGAGGGGGAGGTAAGTGTGGCAAATACATCACATGGGTTTTTAGGTGACATGTGGAAGGTGGCGCAGTGGGAACTGCCCAAGGGAGACGCGTGTCCGCTCGTAAGGGGACCGTACCGCGGAAAATACACACGGGGGAGTCCATGTAGGAGTCCTGAGCTGTGGAACACCTATTCCAGTACAGGGTAGATTAATTAACCGCAGTGGATTGGGTTGGCGCGTTCCTCCACTGAACTGCGGACCCAAAGGGCTAGGGAGGAGTCCTCCAGGGATCCGAATGAGTGTGATCTCCTGGGAGAGAAAGCGCACAGTTTTACCTCGGGCCAAGGGAAAGGGCGCTAGGTGCAAGCGATCCACCCGGTCAGTCCGTCAGTGTGTACCGAGTTCTACCGGCTCGGACCTGAGAAAACACGGGATGATACTGACTCAACCCTGAGATTGTAGTATCTCACAAAGGTATTAGGTGTTTCCCAACCCACTGCTCTGCATATGTCTGCCATGGAGGTGCCTCTGGCCAGTGCCCACTAGGACGCAACACTCCTTGTTGAGTGTGCTCGGAACCGCAAAGGTGGGGCATGGCCTGTGTGTGATAGGCCAATAAAATGGTGTCCACCACCCAGTTGGAAAGCCTCTGTTTGGAGACAGCGTTCCCTTTCCGCTGTCCACCAAAGCAGACAAAGAGCTGTTCAGAATGTCTAAAGCTCTGCGTGCGGTCCAAGTAGGTACGCAAAGCATGTACCGGACACAGCAACGAAGGGGCTGGGTCTGCCTCCTCCCGGTGCAGCACTTGCAGGTTCACTACTTGGTCTCTGAAAGGAGTTGTAGGAACCTTGGTCACCTTGGGCACGTAGCCCGGCTGTGGTCTTAGGATCACATGAGTGTCTGCCGGACCGAACTCCAGGCAAGTGTCGCTAACAGAGAACCTTCCTCTTGATGGAGGCGAGCACAATCAGCAGGGCCATCTTCAAGGAGAGGGCCCTGAGTTCAACTGATTCTAGTGGCTCAAATGAGGTCCGAGAGGACCACTGAGAGATCCCAGGAGGGGAACAGGCTTGGCCGGGAGGGATTTAACCTCTGGGTGCCTCTTAGGAACCTGATAATTAAGTCGTGCTTACCCAAAGACTTGCCGTCTACTGCGTCATGGTGGGCCGCGATAGCAGCTTCGTACACCTTCACGGTGGAAGGGGACAGCCTCCCCTCCAACCTCTCCTGCAGAAATGAGAGCACTGACCTAACTGCACACCTATGTAGGTCTTCAGCCCGGGAAGAACACCAATTCGCAAACAAGCACCACTTCAGGGTGTAAAGTTGCCTGATAGAGGGAGCTCTGGCTTGGTTGATCATGTCTACGACAGCAGGTTGTAGATCAGCTTGATCTTCCGCATCCTGTCCAGGGGCCAGACGTGGAGGTTCCAGAGCGAAAGAGAGAAAGAAGGTCCTTCCTCAGGGGAATTTGCCAGCGAGGGGTTGTCCCTAGAAGTACGAGGTCTGAGAATCAAGCCCGGGTGGGCCAGTAGGGAGCCACTAGGGTGACTTGTTCTTCGTCCTCCCTGACCTTGCACAGCACCTGTGCAAGAAGGCTCACTGGGGAAATGCGTACATGCGCAGCCCTGAGGGTCTGCTGTGTGCCAGTGCGTCTGCCCCGAGGGGAGCCTCTGTTTGGGCATACCAGAGCGGGCAATGGGAGGTCTCTCGGGAGGTGAACAGGTCTACCTGAACCTTGCTGAACCATTCCCAAATCAGCTGAACTGACTGGGGGTGAAGACTCCACTCCCCATTGGGCAAGCGGTGTCATGACAGCACGTCCGCTAACACATTAAGGTTGCCCGGGATGTGAGTGGCGCGCAACGACTTGAGTCGTGGCCAGGATGTGTCGGGACACCTGCTGCAATGGGACTCCTGCCCGCAGAAAACAGAGGTCTGTCCAGGGTCTGAATGTTTGGCGGCAGGCGGGGGTGACCATCACACGGTGCGTGCCATGCTCGTCTCGGGACTCAAGTCTGTAGCTAGTGCTGAAGAGGTCTCATATGCATCAACGCCAGCGGCGCGACTGCCGCGGAGGATGCCATATGCCCCAGGCCTGGCAGTCGAACGCGAACCGTAGGAAGGGTCGTGTCGAGGCAGAATTGAGACGTGGAAGTACGCGTCCTTCAGGTCTACCGCTGCGAACCAATCTTGATGCTGGACGCAAGTTAAGATGTGTTTTTGCGTGAGCATTTTGAACTGGTTTGTGCAAAGCTCGGTTGAAAACTCGCAAGTCCAAGATCAGTCGTAAGCCGCCTCCTTTCTTGGGTACGATGAAGTAAGGGCTGTAGAAACCCTTCATCTCAGTTGGGGACAGGCTCTATCGTGTCTTTGAGTAAGAGAGTAACGATTTCCGCTCGCAGGGATTTGGCATGTTCGCCGTGTACTGCGGTAAAGCGGACGCCCCCGATGGAGGGGGGGGGCCTGGCAAACTGAATTGCGTAACGAGTCGAATGGTCCTGGCCATGGTGACTTAGGAAGTGAAAGCCACACGTCCAAATTCCACGCTAGGGGCACTAACGGTACAATTATCTTTGACGTACTTGGCAAGGCTTCACAGCGGGACAGAGCAGGTAATACGGCATCGGAAGGCGGAGCAGGTAATACGGCGTCGGAAGGCGAGGGTGCGTGCTGAGAAAAGACTAGAAACACTTACCTTGCTCCACACACCTTGCAGGGGGCAGGTTAGTGACTGAGGAGGAGGTCCGGTGGAGGTATCCTCTAGACTCATCAGAACCGGCCGGCCAGGGAACAGTCATGGGGCTGAGGGTGGGGGGGGGGGGGGGGTCCACGTCCAGCGTGGCGGGATTGTTGAGGTGTGGTGGCAGAGTGCCGTGAGAATGGCATGTGTGGGCCTGGTGACCCTGAGACAAAGGAAATAGCTCTTTTACTGAGAATGTGGGTACGGCAAATTAAATTAATTCAACAAAAGATTCTCCTCCTGGCCCTCCACCGGGGGACGGAATGGTCTGCTTTTCCAGCTTTTTTTTCGATCGTCTCATGAGCGCCTGGTAGCCTTCTGGGTCCTCGAGGGGGTCCGTGAGACAGGGGGTGTTTGCTTCCTGCGGGGTGCTTGACGCACGGGCTGAGAGCTGGGCTCGGGTTGAGGTGGAGCAGGGTGTTTCTTAGCCGCAGGAGGATGCCCTCGGCGAGCAGACGGGGCATGGCCCGTGGTGGCAGGTTTTCGGCGGGTCAGGATGTGTGAAATAGCCTCCGTCTGCTTCTTTACCACAGAGAACTGCTGGGCAAAGTCCTCGATGGTGTCGCTGAAGAGGCCGAACTAAGTGACAGGGGGGTTGAGGAATTGTGTCTTGTCCGTCTCACACATCTCGACCAAGTTCAGCCACAGATGATGTTCCTGAACCACGTGTGGCCATCGCCTGCCCAAGTGACTGCGCTGTGGCCTTCGTGGCCCTGAGGGCGAGGTCGGTCGCTGAGCGTATTTCCTGCATCATGTCGGGATCAGCCGCCACACACGTGCAGCTCTTTATGTGCCTTGGCCTGGTGGACTTGCAGGAGGGCCATGGCAGGCAGGGCAGAAGCGGCCTGTCCGGTGGTGCTGTAGGCTTTGGCAGTCAGTGATGACGTTGTCCTACAGGCCTTGGAGGGGAGCACAGGGCGACCTCGCCTGGTGGCGGCGTTCTCGGGGCATAGGTGGATCGCAACTGCCCTGTCCACCTGGGGAATCTCCGTGTACCTGTGGGCCGCTCCGCCGTCAAGGGTAGTGAGAGCGGATGAGCGCGTGGCTTTGTGACGAGTGGAGGGGGTGCCCTCCATGAAGTCTTCAGCTCAGGGACAGGGGGGAGGGAATGGCTGTGAGCGGTGCGCAGACCCCAGGAACCAGTCATCCAGCCGCAACGGCTGTGGGGAGGATGGAGGGTTCCAGTCCAGCCCCACGCTGGCGGCGGCCCAGGCAAGCATGTCGGACATCTGCGCGTCAGTCTCAGCCTGGGCATGCTGGCCCGAAGCGGCGTACCCGGCGGAACCGCACCCGCTGCCGTCCCCAGATCGCCTCCATCACAAGCTGCATCGTCCTCAATCCCGTGGGAAGAAGGAGTGATGCGGGGGGCGGCTGGAGTGGCGTTCCTATGGTTGAAGGAAAGCCGCGACCGCAACGTTGCCATGGTCATGTTCTCGCAGTGAGAACATGAACCATCCACAAACGTTGCCTCGGTGTTATCGCAGCCTAGACACACTAGACAATGCCAGTGGCCGTCTGAAGCGTAGAGCACTCTACTGCATCCAGGAACTACACAGGGGCGGAAGGGCATCATTATAAAGACGCGTCCTGAAAAGGACTTTCAACGCCACTGTGTATTGCTCTTTTAGAGGAAAATACTCTTTTACTGAGAAAATCACTCTTTTAACAATAAACTCTTAAGTTTTGCGCTGTCGAAGCACCCAGGGGCAAACTGCACTGCCGTGCAGAGAAGGAGAAAGCCGCTGAAGTGCGCCATAGATCCAACAGCAGAATCACCTCAGAGGAAGAGGAACAGGTGTGTGACTCGCAGCTCACTGCATACACGACCATTGGCTCCGAAGAAATTTTTTTTTTTCATACATCAGAGGCATATTCGGCGCTCAAGAGAGACCCCTAGTGTTGCATTGTTACACAATGTCGAAGTAAGCGACAGACGGGGGACTTGTGTTAATTGAGCTGTAAAGTTGTTTAAATCATTATTATTACAGTCAATGTTTTTACAGACATTTTTTTTTTTTTTTACAGTTTTTACATTTCATGGTTTTAGAGTTTAAGGCATTGTCGTTATGGCAACAAAGTTGTAAAATTGGATATAACTTTACACAGACAAGTTTAGTAAGTGTTTTGTCACTCTTAAAACCATGTTAACATGCATATTGTTTGTCTTGTGTTATACATTTAAAACATTGCTCCACATTCTCTACCATTGTAAATGTTTCACTGTAACTGCGATTTTTGCTTTTTTTAGTCGAAAATCGAAACACATTTTTATGTTAATCAACATAATGCCACAAATGCTCCTTACGAACCACGTGGTGATGCTCTGACAACCACCCACAACACCCTTGCATTGCGGAGGTGAGTTTTGTGTTTTTTATTGCCGTTGGTTGTTACCACCCAGCAACTACCTAAAACATCCTAGCTGGCACCTAAAAATGCCATTGCAACCACCCATAATTCCCTAACAACTGCATAGCTCTGGACAAATAAACACTCAGAATGCCTTAGCAACCACATAGGAATGCCCTGGCAACCACCCACAACACCCTATCTTCACTGAGGTGATTTTATGTTGTAATTGTGTTGTTCGAATCGCTCTGGTGATTCTGAGTACAGACTCTGAGCATTTAATTTAGTATCAGTCACATAAAAGTCAACATAAAACCACAGCGTTGTCTTTCATGGCACCTGTAATCATCCTTTCTCGCTTTCTGTGTCAGCCCATTTCAGGGCTCTCCAGTCTCAAATCTCAGTTTATTTCCCCTTCGTTAAGCAGTGGATTCACACAAGTGTGCACGTCAGTTGTTTTTGAACCTGCAAGTGATTTCACCTTGAGCTGGCATTGGCCTGAACCAGACTGGATTGATTGGTGTCGCAGCTACATTCTGGGTCACCAGCCTTAAATAATCCATAATAGATCAGTGAGTGCATGTGGGGAGCCTTGAACGTCGTATTCACTTACACAAATTTACAGTTCAATCAAATTACAACTTAAAAAAAGCATAATAACTCTAAAGCCTGAGCCGAGCCTTGAACCAAAAGTGTGTTTTTAATGTACTACATAAGAGTTTGAGAGGTTTTGGGGGGTTGGATTCTACAGTGAATCTCTATCTATGTGCAGCATTATTTGGGACCGTTTATTATTGGTAGTGCATGCTAAGGGGTTTGTTCAAATCCTTAACTCCAAGTATTAAATTTGAGCATGTAATGCTCACTGTTTGTGCTACAGACATGAATGATACCTCAAATTGTGCAGCTTGTTGAAAAGAGGTGCTATTACTTACCATATCTGACAGATGGACTTAACGATATTTGTGTGGTGGATGATAAGTCTGGTGGAAATATCCCACACACCTACATTGACAGACTGACCGCACTGTAAATTTGACAACAGTAAATCGAACATTCTTCTGACTGTGCTCACCAAAATTCGAAGCACTGCCCTCAGTGTTGTTGAATGTTACAAATGGGTTAATTACCACACTTAAACACATCCTATTCATACATGAGATTAATTATGTTCACAACTGAATCCCCATACACACATTCAGCGACTTCTAGCGACCTTTCATCCTTCATTATCAATGAGAGCTGGCGACTTATGGCAACACAAGCGACAGCTACACTGACGACTAGATTTGGGCTTGTCCAGTGACTTCAGAAAGTTGAGAGAAGTTTAAATTTATCTCTAAAGCATGGATTATTCTGAATATGTTAACTTCTAAAAAGTAGCTAATACTTCAGTATATTCACCATTTGTTATTATTTCAGGAGTTCAGGTTTTCGCAACAAGGACAATTGTATTTTGTTGAATAATTTAGAGGTTTTTCACGTTTAAATTAATAAATGTTTAAAAATGTCCTAAATGTTTCTAAATTTGATTAAAGTTTGGTCTCTTACGGTTTGCAACATTTTTCTTAAATCATCAGCTAGGTCGTATGTCATTTTAGTAAAACACCATTTAAAAAAAGTAAAACTGACTGAAATGAATAAATATGACGTGACATAATATTGACTACATTTAAAGGACATTTTCAGAAAAAGAAACACTATAGTCATATTCGGACTGGATTAGTTTTCCCTGAGGAGGGAAGGGAAATTCGTGTTTCACAGATGAACTTTGCGATTTGAATCTGGTCCGAATCTGCCGAGTGTTTTTCTCTCACAACTTCTGTAAATTCACAGAGCAAATTACCAAATGTTTTTCTGCTAATATTATATTTCTCCTCTGAGAAATATAATCCCATCTGAATGCGATTTTGACCTGCATGAACTACTGTTAAGATCGTACCTGTTTCCGCCAAGCTTCTGCATGCTGCACAGGGGCGTAGAATTACAACTGTAAAATCAGCATCAGGCAACATACTCATCTTAATTTTTCCGCTTAATTACGTAATTTTATAATTATGTATTTCACAGATAAGTATTGTTTAGTTCAGTGAGTTTATTATAAGCAGCCACTTATATAAACTCATGTAAAATGTATTTGAATACAGTTTCCATATGTGTACAGTATATTTAATAAATTACAATTAAATCAGTAAATGTAATAATTAAAATATATTTTTAAATGATAAGTAATTTGACATTTAAACAGATAAAGTTAATCATATCACCTGAATTCACAATTTCAATGTGTTCAACCTTCTGTAACACCCACATCTAGAAAACAGACACTCCCACCTCTGTAATAAACTCGGAGATCTTAGTCCCATCCGAATCAGTACATGAAACACAATAATTAATAATTGTAACTCAACCGTTGTTTATAAAACTAGTCCCGTCCGAATAGAGCTTATGACTAAAACAGGAAACGGTGTTCAAATGAACTCTGATTTAAGATATACATTTTAAATGGCCATGTGTTTCCTGGAGCGGGACCCATGACTTCGGTGTTGCTAGATACGTGCCCTAATGGGGAACAGCTCAATATGTCAGACAGCTAACCAGTAAATCATAGCTCCAATATTTGTTACCATACATTAATTTGTTTTCCTCTGCCTTTGGCCTTTGTTTTCAGTTCTCAGATGATCAGAACCAATAAGGGGTAATGAAAAGACTGTAATGCAATGAAAGCGAGTGATTTGTTTGTCAAATAACATGGTAAACATTACATTATTCAACACAGTTCAAAACACTAATGCATTTTAAATGCGTGTTTACTTCTCTAAATCAACACTAATGATAAACATCATTATTGCCACTGGCGTGTCTATACAGGTGATGAAAGCAATTATCTGTAAGGTTCAGCGAGGTGGAGAGCAATGCTCCATTCCAACTGTATTCAACAGGAAGTCAGTGGAGAAAAAAAGAACCTCATCCCCAGTGTCAGACAGATGCTGACTTTCCGACAGATAGTTGTGCGTTTTTCCAGCATAAGTTCCCCTTTAATCCCTGCAACCATTGATGAATCTGTGCGCCTTGCGGTCTAGATGTGGCCTAATTGAATTTCCTTGGTCACAATGAAAACACACTCCAACCTTCCAGTTTCGGGCTGTGCCTTTGTTAAGCAAATGACCTCTGTGGAATTGAGGTCACAGGCAGCAAAAACAACAGTGAGTGGTAAAAAAAAATAGTCTCTTTATAGCCAGACAAGTCCCAGTATTGAGTCACGAGAGAATAAGGACAGTGATGTTTACTCCGGGTTTGCATGACTTGTCTGTATTTCTGGAGCGGGCTCTTTCAGAGTTAGACACACGCTCTTTCATTTGAAACAGCATAAAGCAAACTCTATCCTCTTCACAATCAAAGTCCTTTGTAGTGGGAGAGAGGAGTGTTACACATTTGAATGGAAACATTCTTGAATAATGTATCTCATTGCCACATAGTCAAGGAGAACATCCTTGCTCTAGCAACATTTGCTGTTCCTATAGGTCTGGAAAAAATTAAAGAGATCACTGCAAAATGATCAGTTTCTCTGGATTAACTGTACTATTTATAGGTATATGTATGTGTAAAAATAAAAATTTTGTTTTATTCTATAAAGTACTGACAACATTTCTGTGCAATTCCAAATACAAACATTGTCATTTAGAGCATTTATTTGCAGAAAATGTCAAATGGTCAAAATATCAAAATAGATGCAGTGTTTTCAGACCTCGAATAATGCAAAGAAAACAAGTTCATATAAAATGTAAACAACACAATACTAATGTTTTAACTTATGAAGAGTTCAGAAATCAATAATTTGGTGGAATAACACTGATTTTCAGTTCATTACATGCCTCTTGCCATGCTCTCTACCAGTCTTTCACATTGCTGTTGGGTGATTTTATGCCACTCCGGGTGCAAAAATTCAAGCAGATCGGTTTTGTTTGATGGCTTGCGACCATCCATATTCCTCTTGATCAAATTCCAGAGGTTTTCAATGTGGTTCAGGCCTGGAGATTGGGCTGGCCATGACACCTCCAAATAGTGGCCCCATTCACTTCCATCATAAGTGCCTCTCTGTAACCTAAATGTTTGCTTTTTTTTAAAGAAAAGGAGGGGTGAGTCGAAGTAATTTTTGTGGTAATCAACATTATGCAGTAAATGCTGTCGATTGAGCTTAACTTGTATTGAACTTTCCTTTCAATTATTTAAAATAATCCAACTTAATTATAAAACTCAAACTAATAAATAAATAAAAATAAACTCTTTATTTTTATCTATCTTATTTATTATTATTTTTAATTACTGCAGCAGGGGTTGTTTGGGCTTTAAAAATACATTCCTGTACAATGAGGGAATCGAGTTGGAGTCAAAGGGCTTATTTACACTTAGTCACTTCATGTGTTTTTACTGATCGGATTGCTATCCGATTTAATATATTCATTCCATTTACACCTGACCTCATCAATGCATCTCTGCCAAACGAATATAAATCCGATCTTCAATTCCCCCCACTATATGCAAATAGAACAGAGTTCACTTCCATGATTATGCTAATTCTGGGCAGTGTTTTTAAAATATGTGATTTATTATTTGCTTCCAAGTGACTATGAACAGTGTACATGTGTTCTGTTTGTGCATCATGCATATCAGCTGCTCTCATGTCAGTGTTTAGTTACAGTTTAATCAGCGCTCTGCATCAAATAAATGAGGAAAACTTGCATCCGTCTCTTGATTTGATGTTCTTTATTGCGTGACACGAGCCCTGTGCAAATACTCAGAGACAGCTGTTATGTTTTACGTTTTGCCTATACTGACACAGCGCTGTTTGGGCGAAACAAAGTTTACATATGTGATTTGAACAGCCAGATGCATTTACACTTGACCAGTTTCATCTGGAATTCCTATCAAACCACCTCCTGAAGTGGTTTGAGCGATCGGATTGCAATCCGTCTCGAAAGCGTTTTGGAGGGCATTTACACCTGGTCTTTTCATGATCGGATAGCTAATCAATCACCGAAATGCATGAAGTGGCCAGGTGTAAACAGGCCCCAAAAAAGATGATAACTACCAACATATAGTTTTGGGAAGGTCAAAGCAACATCAAACTTTCCATTGTTCTTCATGATACATGGATTTAATTCTGGGATATGCCTGTTAATTGGTTGACCTTTTGGTCTGTTATAAAAAATGTACTTGGTTCTGCTAACCTCAGAACTGAAAGCACCATCAATATTATTTTTCATCTCTTTCACATTTTACATCCATGTTTAATAATTTGTTAGATGTCACTGAAGAAAATGGGAACTGGTTTATGAATTTTTAACAATTCATTTTGAAGGTATGCTGCATGCATCGATAGTACAGACACAACATGACAAAAGCATGAAGTAATAACTCAGAATTAATGTCTTTCAGAGCCTAATAAACGTGTCTTCATTTCGAAATAATTTCCTCCATCTGTAGGGGTTTGACAGAACTTGAATTCGGTGCACACATGTGACACTTGGTCTAAGAGTCATTAATGCTTTATCTGTGTGACCCCCTCAGAACCCGAAGGGGGGGTTGCCACAGCGACCTCGCTCAAAGTCTCAGGGGTGAACATTTTAATGGTGTTCCCAGTCAAAGACTTCATACTCCGTTAATTACTAATTATTCAAATATGCATTACAGTATTATCATGGCCTATTATGCAGCTAAATCTGTCATGCAGGAAAAGTGAATTGTCATGCCTGAGTAACAGTGTGGGCATATTCACAGAAGTGAACAGATTTGAATGTGACGGCCTCAGCTGTTCGTAGTGAAGTGCAGAGGGTGTGTGAGGTCAGCTAAAAGAAAAAAAAAAAACTATTAATAAAACAATCAGTGGTTAAGATAGCTTTTCCTCTGACTTTCTCAGCACTGTGCCTGATTCTATTAATTGTATTTTACATTTTGATGCAAATGGTAATTGCATTCACAAAAAGTAAATCACCTTGTTCAAAAGTCTTATTAACCATTACTGCTAATATTAAATTGGTCACACATAATTTGGATTAAATGCAATGAGAGCAATCAGAGTTCTGACAGTCATGGAAAAACTGGAAATATCAGGGAATATTACAATTGTTGTTTTACAGGCCTTGAAAAATCATGGAAAATAAAATCATGTAATCTTAAAATAAATTTTGAATATACTGTATATTTTTTCTTGTTATTTTCTGCTCTCAAATATTTAATTGGCACGATAAAAAGTAAACCCTGAGCAATGCAATTAAAGACCCCATGGAAGTAAAAAAAAAAAATAAATAGTTTTATATCTTTTAGTCCATGTCTGTTAGCTTTAAAGTTCAACGTTCTTTTTTAAGGTAATAAATAGGCATTGCTATTCTTCAGGTAGACTCTGCTAAAATGAACATGCAACACTTAATATCTCAACATGACAAGAAATTTAGCACAACAGCAAAATTAAATAAAACTAGGGCAGGAATGACTTATTAATCGAAATATATCTATGTGTCAAGTGCTATATTCAAACAACATAAACACATCCACAATAACAGTAAAAAGTTCAGCCTAAATATAATATACAAATACAAGATATCATAACTGATGTATGCAGCATATCTATATATCTCTACCATAGTGATGAATGTTAGAGATGAAGCCTATTGATTCTTGAGGAGTCTTATTGCCTGAGGGTAAAAACTGTTTTTAAGTCTATTAGTCCAAGCTTGGATGCTTCTGAAGCGCCTGCCTGAAGGAAGTGTTCTGAATAAAGTGTGTGCCGGGTGGAAGCGATCTTTGATTTTTTTTTATGCGTCTTCCTTAGACACCTCCTCATGTATGTGTCCTTAAGAGAGGGGGTTTGCTATAATGAGCTCTGCTGATCTCACAACTCTCTGAAGGTTTTAAAGTTCATCTATGTGCTTTTGTCCTCCAAAACATTGACAAAATTATCTTTTAGCAGATATATGCATTTAAAATTGACAGTCTCTCTCGTTGAAAACATACCAAAAATATTGATGACTCATACTGCACTCACCCATTTTGTCAAATCAAATGCTCTCTAGAATGAGAATGTCCCTCTTCCTAATACAACCTACATCTAACAAGCAATAGCAAGTTGCAAATCATAGCTCATAGCTGTGATGGAAACTAAAGGTCAAAATAAAAGGGGATGAGCCCTTCAATATGTCGTGTCCTAACTTTCAGTTTATTAGGAAATATGTCAACACAGGGTAGAAAACTGTGCTTGTCAAGCCAGTTCATGGGGACTTTAAATACAATTTTAAGTGTTCTTATTTTTGTCTGGATTACAGAGATTTTGTGCATTGAATCTCATATTTTGACCTGTTGCAAAAGTGTTTTTAGCTGTCAACGAGGATTAAAATCCAGCCGTTGTGTTAGGGGAGATAGATTGTTTGAGAGGTCCATTTTAATCTTGACGCCCTGAGTAACACTGGAAGAGCGGTTTAAATCTAACAGCAATTGCATGTGCTCCTAATGTCTGTCAAGATAGTGAGACACTAGCTCTCTATGCCGCCCTATTTCTCTCCTCCCAGAGACTGTGTGCCAAATGCTGATAAATGTGATGTACATTGATTTGTGACAGACAGGTTGGAACAAGAACCCAAATGACCAGTAGGATTTGAAGAGATGGTGCTTTTCACATCACTGGGGCAACTGAACACAGCTGACTGCAGAATGCATTTATTGAAGATGTTTTATGCTTATCATGATGTATTTGCATTAAACATTTGAATGGCCATTGTGGTAATGCAGTGCAAGGCTGTATTTCAAAATTTAGCAGCCTATCTACTTTGAATGAAGGCTACCTGTGGCGCACATATTATATTTGAATATATATGCCAAAAAATAATGCCTACATTTGAATGATGCCCCAAAATTTACTTGAGCATTCAGATGATGGCCAAAAATTTACCTGGACGCTTGAATGCATATAAGAGGCACAAAAATAAATTTGAGAAATTGAATGAAACCAAAAAATCAATTAGAATTTTCAGATAGTTCTTATGATGTGCCTATAAATGCACCTATAATATGTGAAATCTGTTCAAACATTATTTGGCAGACGCTTTTATCCAAAGCGACTTACAGTGCACTTATTACAGGGACAATCCCCTGGAGCAACCTGGAGTTAAGTGCCTTGCTCAAGGACACAATGGTGGTGGCCGTGGGGATCGAACCAGCGACCTTCTGATTAGCAGCCTTGTGCTCTAGCCACTACACCACCACCACATACATTCCAATGTTTCCAAAAAAACCATTAAAAATATGATTTGAACATTCAAACGAGCATGTGATACCCAAATATTAGGCAGGTAGGTCTTTGTAGGCAGCTCACTAGGTTTTGAACACAAGCCCTTGCATCTAAGAGAGATATCTAAACAAGAGAAAGTTAGAGGGGAAAGAAAGAGATAATCTGTGTGATGGAGAAATCTTCAGGGTTTGAGGGAGAGAGATTATGTAAAAAATTAAGGTAGGATTAAATTAAGGGAAGGTTGAGATTTGGAGATGGACGTGGACATCTTCAAGGTCACACTTCCGTGTTGTAGGGAACAGTATGTGTGTTAGGAATTAAATGAAACTGTCCGTATTTCTATGTCATTATGTAAGGAATTTTATAATGGAATTAGTTGTGTTCAACAACCATTATAAGAAGGGTTAATGACAAATAATTAGGTTATATGTCTGAATAATACAACGGCTTGATGTATCCACTCACAATTTCTATTATAATGAATTAGCTTTAATACGTGAATTCTGATTAATTTACTTATTGGAGTAATATTCCCATAGCTAATTGAAAATAATATCACAAATATTTTAGGTATAGCTTCAGGGCGGGATAAAAATTTGAAAAATAAAGTTACAAGATTGTTTACCAAAATATACCAGAATCTTGAATACAAACAAGACTTTATTGCTAATCTAAAAATAAAAACTAATCCAATTCATACAAACATGAATCAGGTTGGTGAGTAAAGTGAACAGAGTAGCTTGAAAGTGACTTGAATTTTATATTTGTTTCATTTATTTTGTTGTTGGATTGCTAAATGTAGATTACTTTAATTTTATTTTGGAATGATTTTAAGTAAGAACTTGTTCAATTCGAGTAAAAGGAAAGTGCAATCTACATTTAGCAATCCAACAGCAAAATAAATTCACTTTAAATTCACAATTCACAAGTCACTTTGAGGAATTTCAAAACATTGTGCAACCTTGAGTTTAGCAGTCCAACATAATTCATTTTACAGTAAAATTAGTGCAGTTTGAGTAACACTTAAATGTTTTTCTAATATGAATAACTAAAACTTGTGCATTCTTAATCAACTCTCAGTAATACACAGCCAATTTACCACATACACACAATCTCTCTCCCCTTCCTTCTTTCCCTCCCCTCCCTCCACATTCCACCTCTCATCCTCTCTCCCTTCCCTTCATCTTACAGTAACATTAGTGTAATTCGAGCAACAGTTAACTTTTTCTAATGGGAATAAATAAAACTATTGCAATCTGAATTAAATCTCAGTGGGGCAAGGAATTTAAATGAAACGATTTACAGACTGTAACACACAGATTACACCATTTTCTCACTGATACATGGACGTTAATGTAAACAGAAAATATAAAATAGCCAAATAACAAAATTAGATGACGCATGGTGTAAAGTTACATTAGCAGAGGTGCAGAAATTACTTTTAACATGGGGGCGATGAGGAAACATTTAGAAAATCTATTTTAAGTGACTACTACTAACAGAAACACATCTTGTAATACTATATCATGTTTGGGTGGGGACAAAAAGTAAACAGGACTTACGAGGCTGCCGTCTTAACGAGTGCTCCGGGATGCTTTCGCTTAAAGTGTTAGTTCATGGCGGTTGTACGGCTGTGATAAGCCTTTTCCAATTTGCATATCTTACACAGCACCACACCGTTGGTTCTCTGGCTAAAATTCTCCCACGCTAGATCACCATGGGCAAGTTTTTTTTAGCTGCAATTCGGGGAATCCATGCTTAAACCGGGTGCTGCCATTTTAATTATTCCAATGCAGCGCACCGATGCATGTTATGCAAATCGACGTATTTCTGTAATCGATGACGTTGTTTACGTCGATGAATCGTCCCAGCCCTAGTCGTAGTGCAGAGAAAAGAAGAAGTTCCTCGGACCTTGACGTCCGAGCCTTCTTGGGCATCTACATGGTATGGAATTTGAGGGGCAAGAGGCTCAAGCCATGAGGGCCAGAGCTTTGAGGACGAGGAGCTGAAGAGGAAGTGGAACCATGGAGCAAGAGAAGAGAGGAAGCTCTTCCTTGTAGGAAAGATTTGAGCTGAAATTGGCCACACCCTAATGGTGTCCTGGGCCAGTCAGTAGTGCCTTTTCGGAGTCACATGGTATTTTCTGTCCCTCCTTCTGACTGGTGATTGATGGCTTTGTCAGTGAAGACTGCTGTTTCCTGCTCAGAATAGGGCAATGTTTAATCATGAAATTGGATATCTTTTAAATGGTGCAAAAGACATGACATTCGTAAACATCAACATCCTGTACGTAAACAGACAATAATTTACGTACTAAATATGACATGCTTCATGAATATTAAACGTGCAAGTAACGAAACATGAAAATACTTGATTAAACATCCTAATTCATTGGTTAATATGACATGAGTGAAACGAGATTAAAGATTACAATCACTGATTTGTCAGTTATAAGTGATTACAAATCACTACACATATTTTAAGGTGTACATCAGGCTATAATCATTAATTTGTCAGTTATAAAAGTGATTACAGGTCATAACATAATTTTCAGATTTCTCTAGCAAGGCTAGGATTTGTGTACATTTTGGTACAAAAAGGTAGATTCTGTGCATTTTAGAGGGTTACATTATCAAAGTATGGTGACTGTGTGAAATGTTCATGGATTAGGATGAGATGTTTTCACATTAGAATTGGTTCATAAATCCTTTTTATCTGCTGTTTGCAAAATAATGATCATGATCTCCTGATGAGTTTAATTTAAGTGTAGCAAATTGTTTATATTGAAGGACAAAGGAGTATCTTAGCTTTTCCTGGGGTTTCCAGGAAGGGTGTTTTAACTCTGTCGTTTACGCTTCATCACCTCTGCCCTTAGGGTCTATTTGTCGAGATGATTAGCTGGGCATACCATAGGGGTATTCCCTAATTTACGACATGTACGAGAAGGGGTCCTCTGCATTCACAGATCTTTTGTTCTCAAGATGGTTAACACACAACAGATGTTATGGCCATAGACTTGCTGGCTCCAGTCTGAATTTTCTCATAGGTCATCTTTGTGTAAATCTGATGCTTTTTATTAAGTTCCTTCAGCATGGAAATTAATATTTCTTCTGCCCATGAGATACTACAGTGTTGTCAGATGAACGATTAGCATAGAGGAAAATATCAGTGAGGCTTAGGGTTGAGGAGATGGTCTAGAGATAATAAAAAAATATATGTTTGTCTAACCCCTCCCTCCATCCTCAAAAAGAGCTTTATTATGCATTACACATTTTTTGTTGTTGGTGTTGGTTAACTCTGATTATTTTTATTCATAATTGTCAGCTGAAAATGAAACATTTTATTGGATGACCACACCAGTTGTAAAGACATTATTCAGCTAGCTACAGCTGACAACTTACCACTTCATTCCTTTTTTTTTCTTGTCCTTTTTCCATTATTATTTTCAGAACAGACCCTCTGAGCTAAAATGGGATAATCCAAGTAACTCATTTCTGAACAGAAACACACATATTGAGTAACCTGGAAAAATATCTCCCACTGGTAAAACACATAAATGTTTGTATCTGTTTAGTATTTAATTTATACCAGAAAGCATATTATTGTTTGGGATTTTCTATTTTATGGCAGCTAAATGTTATTTCACATGCTGTACACTTCCTGAATTTAGGATACAATGATTGTGACAATGTCCAATCATCTGATGTTACTCCATGAATTAACCAAGCAACAATCTCTTTGCAGACATTTTTGCAGAAAAAAAAACAAAAACTTTTGGTTAATTTGAGGTATTTTGCAATGTGATTGCCAAACGTTTGCAGCTTGGAAGTGCAACAAACATTTGGCAACAATGGACAGTTTGCCACTACAATGTCAGCTGTTAATGGATTGCCTGATGTTTCCACAGGTTTGACTTAACTGTGTGCATGTAGTAGCAAAGAATCATCATTGAACTGTTTACCAGTAGCGATAAAATATTTGCCATTAAACTTTTTGCCAGTTGTGGTAAAGATTTGCCATTGGTGGCTCAGGGGTTACTGACTGAAGGCTCTGGGTTACTGACCGAAAGGTCGGGGGTTCAAGCCCCAGCACCGCCAAGATACCACTGTTGGGCCCTTGAGCAAGGCCCTTGACCCTCCATGCTATTTCATGGCTGACCCCGCGCTCTGACCCCAGCTTAGTTGGGATATATGAAAATAACTGCATTTCATTGGCTCTGTACCTGTACTCTGCACAATGACAATAAAGTTGAATATTAATATTAATATTCACCTTTTAACACTTCGCCAGTAGTAACAAAGATTCATCATTGAACTCTTAATCAGTAGTGGCAAAGATGTGTCATTACTGTGCAGCAATAAGATTCTCAATTGAACTGTGTGCAAGTAGTGGCAAAGATTTGTTATTGAACCGCTTCCCAGTAGTGTTAAAGATTCTCCATTTCACTGTTTGCCTGTTGTGGCAAAAGATTCACCATTTTACTGTTTGCCAGTGGAAGCATATATTTTCAATTGTATTGTTTACCAGTCATGGCAAAGATTCATCATTGTACTGTTTACCAGCAGTGGCAAATATTCATTGTTGTACTTTTTTGCCAGTAGTGGCAAAGATTTGCCATTGTATCGTTTGCCAATAGTGGCAAAGATTCACCATTGTACTGGTTGCCAGTAGTGGCAAAGATTCACTATTTTACTGTTTGCCAATAGTGGCAAAGATTCACAATTGTACTGTTTGCCAATAGTGGCACAGATTTGCTATAAAACTACCTGCCAGTAGTGGCAAAGATTCGCTATGATACTGTTTGCCAGTAGTGGTAAATATTTGTCATTGTATTATTTGCCAGTAGTGGCAAATTAGCCATTGTTGCCAAAGGTTTAATGCATGTTTTCCATTACAGATGATGTCACACTTTAAATTGTTATCCTATATTCATTCTTAACCCTGGATAAAAGTATTCCTGGGTTTTCTTGTTTCATGTTTCACACTGCTAATACTCTTTACTCTAATTAGTCATGGCCAAGTTTCGAGGTTTCACATTGAACACTTATTAACTGGGTTAATTAACTTATTTACATATTTATAAGGTCAGTAACATTGATTGGAAAAATACTGCTCGCAATGGGCATGATATCTGTTAATATCTGCTTATCATTAGCACTGCATATCTATGGATATGTGACCACACAAATCCACTCTGTTTGACTTGTGACTCTTGAAGCATACTAAAAAAACACATCCAAAAGTAATAATGTCTCTTCATCACATCTGTTAAAGCTTGCGATCACAGTTCAAAATGTCTAATAGTTCCCCTCTGACAGTGAAACTACACAGTGCATGAAAGTTTCTTATAAAGCCCATGCATATTAAATGAGGTAAGCACTAAGGCAGTTTATGATTGGTTGTCTACTGTTAAACAATTTGCTGTAACATTTATGACTGCATTATTTCACACTGTAAAGATTTAGCACTGCAATTGGGGGTAACCCATTAAAAGCGGTGCTAACCCCATTTCAAATTACAAGTGTGAAACTTTGCTTAACCCAGAGTTAAACGTGGCATTAACCCAGGGTTTCGAAAGATAATAACCCAAGGTTAAGCACAGTGTGAAAAGCTCTATATTTGCAACAAGTTAACTGCTTGTTTGCAGCAAACAAACCATTTTCAAGGGTCTAGCATATGACTCAGCTGAAAGATTGAAAGTGTCCGATCGCTTCTCTCTGTCTCTGTCAATGGTAATATATTTTGATTGGTGAGCTGAATGTTTGCTGTGTCTGGTTTGCTTTCAGGGCTGCCGGTGATGCAGGTAAAGATTGACATCTCAAGACAGCAGGTAGAGAAGATCTTCGGCCTGGAGGATTACTGGTGTCAGTGTGTGGCCTGGAGCACTACAGGAACCCAGAAGAGCCAAAAGGCATTTGTACGCATTGCCTGTGAGTTCAGATTTGCTAACTTATATTGAAACATTTTGACTGCACTGCAAAAAAAATATTTTCTTAATTAGTAGTTTTGTAATACTTGTTTTCAAGTAAACATATCTACTGTATAAATTCTTAAAACAAGATAAATTAATAAGCAAATGAATAAGCTAAGTGGTATAAGATGATTTAATTGTTTTAGGAAATTAACTAAATTAAGTGAGGGTTATACTTAAAAATATTTGCCAATGGGGTAAGAAAAATAAACTTATTTTAAATGGAAAACAAGTTATGTAAGCAAGTTAAGTGTTTTTCTTAGCCCATTGGCAGGTTTTTTATTTCTTCTTCTTTTTTTTTGTCTGATTTCTCTGAAAAAAAGACATATTATCTTATGTTCTTTTAATGATAATGATTTTTTCAGTGTGAATACTTGCTCAGAATCAGTAATGATACATGTCTAGCAGAATGTACAGTGCATTCATAAACTATTCAATCCCCTTCATTTATTTTTCACATTTTGTTATGTTGCAGCCTTATGGTAAAATGCTTTAAATTATTTTTTATTTTTTTCACATCAATCTACACTCCATACCCAATAATGACAAAGCAAACACCAGATTTTTGATAGTTTTGCAAATGTATAAAAAAATTAAATAAAAATGTATTCAGGCTATGGCTGGGCCACTAAGCCACTCTTGCGTTGTCTTGGCTGTATGCTTAGGGTTGTTGTCCTGTTGGAAGGTGAACCTTCGGCCCAGTCTGAGGTCCTGAGCGTTCTGGACCAGGTTTTCATTATAGATATTTCTGTATTTTGAGCTTTCCTTCAACCCTGACCAGTCCTCCAGTCCCTGCTGCTGAAAAACACCCCCACAGCATGATGCTACCACCACCATGCTTCACCATTGGGATGGTACTGCACAGATGATGAGCGGTGCCTGGTTGAGGCAAAACAGTTCAATATTCTTTTCATCAGACCAGAGAATCTTGTTTCTCACAGACTGAGACCTTTAGGTGTGTTTTTTTTTTACAAATTCCAAACAGGTTTTCATGTGTCTTGCGCTGAGGAGAGGCTTCCATCTGGCTACTCTGCCATAAAGCCCAGATTGGTGCAGTGTTACATTGATGGTTGTCCTTCTGCACGGTTCTCCCATCTACACACATGATCTCTGGAGCTCAACCAGAGTGACCATCAGGTTCTTGGTCACCTCTCTTATCAAATCCTTCTACCCTGATTGCTCAGTTTGGCCAAGTGGCCAGCTCAAGGAAGATATCTGGTTGTTCAAAACTTTTTCCATTTAAGAATTATTAAGGCCACTGTGCTCTTGGGAACTTTCAATGCAGCCACATTTTTTGTACCCTTTCCCAGATATGTGCCTCGACACAATCCTGTATCTGTGCTCTGAAGGCAGTTCCTTTGTCATCATGGCTTGGTTTTTGCTCTGATATGCATTTTCAGCTGTAAGACCTTATATAGACAGATGTGTGCCTTTCCAAATCATGTCCATTCAATTGAATTTGCCACAAGTGGACTCCAATCAAAGTATAGAAGCATCTCAAAGATAATCCAGAGTAATTGGATGCACCTGCACTAAATTTCACAGCCTGGTCTCATACATTTACGTGAACATGACAAAATGTTTGCAATTCAAAATGTACGTACTGTATATAACGTTTGGCTTCAGGTTTTCATTGAAATCTCCAGCTGGGAGTGCCAAAAGCAATCAAAAAGGTGTCTTATTCAGACACGGTTTTAAGGTGAATTTTAGATTGATATAGAATAATGAGATGTTTAATAAAGACATCCTTAACAAATAAAAATTTTGCAATTAGATTTAATCAACTGGTTAAACTACACATGGGATTACTTTGCTAGCACACCTGTGTGAACTTGAGGAGTTCTGACTTAATACTTCCAATAAAATCACTTCTCAAGTTCACACACGTGTCCTAGCAGAGTAACCACATGTGTAGTCCACTGTATTAACTGTGTCCAAATAATAAATCTTAAGTTATTATGTTCAATTTATGTCAGTGTTTCCCAACCACTGTGCCACAGCACACTAGTGTGGCATGAAATGCTGTCAGGTGTGCCGTGGAAAATTATAAAATTCCACAAAATAAATAAATGCATGAAAAATATAATAATAATAATTTCAGGGATCCAAACACCTCACATTTTGGAGAAATTCGCTGTTTTGAAACCATAATCAGTCAATGATTAATCAGAGCAATGATTAATCTGCAAAAGTGAGTGATATTTATACGTGTTAAGGGTCTTTCTCGTGACTCGCGTCTGCGCTGCAGAATACATTGAAGTCTATGAAGTGACTTTACACCAAAGTGTTTTTCACACACGTTTTTGCTTCAACAGTAATGTCTTTGAGAGTATGAAGCAACAAGAAAGATTTATAAAGTGTTCAAATTTGTGAAGAGACATTGAATGACTCATAATTCCTTTTAATTAAATATTACATTATCGTTTACGAATATTAGAGACCCCAGTTATTGAACTAATTTAAATTCATCAAGAAACGCTTAAACCTAAACATAAACAAGTCCTTTTATTACTTTCTGCTAACAAAGCAACTGCAAGCTTTTTTTCTCTCTTCCAAATACATGTTTTCAATGTTTGTTGTGAACACCTCCCACTTTTTACATGGCAAACTCGTAAAATCACCCCTCTGTGAAACTTTCTGCAACTCTTGTCATGTGGAGGGCGATGCGGCGCTTGACGCTGGGTTCAGCCTCCAGAACCAAATTAAAACTGCCACGAGAAGTCGTCTGTCCGAGGCAAAGATGCAAAATCTGATTACGTTTGCCTCAGCATCAGTCTCCCTTGATGTGTTTCATTATGCACAGGCGAGCACCTGTCGATTCGGACCAGGAGAAAGACTTGACTAGTTGTTTGAATTCTGTTCAGTAAATTTTTTCCATGTTTTTTCATATTTTCATCGTATTTGTTTTTTGGAATATTGCGTTGTTCATATGTCGTGTTTTAGTTGCCTCCGCTGTCACTGCGGTGGGAAAAAAACATTAATCTGCTTTGTGTGGTGTCTCTGTTGTTCCATCTACTCTCTTCATAAATAAATAAATGCATAATCTGCTACATGCTCATCCTGTAAGTTTATGATTAAAAATGTGAACTAAAATAAAAGCTATTAAATGTCTTAAATGTATTAAATTTAAATGATGGGTAATAATAGATTATGACAGAATTTTTAGGACCCTGTCCTAAAAATTGACAGACGATGACAGACGATGAGAAGGTCTAATTTTTGAGAAATTTTGCATGGCATAATTTTAAACATTACAAGTAAACACACCACTAAGACAGACAGAAAACATGGACAAGTTCTTGAAAAGGAAAAATATTGATGATGGTTAGCCTATGTGGGATAGTGGAGTGCAATAGAATTTTTTAGTTGGAGAAAGTGTGCTGTGGCAGAAATTCAAACACAGGCTTTGAATCTGGCAGCTTAGTGTAAATGGCTGTTGCAGAAACACGTATGAGTGATGCTACTCTACGGGGTCCAGTTATTAACCATCACATCTGTGTGACTGCAATGTCTGAACTTGGAGATGAATGTTCATGTTTGAACCCAAATGCAGAGTTTAATGAAGAATCACAGACAATATATATATATGTATATATACAAACTTAAATATAACTATGAAGACAATATGTACAAGGATAAGTACAACAATGAGACAAATATCAAGTCAAGTCAAGTCAAGTGTTTTTTTATTGTCGTTTCAACCATATACAGTTAATACAGTACACAGTGAAACGAGACAACGTTCCTCCAGGACCATGATGCTACATAAAACAACATAGGACAAACACAGAACCACATGAGACTACACAGACTAAATAAAAATACCTATATAAAATACATAATACCTATATAAAGTGCACGTGCAAAAACGTGTGCAAAAGTACGGGACATTACAATAAATTTCTAACAATGAACATTACAATAGGCACAGTGAGAGACAGTGCAGTGCCGACCAGTATACAGTAGTGCAAAAAGATGACAGTTACTAAAAATGCCAAATGTAAACATAACATACTATGATAAATTGTTCTATGCACATAGCAGTTATTGAGGTAGCAGACAGTTATAAAGTGGCAGTTATTAAAGTGCAACTCAGGACACATATGTGTGTGTGTGTGTCAAACCAGTCTCTGAGTATTGAGGAGTCTGATGGCTTGTGGGATGAAGCTGTTACACAGTCTGGTCTGAGGGCCCGAATGCTTCGGTACCTCTTGCCAGACGGCAGGAGGGTAAAGAGTTTGTGTGAGGGGTGTGCGGGGTCATCCACAATGCTGGTTGCTTTGCGGATGCAGTGTTTTATGTAAATGTCTTTGATGGAGGGAAGAGAGACCCCAGAGATCTTCTCAGCTGTTCTCACTATCCTCTGCAGGGGCTTTGCGGTCCGAAACGGTGCAAGTCCCAAACCAGGCAGTGATGCAGCTGCTCAGGATGCTCTCAATAGTCCCTCTATAGAACGTTGTGAGGATGGGGGTGGGAGATGTGCTTTCCTCAGCCTTCGAAGAAAGTAGAGAAGCTGCTGGGCTTTCTTGGTAATAGAGCTGTTGTTGAGGGACCAGGTGAGGTTCTCCGCAAGGTGAACACCAAGGAATTTGGTGCTCTTGACGATCTCCACAGAGGAGCCGTCGATGTTCAGCGGGGAGTGTTCACCTTGTGCTCTCCTAAAGTCAACAACCATCTCTTTTGTTTTGTCGACATTCAGGGACAGGTTGTTGGCTCTACACCAGTCTGTTAGCCGCTGCACCTCCTCTCTGTATGCTGACTCGTCGTTCTTGCTGATGAGACCCACCACGGTCGTGCCATCGGCAAACTTGATGATGTGATTCGAGCTGTGCATTGCTGCACAGTCGTGAGTCAGCAGAGTGAACAGCATTGGACTGAGCACACAGCCCTGGGGGCCCCAGTGCTCAGTGTGGTGGTGGTGGAGATGCTGTTCCCGATCCGGACTGACTGTGGTCTCCCAGTCAGGAAGTCCAGGTTCCATTTGCAGAGGGAGGTGTCCAGGCCCAGCAGGTTCAGCTTTCCAAACAGGTGCTGAGGAATTATTGTGTTGAATGCTGAGCTGAAATCTATGAACACCATTCGAACATATGAGTCCTTTTTGTCTAGGTGGGTGAGGGCCAGATGGAGGGTTTTGGCGATGGCATCATCCGTTGAATGGTTTGGATGATACACAAACTGCAGTGGGTCTAGTGAGGGGGGCAGCTGGGTCTTAATGTGCCTCATGATGAGCCTCTCGAAGGACTTCATGATGATTGGTGTGAGTGCAATGGGACGGTAGTCATTGAGGCAGGACACTGAAGACTTCTTTGGCATGGGAATGATGGTGGTGGCCTTGAAGCACGTTGGAACGACGGCGCTGCTCAGAGAGATGTTGAAGATCATCTGCCAGCTGGTCTGCACATCCTCTGAGCACTCTGCCAGGAATGTTGTCTGGTCCAGCGGCCTTCCGTGGGTTTACTCTACGTAGAGTTTTCCTCACATCCGCCGTGGTGAGACAGAGCACGTGGTCGTTGGGAGGAGGGGTGGTCTTCCACGCAACCACGTCGTTCTGCACCTCAAACCGAGCGTAGAATTCGTTCAGCGCATCTGGAAGGGAGGCATCTTTGTCACAGGCAACGGATGTTGTCCTGTAGTTGGTGATGGCCTGGATGCCACATGCGCCACGTGTCACTGCTGTCCTGAAAGTGACTGTGGATTCTCTGGGCGTGTGCGCGGTTTGCCTCTCTGATGGCCCGGGACAGTTTGGCCCTAGCTGTTCTTAGGGCTGCCTTATCGCCTGGTCTGAAGGCGGGTCTTCAGCAGCATGCGCACCTCCACAGTCATCCACGGCTTCTGGTTGGAGCGTGTTGTGATGGTCTTGGAGAAAGTGATATCATCAATGCACTTGCTGATGTAGCTGGTCACTGATGCAGTTTATTCCTCCAAGTTGGTAGAATCGCCATATGTTGCAGCCTCCCTAAACATGTGCCAGTCAGTACACTCAAAACAGTCCTGAAGAGCAGGGATGGCTCCTGCTGGCCAGGTTTTCACCTGCTTCTGAAGAGGTTTTTTGCGTCTGACGAGCGGTCTGTATGCTGGAATTAGCATAACAGAGATGTGGTCTGAGAAGCCGAGGTGGGGGCGGGGCTCCGCCCGGTACGCGCCTGGGATGATCGTGTAAACAAGATCAAGCACGTTCGCCCCTCTCATTGCAAAGTCCACATACTGATGGAATTTAGGGAGCACTGTCTTGAGATTCGCATGGTTGAAATCTCTGGCGACAATAAACAGTCCATCGGGGTGAGCATTCTGCAGTTCGCTCATAGCCCCATACAGTTCACAGAGTGCTTCCTTAACGTTAGCGCTGGGGGGGAATGTAAACTCCGGTTATGCAAACAGTGGTGAATTCCCGTGGTAAATAAAAAGGTCTGCAACTAACAGTCACAAGCTCCAACAGCGATGAACAGTAGCTAGAGACTAGCACAGAGTTCTTGCACCATTCCGTGTTGTTGTAAACACACAAGCCACCACCGCGAGTCTTACCGCAGAGAGCTGTATTTCTGTCGGCACGAAACGAGGCGAGCCCGTCTAGCTGAATGGCGGCGTCCGGAACTCTGTCGCTGAGCCACGTCTCCGTGAAAACAAAGACGCAGCAGTCTCTAAACTCACGCTGCGTAGCCTGCTGGAGTCGGATATAGTCCAGTTTATTGTCCAGTGAGCAAACATTTGAGAGCAGGATAGACGGGAGAGCCAGCCGGCTAGGGTTTGTTTTTAGCCTAGCATGGACCTCCGCCCTCTTGCCGCGCTTCCGCTTCCTCGCACACCGCTTACGTCGTCCTCTCTCCCGACCACCGCTATCAGGCGATGCCGAGGCCTCGAGGCCTGGTCTCCGCAGCAAGCCGAGTATGCGTAGCGCCTCCCGCAGTTCATCATGCAGCTTGGTTTTTGCATGAGTCTTATATCTTAGTAGTGTTTGGCGATGGTAGACACGAACACCGGTTGCTCTGATGTCCATGTGCGGCAAAAGTCAGGCTTATTAAACAAAAATAGCACCATTTTGGATCCGGAGTGGCTGTTGCGTGCTACCGCGCCACCATCTTGGATCAAATCTTGGATCAAAAATATACATACTAATATAGACAAGACTAGACAAGAGGTGAGGAAACACAAGGGAATATATAGACATTGGAATAACAACATAAGGAACATCTGGTAACACTGATGGGGAACAGGTGAATGTAATGATGAATGTGCCTGCTGGGAAATGGAGTGTGGGGGGAAACTACCATATTAAAGTATATGAAAGTTTCAAACTAAGAGTCCGTGAACATGAAGGGATGTGACAATGAAGGTACATATGAAAGTGACATTTTTTCTTAAAGTGTGCATATGCATCTTTCTGTCAAATAAATACGCCTACATTTGATATTTATGTGACATTGTGACATTAAGTGTCTAAATACCTTTTTGGGGCATGGCATATGGATACATAGTAACAGTATGTTAAAAGTATGCATCACTAACCAAATTCATTTCTTTCTTTAGTGTGTACTCTTGCCCAATTCTCAATGGACTATTTTCATACTGAGATGCTTTCTGTTAAAATCTATTTCAAAATTTCATTAGCCAATCAATCTAGCCACTTACATTCAGTTCTCCCTGAGGCTTATTGTTTCAGTAGGTTTTATATTACTTATTTAATGTTTGATTGGGAAGCTTGATCAGGAAGAGCCAGTGGCAAGGAAATCTGCTAATCTGCAATGTAATTGCCTCGAGAAGAAGTGTGGTTTTGAAATATCTGTGTGATACATAAGGCGATTAAACACCAGGAAACCACACTGCCTCACACTGAACAAATATCAGCGAGCCCATCTTACTTTTATGTGATGTCAAAGTGAAGAGGATACAGTCATATTAGTGTCTAAACAATGATTAAAGCATCTTGTGATCAAACTCGAATTGTGATTCATCTCAGTGTGGTGCATATAAATATTCTGAATGAATATCTCTCGTAGTAAAGTTAGCTTCACCTCAGATTTCTCTTTCACAATATAAAATATCAAAATATATATTTTTTTTACCTTCATGTTGTTTCAGACAGAATGAGCTGCAGTGCCAACTTCATTGAGAAAGAAATGGTCTCAAAACTATTTATTTATTTTTACTTGAAAAGTCTTGATAGAACACATATTTACCAAAATATTTGTTTGTCATAACAGCAATACACGTTTATGCAAATATTGTTGTGAAATTTTACCATCCATAGTCAAGAGCCCTCCATCAAGAGAAATGCAATTTTGATGAGCAAATACAATTGGACTTGAATCAACACTTGTCCCCGGGGTTTTAGGTAGAGTGGGTGGTCGTGCAGATACCACAGGTCTAGCAGGATATCGGGTAGAGGCGGGGAAGATAATGCAATTCCTTCTTGCTGATGCTTTGCCTGTGGGCTACAGAGAGCCGTTCTCTGAAGCAGCCAAGCAGCCTGTGGAAAGCACTTGAGTATGTGATATTGAGCCCTTCTTCTAACAGAGAGACTACTCAAAACTCCTATACAACTTCACAGTCCATACAACCCACATGTTATACACTGAGGAACTCTACACACACCAAAACAATAAAAAAAAAAAATATATATATATATATATATATATATATATATTAAAGGTTTTTAACGTTTGTTGCCAAAAATTGCAAAGAATACTGCAAAGTCAAACTACGAGTGTCATATTACACAGTTACTTTTTTAACAAAAAATCTTCCCGTGCATTGTAAATGTAGACCAAAAATAACAATTAAACATTACAATAAACTTATTTATGTATTATTTAATGATAAGAATGTATGGAGACCTTTAGAGTAGAAATGGTCATATATATATATATATATATATATATATATATATATATATATATACACACATACAGTATTTCACAAAAGTGAGTACACCCCTCACATTTTTGTAAATATTGATTATATCTTTTCATGTGACAACACTGAAGAAATGACACTTTGCTACAATGTAAAGTAGTGAGTGTACAGATTGTATAACAGTGTAAATTTGCTGTCCCCTCAAAATAACTCAACACACAGCCATTAATGTCTAAACCGCTGGCAACAAAAGTGAGTACACCCCTAAGTGAAAATGTCCAAATTGGGCCTAATTAGCCATTTTCCCTCCCCGGTGTCACAGTGTCAAGGTGTTACAAGGTCTCAGGTGTAAATGGGGAGCAGGTGTGTTGAATTTGGTGTCATCACTCTTACACTCCCTCATACTGGTCACTGGAAGTTCAACATGGCACCTCATGGCAAAGAACTCTCTGAGGATCTGAAAAAAAGAATTGTTGCTCTACATAAAGATGGCCTAGTCTATAAGAAGATTGCCAAGACCCTGACACTGAGCACGGTGTCTAAGACCATACAGCGGTTTAACATGACAGGTTCCACTCAGAAAAGGCCTCGCCATGGTCGACCAAAGAAGTGCACGTACTCAGCGTCATATCCTGAAGTTAAATATTTACAAAAAATGTGAGGGGTGTACTCAATTTTGTGAGATACTGTATGTATATATATATATATATATATATATATATATATATACAAAACTTTACAGATCTTTATTATAAAGGGTTTAAACAATGTTTTCCATGCTTGTTCAATGAACATGTAAACAATAAAGAGTCCTTTCTACTGACTCTGAAAAACGCCAAAAGAAATATGCCCAGGATCCCTGCTCATCTGCTTGACCATGCCTTAGACATGCTGCATGGAGGCATGAGGACTGCAGATGTAGCCAGGGCAATAAATTGTAATGTCTGTACTACAATGTCGATGTCAATTACAATGTCTGACGCCTAAGACAGCGCTACAGGGAGACAGTAAGGACGGTTGATTGTCCTCACAGTGGCAGACCACGTGTAACAACACCTGCACAGGATCGGTACAGCCGAATATCACACCTGTGGGACAGGTACAGGATGACAACAACAACTGCCTGAGGTACACGAAGAACGCACAATCCCTCCATTAATGCACAGATTGTCTGCAAAAGATTGACCGTCATTGCAGGCAATCTCAACACTGTGCGTTACAGGGAAGACATCCTCCTCCCTCATGTGGTACCCTTCCTGCAGGCTCATCCTGACATGACCCTCTAGCATGACAATGCCACCAGCCATACTGCTCATTTTGTACATTATTTCCTGCAAGAAGGAATGTCAGTGTTCCGCCATGGCCAGCGAAGAGCCTGAATCTCAATCCCATTGAGCACGTCTGGGACCTGTTATATTGGAGGATGAGGGCTAGGGCCATTCCCCCCTGAAATGTCTGGAAACTTGCAAGTGCCTTGGTGGAAGAGTGGGGTAACATCTCAAAGCAAGAACTGGCAAATCTGGTGCAGTCCATGAGAATGGAGATGCACTGCAGTACATAATGCAGCTGTTCCTCTCACCAGAGGCCACACCAGAAACTGACAGTTACTTTTGATTTGTCTGTTAAACTTGTTCAGTTTGTTTTAGTTGTTGAATATTTTTATTTACACATGTTAAGTTTGTTGAAAATAAAAGCAGTTGAAAGTGAGAGGACATTTCTTTTGCTGAGAAATATACCGTATATATACTGTGTATATATATATATATATATATATATGAAATGTATTATTATTATTATTATTATTAAAAATTATTAAAATTGTCCATGTGACAGAAATTGGGGTCCAAAAGGGTTAAAATGTAAAATATATTGGCACATAAGGAAAAAATATAAACTATTTGACCTCACTAATTGACAACCTGATGACTAGATGGCCATTATGATCAATTCTTTCCCTTCACACAAAGACCCACATTACTTAATATGAAATGGATAATGTTATATTAAATGGCTGACCAGTGTACCTTTTTTGGTGAAATTTATATATGTTCTGATCCTCTCTATTACTTTAGGATGATTTTCAGAGCCCATAAGAAAGTCACAAATATGAACCCTTTAATATATTAATTGTTTTCCCTAGGCTTTTGCTTAATGTGATTTCGATTCAATTTCCACGTGCTTGCCAAGTGTATATTTTGTTGTTCATAGTGGCGGTTCCTTCTGCTGGATGCCTTAGTGCTATTGGGGGGCTGTGCAACTGGCCTTAACTTTTGAAAATCTGAAAAAAAAAAATGGCATGCATCACCAGAAAAATGTGATATCATTTTACAGTGCATCCGGAAAGTTTTCACAGCACTTCACTTTTTCCACATTTTGTTACAGCCTTATTCCAAAATTGATTAAATTCGTTATTTTCCTCAAAATTCTACAAACAATACACCATAATGACAATCTTTGCAAATTTATTAAAAATAAAAAACTAAAAAGATCACATGTACATAAGCTTTCACAGCATTTGCCATGACACTCATAATTGAGCTCAGGTGCATCCTGTTTCCACTGATCATCCTTGAGTCCAAACCCATGATTTGGAAAAGCACACACCTGTATATATAAGGTTAACAGTGCATGTCAGAGCACAAACCAAGCCATGAAGTCCAAGGAATTGACTGTAGACCTCCGAGACAGGATTGTATCATGGCACAGATCTGAGGAAGGGTACAGAAAAATTTCTGCAGCATTGAAGGTCCCAATGAACACAGTGGCCTCTATCATCCATAAATGGAAGAAGTTTGGAACTACCAGGATTCTTCCTAGAGCTGGCCGCCCGGCCAAACTGAGCGATCGGGGGAGAAGGGCCTTAGTCAGGGAGGTGACCAAGAACTCGATGGTCACTCTTCAGCATTTCTCTGTGGAGAGAGGAGAACCTTCCAGAAGAACAACCATCTCTGCAGCACCCCACCAATCAGGCCTGTATTGTAGAGTGGCCAGACAGAAGCCACTCCTCAGTAAAAGGCACATGACAGCCCACCTGGAGTTTGCCAAAAGGCACCTGAAGGACTCTCAGACCATGAGAAACTAAATTCCCTGGTCTGATGAAACAAAGATTGAACTATTTGGCCTGAATGGCAAGCGTTATGTCTGGAGGAAACCAGGCACCGCTCATCACCTGGCCAATACCATCCTTACAGTGAAGCATGGTGGTGGCAGCATCATGCTGTGGGGACGTTTTTCAGTGGAAGGACTGGGAGACTAGTCAGGATCGAGGGAAAGATGAATTCAACAATGTACAGAGACATCCTTGATGAAAACCTGCTCCAGAGCGCTCTGGACCTCAGACTGGGGCGAAGGTTCATCTTCCAACAGGAAAATGACACTAAGCATACAGCCAAGATAACAAAGGAGTGGCAACGGGACAACTCTTTGAATGTCCTTGAGTGGCCCAGCCAGAGCCCAGACTTGAACCCGATTGAACATCTCTGAAGAGATCTGAAAATGGCTGTGCACTGATGCTCCCCATCCAACCTGATGGAGCTTGAGACGTCCTGCAAAGAAGAATGGGGTAAACTGCCCAAAAATAGGTCTGCCAAGCTTGTAGCATCATACACAAAAAGATTTGAGGCTGTAATTGGTTCCAAAGGTGCTTCAACAAAGTATTGAGCAAAGGCTGTGAATTTGATTTTGAAAAATAAGATTTTCTTTATATTTGTTTTTATTAAATTTGCAAATATTTCAAACAAACATCTTTTAAATTGTCATTATGGGGTATTGTTTGTAGAATTTTGAGGAAAATTATGAATTTAATCAATTTTGGAATAAGACTAACATAACAAGATTTGGAAAAAGTGAAGCACTGTGAATACTTTCCAGATGCACTGTATATTGATAAGGCATATTTTTTCTTGTCGTTAAACCTGAACTTTCTCTAATGGAAAATATGAATATGAAGATTCAATCAGTTGCACTTGGTTCAAACTTGGGTCATCTGAACATACTGTATGTGCCATTGCACAACACATCTGAGAACATGCACTATCCTTCAGGCCACGTCTCCTAAAAGTAACATCTGAGGAGAACAATATTCCTGAGATTTTTCTTTCATATTCATGTATCTACTTTGACCATATGAATGTAGTACTAATTATTAAATATATTGAATATTAAATGCTTAATATTACTTATTAAATATGCTGTTACACAGCAAGGACTACACATATTTGTAAGCACATTTTGCACATCATACACTACTTCATTATCTGTATTTGATTTGTTGCCATTAAAGTTGACATCTCCATGGATATTTTTCTCAATATTAATATTTTAGATTGAACATTTATGAATGTTCAGTATAAGGGAAAATGTATATATTAGGTCCTGTACTTCACAAGTTCATATTACTTGGTCCTGTGGTGTGACAAATTAATTTTTAAATGTTCAAATATTTAATGTAGTCTCTTTATTTAGTGTAGGTAATATAAGGTGATAAAAGGGGAATGCATTATTAATTATAATTCATTAGCAAAATGCTGATTTATAAAGTTTTAGATGGAGTATAGCATGTCACACCACAGGAAATGTCAACTTCACACAGGTATTTTACATCAACTACCCATTTGTATTTATGATTCTTATATACATTATATCTTTGTATAAAATCGAAAAATGATTTGGCTTGTATTTTGTTCTTGAATTTCTCTTCTGTAAATCTTTATATCTGTTTCTGTCTGAATTCCACTGTACAGTGAAGCATTTTTTTCTACACTAAAGAACTTATTTGACTTAACAAATGTATTTTAATGTTTTTTAACAGATCTGAGGAAGAACTTTGAGGAGGAACCACTGGGTAAGGAAGTAGCGCTGGATCAGGATGTTCTTCTCCGCTGTCATCCTCCAGAAGGTGTTCCTCCTGCAGAGGTGAGAGGAACAAGTAAACATGTTAATCTCATCAACTGTGCTAATTATCCCTCTCATTAATGTACAGTCACAAATACACAAGCAAGCCAAACCATCAGCATCTCGTGACGTTTTACCACTATAATCCGTCTGTTCCGTCAGCTGGACTTGGACGCGGAGGCAAGCTGAGTGATTTGGCAGCTCTGGAAGTCCCATCAATAATACATGTATTCTTGCACTGATGCAGGACTGGACCAGCCTGCGACCAGCTGTTTCCAAATCAAATAAGAGCAACGGCAGCAACATATCAGTGCTGCTCCCACAAAGTAAAGTCATATACAGTTTCACATGCAGTTTCAAGTGACACATTTTTTTTTGCCTGAAGTACATTAGACTTTTGACTTCATTGGTTTTGGTTCTTTTCAGCCTGGTATTTTTAATATCATTCTTTTATTTTTTTTATTACAGGAAGTGTTAATAATTGAATTAATATAATTCAACAATATTAGTCAAGTAAGAGTGCATTGCACTTAATATGATCATGGCTGTGATTTGGCCATTCTTTTTGTTTTTTTATTTTTATTTCAACGTTCTTATTAACCTAAATGTAATAATGAGTAATTGACATTTCAGACTCGGTATGCATAGTTATTTTGTTCTCGTTTGCTTCACCAAAGAAAACAATTCCTAAAAAAGGCAACAAGGGACTAAATAATGAATGCAGACATGCAGAGTGATTCTTGTCCAATCTAATTAGTGAACCGTGTAATATTTTTGTAATTTTGTATTTCCTGGTGCTAAAATGTTTTGCTTTTTATATTGCATTCTTCATTAGATAGTTAATTAGTAACAATTTACAATAATTTTCTATTTGTTAACATTAGTTAACAACATTAGTTAACATGAAATAACAATGAGCAATACTTTTACAGCATTTACTGATCATAGTTAATGTTAATTTCAACATCTACTAATACATTTTTTAAATCAAAAGCTGTATTAGCTAGCATTAGTTAATGCACCATGAACTAACATGAACTTGCATGAACAATTGTTTTTTTTTTTTTTAACTAATATTAACAATGATTAATAAATTGTGTAACAAACATATTGTTAATTGTTAGTTAATAATGTTAACGAATAGAACCTTATTGTAAAAGTTTACCAGTTAATGAGATATTTTACACATATTTTCCTTCTTTAAAAAGGTGAGTCAAAGATAGGAAAGTCTTGATGATTAAATTTGAAAAACAAATTGAGAAAGATTATCTTGATGTGATTTTGCCATATTTGCATTTGCAGCAGCTATGATATTCACATTTTGCAAGCCAAGTTGTGTGAAAGTGTTTTACAGTTGGATATAGAGTATAGTACAACTCAAACTTGCTGTAATGCAAAATATAAGAATCACAATTATGATTATGATTACAATTATGATTTGTAATGTTACCCAAGGATAATATTGTATCACAAGATCCCTGGGACCCAATATCCACCTTAACTAAATATCTCTGATTTTAAAGTGTTCTTATTTTTATTTTTGAATTGTAGATTTAAAATAAAAGATAGAAAAATGCTACTCTGCTTCTCCACTCCCTGATGGCACCATGAAATGCCTGCCAAATTGTAATATCCTCTGCCCAGGAACTGGCCTTGGGGACTGCCGAGAACGGTTGCTGGAGCCAAGGGCACACTGAGTGTTTTCCTTTCGTTTTAGCCAGATTGAAGCTCTAAAATATTTTCAACTGTGTACATCTCTAGGTGGAGTGGCAGAGAAACGAGGAGCTGATCGACCCCAAGACTGACCCCAATTTCTTCATCACCGTGGACCATAATCTCATCATCAAACAAGCCCGTCTGGCCGACACCGGCAACTACACCTGCGTAGCCAAGAACATTGTGGCTCGTCGCAAAAGCTCGTCGGCAGCTGTGATTGTCTATGGTGTGTTTCTTCTCATACATTTGTTCCAGTCTTAGATCACAGATAAAGTACCTTTACCTTTCAACAGTCTGACAAAAGTTTGGGATGGTTTTGACCCAGAGTCAGGAGTAATTTACTGAGCGAGTCAGACTAGCTTTGATGGACAACTCAGTTTTGGTCAGACTTTGAAAACAAAATGTACAGGCTACTTTCCTTCACAAAATGTTCTATAGTAAAGCAGCTGTAGTTACTAAGTTATTTTATGCTTAAATGTTGTACATCCATATTAAATATCCTGTTAGAGGAGTGGATGAATCCGCATTTCTTTACTATCCTATCCCAGCTGTGGAGATCAGCTTAAACCAGCATTTTGTATGCTGGTTAATTCGGGTTTGGAGCAGGTCTTGGTGGTGGTCCTTCATAGGCGTCTGTGTCACCAAAACAGCTTAGCTGGTGAAGCGGTTCAACCAGCAAGTTCTTTTTAGTGAAGCAGGTTGATCAAGGAATTCGTGCTTGTTAAATTTAGTAATAAAGCCTGGTTGGAGACACCAGCACATCAGCATCCAATTCAGGGGCCAAAAATCTTCATAAACAATAAAACATATAAATAAGAAAAATAAGAAAGTTTGTAGGATAGATTATAAGAAGTATATAAAATTATCCCTAAGTGCAATTCATTAAAGAAAATTCTTAAAAAGTCTTATTGCTAATACAAAACATTCTTAAGTAAGGAAAAAAGAAGAAATGCTCTGCAAACAACAACATCTGTGGCATAATTTTGATTAACCCAAAAATATATTTTTACTTGTCCCTCCTTATTTTCAAACAAGCATAGCACAAACAGGTACAAATATGATTTAGAGTTAAAATAAAAAGTATTTAAATGTTTATCATTTTCGCACCAAAAGCGATCGTGTCACTTTAGAAGACATTAACCACTGGAGTCATATCAATGACGTTTATGCTGACTGTGATTTTTGGAGCTTCAAAGGAGAAATCTCCATTCACTTGCATTTTAAGGACCTACTGAGCTAAGATATTTTTCTATTTTTCTTCAAATGTGTTCTGGTGAAGAAAGAAAGTCACACACACCTGGCATATCATGAGTACGAGTAAATAATGAGAGAATTTTCAATTTTGGTTGAACCTGGAATGTTCCATTTAGTTTCTCTAAAATTCCTCATTGTAGCCAAACGTAACAGAATCTCAGCATACCAATTTAGGGGCAAAGCAGCCAAGCAGTGTCTGTTAAATCTCAGCAGAGCTAACAAACACTCACACTGTAGTTTGCTTGTTGAATTAATGGCGGAAAGTTGCTAATGAATTGGCTTTATAAGCTAGCTGACCTTTATGCACAGCTGCAGAGCATCACTAACCCCGGAATGGTCCCAGGACAAGCAGCATCCTTAAGGTAGCATGCATTACAACCCCGGACACGATCTCCGCTGATCCGGACATAGTCAATCAGACATGACACGTAGTTCAGTACCCGGGACAGTTCTACAGAGAATTCTCCATACCGCTACACCACAACCGTAGAGAAAGACATGCCAACAATGAAGAATTTTTGCTTTTTCTTTCCGGTTTGATTATGAAGCATAATGATAACAAGGGACAACACGTGATATTTGCATTAAACTGGAATAATCTGGCCATCAATTCAGAGTGCTCTGAATTGGTGGTGGCACTCAGTAAACGCAATCAGCATGTTTTATTTAATTGACAAAAAAAGGAATCCTAACTGTCAATTATTTCTCAGATGAAGTGAGATTAGATAAGTTGTTGAATTTTGTTTGAATTGCAGTGATTTAAGGCAAGTTTGATGGAAGGCGCCACAAAGAGATGGAAAAAGTGAGGCAAGAAAATTTCGCTCATTTGTTTGCGTTTTTTTTTGCTGTCAATCAATGAAGCCCTCACACAGGGAAAAGGAGAAATAGCACATGAATGGTAGGTGCTCCACTATACAATTTGGCTGTTTCAAATTGTGCAATGTTCCCTAAGCAATTTGCTACCGTTGTAAAAATTAATTAAATAAAAAAATCCCTGTGGATAGCTTTTGATCAAAGGAACTCTAAGGCATGGTCCTTTATGCTATTCTTTTATATATATATATATATATATATATATATATATATATATATATATATATGGCTTCATACTAAAATGTCTAGTTTACTAATTTGAAGTCTTGCAGGCATACTTATTGGCTGAACTGTAGGTGGTGTGAGAGCTGTTATTTATGTGGTTGGACAAAAGGTCGGAGTTGCATTTTAACAAGGCTTGTCTTGACTTGGCTCAACAATGTGCTAAGAGCTAATCAGGACCCCGAGTTGTTGCACAATTTACTGCTTCGTGGTTAGCAATCAGTGGTATAACAGAGGCTAAAGAATTGATTCAATCCGACCAGAGCGAGAATTCGTAGAGAATTAGTGTGCAGCTACAGACACAATATAGACCCTGACTGGCGTTCAAGACTCCAGGACAACAAATCAGTGGAGTTGCCAGGGGGAGAAGATATCAGATTTGCTCAATTTTCCCACCAAGAGAGAAGAGGCTGGAGACTTGATTAAAAACCCTGTGTGAACTTGGGACTCGGAATCATTGAAGAATCCTCCAAGATTATGCATTTTACAAGCCAATTTATTGGTGCCTTAAAAAACTTACAGTGTAAAAATGTATCGCAGAAAACCAATATACACACCACATGAGCGTTGTGAGATGCAATTTTGGCTAATCCCTTAAGAAGTCCCACCCAACAAAGTCTCTAATTTTACCCTGTAGTGTTACCATTGACATTCAAATATACCTTGCATAAGAGATTGAGTGATAGCTAGTATTGTAACTTGACAAGGGCAACAGCAGATAATAGGATTGGGTGATAAAGAAAAAACAAACAATTGTATCTTTATATTTTTTAGCCTTTTGTCAATGATTCTTATATATGTAGAAATGTATTTATTTACTCTGAAATGGTAAAAAATTAAAAAGAATACAAATACTTTGAATGAATACTAAGAGGCAATTGAAGCCATTTGTTGGTGTCAGCAATATGGTTCTGTTCTGGGCAAACTCCCCACCCATCCATGCATTGACAGAATTTTTACAGTGCAACATGGTATACGTGCTCATTTGCATAATTTAATTAATGGTCACTTAACAGAACCTCAAATATTGTGTACCAAGTTGGTATGTCAAGAACAAGGCACAATAGCACATTAAATAAAGGAATTCCAAAGTGGCAGTCCAAGAAAGATGTAGAGGAATCTAAATGCAAAGCTGCCATACAAGAGGTGGAACGGGATAGAGGAGGGTGTTAAGTGCAGCCTGCATCCATGCAATGGAAAGGCAGCTAGGAAACGGATGACTTAAATTGAAAGGCTCTGATAAGCACTTTGAATTGTGTTGGTAGGCATCTTGATCAGCTGTGCATAAGATTTACTAACATGGCCTGCCTGAACTAATGCTATGCTTGATTTATATGCACCAATATAGCTACACATAGTAATAACCTGGAATGTTTATTTACATGTGGCCTGGGACCACCCACATTAGACGCAAACCCACCCAGAATACTATCGATTATTCTTTAACTTAAAATATATATTTATAAAATAGTTTTAAAAATGCATAAATTCTGATTTCTGAAAGTGTGAAATAACTGTTTGAATGCGCTGCTTCTCTGTTGTTATGTAAAATTTGTTAAAAAAAAATTACATTTAAATTCGGCATCCATTTTTATTGTGGCCCACCCAAATGTAATTTCCTGGGTACGCCCTTGCTCTTATGAACCAGTTCTAGTACTCAGTCATTCAAAAAAGACTGCTTAGGACTGCTTTTCCCCTAGTTTTACTCCGCTAACAAACAGCAAAGACATGGACCATGTCGCAAAAAGGAAAATAAAAAGGATTACCATAATTTGCTGAGGGCTTGTGTTTACCAACGGACACAAACATGCAGAAAGGTAAAAGTTCCCAGACTAGCTAAAAAGGATATTTATTGACAAAATACTGTATATGTATTATATGAAAATAGTATTTGAGAACGTACTGATGTGTTTAGAGATTAAATGAACTAGTAATCTACTTCCCTGATGAAAAATATACTGTATGAATCCTACAATAATAGCTAAACCATCAGAATAAAATCATGAAGATTCTCTTGAGTCATCATGTACTAAAGCCATTCCACCAGCACTGTTGAGCACAGTTGAGTTCAGTTAACTAACCATGCCTAGAATTCCCGGGCTGAGAACAGTTTGTAATCGTGCCATGACGAACCATGCTCAAATGGAAATGCTACTGTAACCATTCCGTACCACGCTCAGAACCGTTCGGCCCGATGGTGGAAAAGGGGCTATATTTGCGACAAATGTTTTTTTTATAATGAATATTAATTTATAAAAAGCATTAAAACATGAATTTCTCAACAAATAATCAGAGTAATGTCAAGTAGCACGTCAACGGGATTTAGGTGGGTTGCCCAAATCATGTAAACATCTTAATCTATTCCTTATACTTTTGGTGTACATGTAAATGTAGCCTGTGTTTAATATACACTACCGTTCAAAAGTTTGGGGTCACTTGCCTGAAATGTTTCTCATTATCTTAAAAACCTTTTGATCTGAAGGCGTACGCTTAAATGTTTGAAATTCTTTTTGTAGACAAAAACATAATTGTGCCAACATATTAATTTAATTACAAAAAATAAAATGTTATTTAAAAAAAAAAATGTTTTTGGAAAAATGGATGACTTGGACCGAATAATTAAAAGCAGCCACTATGTGCCCAACATATAGATGGGAACTCCTTCAATACTGTTTAAAAAGCATCCCAGGGTGATACCTCAAGAAGCTGGTTGAGTAAATGCCAAGAGTACATTTCTGTAAAATCTAGGCAAAGTGTGGCCACTTTAAAGACGCTAAAATATAATATAGTGTTTAGCTATTTTATTTAATTTTTTTCACAGCATAATTCCCAAATTTCCATTTCCATTATTCTATAGTTTTGATGACATTACTATTATTGTAAAATGTGAAAAAAAAAAAAAAAAAAAAAAAGAATGAGTAAGTGACCCTAAACTTTTGAACGGTAGTGTATATTTTAATATTTCAAACATAGATTAATGATGCAAACTAGCGAATACAATACCAAATATTTCTGTAGTCGGTACCAATACCAGTCAAATTTCATGATTCTCGATAACAATTTCGATACAATTGCAAAAAAAATTAGGTAACATGCTATTGAACACGCTCCTTTTCGTTTCCCCTCTCCTTTGCACTGGGCACACGAGCAGTGAACGGTGGCTGGTCCACATGGGCCACGTGGTCGGCCTGCAGTGCTGTCTGCGGTCGGGGGTGGCAGAAGAGGAGCCGGAGTTGCACCAACCCCACTCCCCTGAACGGCGGGACGTCCTGCGAGGGCCAGAGCGTCCAGAAAAGTGCCTGCACTGCCACCTGTCCAGGTAACGTCCACTGGGTGTTCCTCACTGCAGATTAGAGCTTTAGCACTGCATTAGTGCAGTCTGCATTAGCACGCAGACCCTTGCACGGTCCACTTGCTCTAATGGCACCAATAGCTCCCTCTCTGTAGTAGCTACAAGGGCAGCTGGCTTGCTTGGCTTTTTGTGCTTAAGCAAAACTTTCTCAGTTTTTCTTTTGAAAACCATTGAATTATTCATAGCTGAACCTGTGATTGTGTCTCCATTCTGGCCATTGTGTTTCTTTTGATTTTGTATTTATTTATTTATTTATTGTTTTCCTCTGTGGCACCGCTGTCGCTTCTGCTGCATGAGGAATTTTTCCTGTTCAGTTCTAAGTTGCTGGTGGAAAACTGAAAACACTCATCCTTTACACAAAGTTTGATAGGACAGCAAGTGCTTATAAGTATTAGTGAATGATTTCTTGCTAGTGTTTAACGTCAGCACTTAAGGAGCCATGTGTCATGCAAGACTCTATGCCCCTGCAAAATCGTATCCCCCTTGGACCTCACTGTGATTCTATTGGCTAAAAATTACTTCAAATAGGTACTCTATTCAGTGCCTGATCACAATTCTGTAAAACGTTTTTTGATATATTTTGCCTTATCTATGTAATTTAAAGCTAAAAGCAATGAAAGGCCATGTGTTACAGTGATTTTAATATAGAATGTGAGCTTACAGGGTTGCATGTTAAGATGGCACCTCGGGTAGCAGCCTCGGTGTCTTGCTCTTATCTTTTTTTTATGTTTTGGTTTGTTAATTCCATGATTGCTGGACAACACTCAATATCATACTCCAGAGAGACACTTCTCAGCATCAGAGATACAATATCACCTGGAATGACTCAAAATTTTTACATACCACTGGATTTAATAGAGACACTAAGTAAGAGCGCTACAGTTCTATTGCTGGCTGTGAGACACAGGAGAAGTGGTAGAAGCCCGGGGGCCTTGGTGCGCCTTCAGTGGCGGGGTTTTCACACACCGCTGCCAGGAATACGCTTCTCTAATGTTCACTCCCTGTGCAATAAATAGACAAACTTAAACTTCTCATTAAAACTATTGAAGACTCACTCTCTTTCCCATTATGTTTCACGGAGACTTGGCTGTGCAAGACAATACTGGACAACGTGCTCCGGTATTTCACCTCCACGAGTCATCCGGGAAATCACGAGGTGGAGGAATCTGTTTTAAGTTAAAGAAGGCCAGTACAATAATTTGACAGTCCTGATAAACCCATGTTTATGTACATGTTCTCCCAAACTGAAAACTCTTTTTATAAACTACAGACTATTTTACTCGCCCTGGAATTTATCTTTATCTTCGACACGTCAGTGTCTGCGTTCCAACACAAGCCTGCGTGCGAGAGATAGAGAGAGACAACACCCAGACTCCCAACTCATAATTATGGGCGATTTCAACGACGCAAAACTGAATCAAGAACTCCCTAAATACAGGCAACATATCACATGGAGCATGGGAGCGGAGAACGCTAGATCACTGTTACACAACAATAAAAGACGTGTATCGCCCTACGTCTCGTGCTGCACTGGAGCTTTCTGATTATAACATTATTCATGTCATCCCAATGTATAGATCTGCCAAACCAGTAGTCAGTAAAGTTAAGAGAAGCACCAGCGGAGCCATAGAATCACTACAGAGCTTGATTCCACAGATTTGGATTACATTTAACAATGAGAAGCCTTGGTTTACAAAATAACTTAAACAGCATCGGAGGCAAAAATAGGAAGCCTACAGGAGTGGGGATAAAAAATGATACAAGTGGCCGCCAAGCAGGGCTACTCTGATAGGATAAAGAAACAGCTTTCAGCCAATAACCCATCTCCAGCATGGAAAAGTCTCCAGGAGTGTACAGACTACAAAAAGAGGGAAAACCTTTACACCATAGCTGACCATCGAATTGCATATGACCTGAACAAGTACTACTGTAGCTTTGAATGACCCAGGACCAATCTGGATTTCTCACATCACACCACACCCATGCAACCCCCATCACACCAGCAATCAGCCATCATCTCATAGCATTCAAATCTTACTGCCTCCCATCTTCCACTCACAATCAAAGAGCAGGATGTTAACAAGCTATTCCGGAAGCAGAGAAACAGAAAAGCATCCGGTCCTGACTCTGCCTCTCCCTCTACCCTGAAACACAGTGCTATATAAATTGCCCCTGTGTTTGCAGAGATCTTCAACCAGTCACTTGACCTTTGCACCGTTCCTGCCTGCTTTAAAACCTCAATCAGTGTTTCAGACCACAAAAACAAAGGATAACAAGCCTGAATGACAGAGTGGTTGCATTGACATCAGTAGTCATGATAACATTCAAAAGATGATGGCTCACTTCAAAGCCATTACTGACCCACTGCTGGACCCACTGCAGTTTGAAAACAGAGCGAACAGGACTGTAGATGATGCACTGAACTTGGGTCTACATCATGATCCTTTTTGTAGACTTTTGCTCTGCAATTAACATCATAATTTCAGAGCTTCAACGACTATTCCTGATGCCACCTGTAGGTGTATAACTGACTTCCTCACCAACAGGAAACAACAGGTATGGTTTGGAAAGTGCATGACAGGCCCACTGATTATAAATACTTGAGCTCCACGGGGTTGTGTGCTATCTCCACTTCTCTTCTTTCTCTCTACACAAATGATTGTACCTCGACAGACTCCTCAGTAAAGCTCCTCAAATTTGCAGATGACATGGTGCTGATTGGCCTTATAAGTGATGGCAACAAATCTGCTTACAGAAATGAAGTGGAACACCTGGTATCCTGGTGCAGCCATAACAACTTAGAGCTCAACGCTCTGCAGAGAGTAAAGATGAACATAGATTTCAGAAAGTCCCTAGAACCTGCAGTCCCTCTCACTCTAATGGGCTCTACTGTCACCACAGCTGAGTCCTTTAGATTTCTAGAAACTATCATCTCTCAGAACCTTAAATGGGAAGAAAACATCATCCCCATACCCCAAAAAAGCACAACAAAGACTTTCTGAGACAGCTTAAGAAGTTAAACCTTCCACAGTCAATGATGCCACAATTCTACACTGCCATCCTTGAATCCATCCTTACCTCATCCATAACCATTTGGTATGGGTCAGCCACAGTTCGTGAGCTAGGCAGACTCCAGCGCATCATACGCTCAGTTGAAAAAAAAAAATCATCGGCTGCAGTCTACAATTGTTTTGTTTATTGTGCATTGTATGTCATAATTTTACATTCTATGTATATTTTGTATTTGAGAGTACTTGATGTACCATGTTTAATTGTCCTTGGAGCTAAACACCAAGTCAAATCCTAGTAAGTGCTACTTACCTGGCCAATAAAGAGAATTCTGATTCTGATTTACTGTTATTATACAATTACTTCGAACACATCTTATTAAATCAAAATTTAGATTCGGAACTATCCTTTTTACATACCATTGTATATAGACAAAGCTATACATGGTCAAATTAAACATTAGTTTTTTTGCATGCTAATCAGTTAGCCTGCTATCTTAGCATATCACTAACCAAATAACCTTCTAGTTTAGCATACAGCTATTAGCTTTGTTGAACACAGACACCTTTACAACATTTAGGATAACCATAAAGTTGATTGCTATAGCATCAGCATAGCATTCTTTAGTCAAACTCTAGGCTGTTTGTGTTTGCTAAGCAAATGTGTGCTCAAAGGATTGTAGTCATTTTTTAATGATATTGAATGTGGCTAATCCCATCAGAATTTAGATTTGGAACCATTTGTTTTATAAATGACCATTTATGTCACATATCATATTATATAACCACTTTACATGGTCAAATTAAAACATTTCTGTTGTATGATTTTCAGTTAGCTTACTTGCTAACTATCTAGCCTGCTTTCTTAGCATACTGCCAGCCAAATAACTTGCTAGCTAAGCATACAGCTAACTTATTAGCCTGCTTGCCTTGCATATACCCTACTCAAGTTACCACACCAACACTATTTATTTGAAATATTTCTTATTTGTAGCTACCACTGCTACAAAGGACAGCTAGAAAGGCTAGTTTGATTATCTAGAACAAGACTGCAATGACGTGATGTGTTTTTTTGAGCAGGCATTACCAACAGCCACCTCTTGGGGTCAAAGGGGAATTCTGTGAGGCATAGGCTCTTGCTCAGCAATAACACCACTACTACTTTTGCTTTCAAGGGCTGAAAGTAAGTAAAGAGAAGGGGAGAGGAAGCAGGGTAGTGGTGCAACTGGCTTTCCTAATATTTATTGGTCGCATGCAGTTTGAAATGGAAGTCAGGCCACTTCATTTACAGACAGAGATTAGAAAAAGGTAGATGGGGGAAGGGATTCTTTTGATTACTGCGATAGGCCAGTGAGTGTATTTAATCAGGGTCAAAAAATGGCATTATACAGGCACTGCTGAATGCCGGAAAATATCCATGTTTAGTAAACAGGAGAGGAAATCAAAGCTTTGGGGGAATAGGAAGAAAGCAGGTTCACAGCAGTGTCAAAGGCAGTTTATATATATATATATATATATATATATATATATATATATATATATATATATATAGATAGATACACTACCGTTCAAAAGTTTAGGGTCACTTACTCATTCTTTTTTTTTTTTTTTTTTCACATTTTACAATAATAGTAATGTCATCAAAACTATAGAATAATGGAAATGGAAATTTGGGAATTATGCTGTGAAAAAAATTAAATAAAATAGCTAAACACTATATTATATTTTAGCGTCTTCAAAGTGGCCACACTTTGCCTAGATTTTACAGAAATGTACTCTTGGCATTTACTCAACCAGCTTCTTGAGGTATCACCCTGGGATGCTTTTTAAACAGTATTGAAGGAGTTCCCATCTATATGTTGGGCACATAGTGGCTGCTTTTAATTATTCGGTCCAAGTCATCCATTTTTCCAAAAACATTTTTTTTTTTAAATAACATTTTATTTTTTGTAATTAAATTAATATGTTGGCACAATTATGTTTTTGTCTACAAAAAGAATTTCAAACATTTAAGCGTACGCCTTCAGATCAAAAGGTTTTTAAGATAATGAGAAACATTTCAGGCAAGTGACCCCAAACTTTTGAACGGTAGTGTATATATAAAGGGTCAGGCTCAGTGAGAGGATTTAACAATTGTCCGGCTGTGGCTTTATTCCTCCTTGGATCATATTTGTTTCTTGCAGTCCGACTGATTAATCCTAACATTGGTCACACGAAGGCCCAAGGATGACAATCAAAAATGGTCACCTGCCTCCTTTAGTGTGCTCACCAGAGGAGTCCGGAATCCTGTCAGTGAGAGAGAGTATGAGAGAGAGTGACCATCTCATTCCATTTATCACCATACAAAGATACGCACGGACAACTGCAGGCCCTAAAAATTACATCTGAGACTTCATCCAGATTTATCAAAATGTGACTCCTGGCTTCAGGAGGTATAAATCATCATTTACTGACTAGCTGCGGGTAAAGGCAACATGTTCCTAGAGTCAGATGGCAGCGAACAGAAAGAGAAACAGCCTAACTTTGATAAACGACTTTCTATGTGAACAGAGTCTATCACCGCTGCTCTACTGATCCTCAGGACAGGGCATCTTTAAAGCACTTGACGTGATCCTTTTGTGTAATGTGTCGAACATGCAATGCCATGTGAATGTTGATGAAGCTGGATTCATTTTGGAAAATGATTACATTGGAATAATATTTTTAAGACTCTCAAAATACTGTCCTCAGTAGAGTGTTTGGGAGTGACAAACTAAAGCAGCAACACTACTAACTTGACTAAAGTTTTAGCTGAATTATTCATGACAGTAGTTCAGTTGTTTTCAAAATAGAGTAATTTTCCAGCAACAAGCCACTTTTTACTACATATGTAGATGTAACGATCTGAATTTGAATGATCTGGATATCAATTCTTAAAAACCCAGTAACAATGTTTTACTCTATTTGCAAGCCTCTACAATGCAAATAAATCATTTGCATATGTGACCAAATTTCACGCTATATGAATAAAAATGCTTGTGATTAGCCACTACCTTTTTTAGAAATTTGTAGAATTTAGTGGTATAGTTGCGAAGACGTTTTCCACCGAGATCTTTTCACTGCTTGTTGAGAGTAAATAGTACAAATTATGTTTATATGCATAATATGTACTGTTTATATATATATATATATATATATATATATATATATATATATATATATATATATATAATGTACACACACATATACACACACACATCCGGAATGTATTCACAGCGCTTCATTTTTTCCACATTTTGTTATGTTACAGCCTTATTCCAAAATGGATTAAATTAATAATTTTCCACAAAATTCTACAAACAATACACCATAAGACAAAGTGAAATAAGTTTGTTTGAAATCTTTGCAAATTTCAAACAAACTGATTTTTTCTTCGGAGCCGAGCAGTTGTGTTTCAGCGAGCTGAGTAAAACCCACTGAAGATCCACTCACCTTCAGCACACGCATCTTTATAAAGACGTTCAACGTCAGTTTGTTTTATACTTTTTAGAGGATATATACTCTTTTAAAGGGCTATCGTCCACTCAGGGGTATAGTCTGCACTGGCATGCAGAAGAAGAGAAAAGCCACTGAAATGTGTCGTATTTTCAACAGCATATGCTGAAGGTGAGTGGATCTATGGGTTTTACTCAGCTCGCTTAAACACAACTGCCTGGCTCCGAAGAAAAAATCTGTCTGAACAGATGCACGATTCCCTCCTTTTATACCCATATGTCCAGGGGAGGGGCATGCAAATTCTGTTTGCCAATTTTCATTGGCCTTTTCTCAAAGATAAGTGGTAACCTAGGCTCTCATCGACACAACTTCGAGTGAGTTGGAGAATGGGAATTAAGAATATTAATAGTAATATTAATAGTATGAATAAGTCTTATTATCTTACATACTTTTGCTTCTCAAGTAAAGATTTCTTGTTTTAGGGATGTTTAGGTAATTTCATTGAAAAACTACTTAAAATACTTTATTTTTGGCCTCTTACAGTTTCAGAGTAGTTTCTCAGTGCAATTCTGAACCCAGAGAGCTCATCTGTATCATGCAATGTCTTATCTTTCCTTCCTCTCTCTCCCTTGCCTACTCTCATGGAAAATTATTACCATAGTCTCAAGAATCAATAGTACTTATGGCCTTTTTCTTCCTTCAAATCTTTTCAAAAGGAACAACCTAAGTAACTTAACACAATTGGACAATCAACTAGATGTGCTCAGATGTGAAGAGTCTAATGTAATAACAGGCTTTTAAAGGGCTAATTGACCCTGATGAGCCTCTTGTCCAATCTCTTTTAGTATGGTGAAGAGCTGCTTCATCTGAACCCAACACATCACACGACGGTACACGACAATCCAGCACACACTCCATACCTTTCACTGGAGAGCTTTGTAAATTTAATGGGCTCTAAAGTGATCAACACCTGATGTTCAATGCAAACTCTCAGACATGTTCGTATTGTAACTCTTTTCACTTTCAAGTATGTTGAAAGCTCAGAGCAAGAGCTGATTAATTTGTATTTTAAACTTAAAACTAAACAGTTTTTTAACACCACTTGAGATTAAATTGAAATATTACAAAGGAGGAACACAACAAAAAGGCAGCATTGCACAATGTCTTTTCTTTTGGCTTCCATCTCATTCTTGTCTTTTGTAAATGCATTATCATTATAGCGATGCGTTCAGTGTGTACCCTACCCCTGCCAGTACCTTAACTGATGGAGAACAAATGGCCCTTCCAGCTTACGTTGCGGTTTGTTTTCAGCACTCCGAGCAAACATTTTCCTCTTCCCTGGATGCCAGGCTGTTCTGCTGAACTTTATCTCTTTGCATTTCCCCCCTCTTGAAGTTTTTTTGACAGATAAAGAGTTGGCCTATATAAATATGTATTAGGTTTGGAATAAGGCTCAGTGCCAGGAAATGAAAATCTTTATTTTGGCTGTTGCTTTGGTTTTCTCCCTTGTGCCATACTTCCATCAGCCTTGAATCTGATTAAAACTAGAGTTGGGCAATGTAGCTAAAAAACTTCACGATACCTCAGTATTTTTCAGCCTTTTGCTGATATTCATTACATATGCCAAAATGTATTGATTTGCTCTAAAATCACTTAAAAGGGGATTTTTTTATTTCGTTTTTTTTATTTAGTCCAGTTAGTGAAACAATAATTTTGACCTAAAAGCCATTCTAGCCATATTTGTTCAAAAATGTTTAATGCAAGAAATAAAAAAATAGTAATAATAATAAAGTTAAAATAAATAAGAAAAAAGTCACTATTTTCACAAAATTAACACAAGAATGAACAATAATTATGGATATACAGTATATATAATTATATTATTATTTAATTATATGCATCAGAACAATAAATAAATTATATATATACTGAATATATGTTATAAACTGAATAAATTTTATATATATATATATACAAATTTCCTTCAAAAACACTTATACTAATACATGAAAAAGTCATGGTGAAACTAACATTTTTGAGTAATGATGCAAACAAATCGTCCTATCAAAATTGAAACAGACTGATTCACTGAAAAATATATTTTTAACTGATTCAATGAAATTAACTGAACTTAACAGCTTAACGTCAAACTTATCTGACATTTAAATCAAAAACCTCAAATTTCTCATGTTCACAAGTTTCGTGAGATGGAGGGATCGCAAAACTAGGCTATGGTTACAAAGTCTTTTAGACGATGAATAGCTAAAGACAAGGCACATTAAAATCATTGTGAAATGCAGAATGGTGATGATTTAATACCACCAGTGAAGACATCATAAATAATGCTTAATATTGTCCATCCCTACTTAAAGAGATTTTTTGCATTGCAGGTGTATTGTTATGTAGTTGTAAATGCAGTACACTTAAAATTGTGAAACATACATTTGGCTCAACAATTATTTAGATTTTCTGCATTGCATATTTTAAGTATGAAAGCTCCCTAAGTTCCTTTTTTTTACAAGCACTTCAACCAAGATGTTTTACTTTAAAAGCTATTTGTGTGTTGCGTTAACGTTGCATGAGATACTTGGAAAAAAAATAGACAGCGGACCGTTGTGACATCACAGCCTATTGAGATTTGGCCCCGCCCTGCCTGGATGGAGCCCATGAATCACCTGTAATCTTGTCGTCTCAGTTTTATTAAACACAGACTGTTTAGGACCTGGCGAGATTACAGATGTGAGCGTTGACTCAGTCTTGTCCCTGCTGATCTAAATGGTAATTGTGTGCCTCTCCCGCTTTCTTTCTCCTCCCTGCTCAAGGACGAGGCAGCTGGAGGCGTCCAGCATCGGCCATTATGATTTTGAAGACTGGCGAGTGGAAATAGGGCTTCCTGCAGTCCTTGTAAAGAGCAGTTGTTTGGCCTTTAGATGTGCCCTTGACAAGATGTTCAAATAGACCTGCCACTGTGTTATTGTGTTACACGCACCCTACCTTGCAACGTCACGCACACAAACATAAACTCACACACCTCTTTGACGCTAGAAGCAGGATGATTGGAAATCAAAGATATTGTATTAATGGCAGGGAGTCTAAAGGACAGTTATTTGTCTGGTTTTGGATTCTTAGAACTGCATGCTTCAATCATGTTCAGCAGGTTTAAGAGGCATTTGCTGTTTCTATTAATGGGACTTGGCCAGCTTTGTATGTTTTTCAGCTTCTGTTGATTATTTTATATTTGGTTGAAGTCAACATGGTCCTATTTACTTTCTTAATACACTTTTCCTTAATTTGCATAAAAAAAAAAAAAATGTCTTTGAAACCTTTCTTCAAAAAGGTAGCTCCACCCCTAAAACGACTTTCCGGCTGTACCTCTATTAAATAACTCTATTACTACCTCTATTAAATTTATGTTTTTGCGATGTAGTTTCATTTTTCCTATTCAACAGTATATTAAAGAGCTTTCTGTTTTTGTGTGTGTGTGTGTGTGTGTGTGTGTGTGTGTGTGTGTGTGTGTGTGTGTGTGTGTGTGTGTGTTTGTATGTTTGTTTTTTTAATTTGTAGACCTAAACTCTACAATCTACAATGTTTATAATTTATTAATAACAACTAGGGCTGTCATGAATATTAATTACATTTGGCTGATGATTAATTGTCAAACAAATAATTGCAATATGAAGATTAATTGTCTTTTTTAGGGCATATTTATCTTGTCATATTTAATTTCAAAGATATCAATCAAATAATAAAACAGGGGTATATGATGTTCTTATAAGGCTTTAAAAACTTGAATGTCATGAAAAATGATGTTTTAAATATCAAAATATTTCTAAATACTTAAAATATGTCTCTCGTTTTGTCAACATTTACACTGTTGTTTTGGAACTCCTGTATTTTATATTATATTTATAAAATATTGCTGTCCTAATTTCTTCACTTTCACACATTATTTTAATGGTCTTTAATCACGAGCCCTCATTTCTCATGCCGCAAAACACGAGATTTCGTTTCATTATTTGATCACTCCACAGAAATAAGGTAAGCATGCGTCTCCTCCTCTGTGTCACTGTGTCATTAACACTGCATAATGACCAGAAATATTTGCCATTTCACGATTGTTTAAAGTATAGCCGGAGCACGTTTATATTTATTTGTTTATTTTTTCACGGGAGTTTGGTGTGAAGGCCGTTTCACACAGGACGCAGCAAGCGGTGGAAACTTCCGCTCTCTCTCTCAGAGGAAGTGTTTTGTGCAGTCAAGGCAGTGCTCGCGTCGCGATTTCAGTGGTGGCTGTTGCCATAGTTATAATCAACAAGAACTAGCGAAGTCACCGACATGCACACAAACAGCAGCAACTTGAAATGTGAGAGAAATATTCTGCACCTATTTTACCTCACCTGATTGAGAAGTGCCCTGGCAACAATCTTTTGTCAACTTTAGATGCAGTTGGACCAAACTGATTTTAAACTGGGCTCACATTTTTTTTGTAACTGTGTAGGCCTATATAGTTCATATAGATGTTATATCAAACCATTAGTTGTTCAGTTAAGCCATAATTAGTTGAGAACATGAGATAAATGAATGATAAAGTAAAAATGGTGTTTGTGTTTATTGTTGATTGCATATGTTTATGATCTGCTTACAATCTTGATGCATTATTTTGCTTATCATCATGTTTTATTTGTTATTTATAATTTCATTAGAATTTAGTCAAATACTTTGTTTGAGGTTTATGACTAACATAGTGTTTCATGACATGACGTCGAGTTCTGTTAATTTCCTGTTATTTTCCCTTCTTCCCCTTTTTTTTTACCTGGCAAACCAGCTTGTGCATTCTCAAATCTCTACGAGATTTTTGAAGCATAATATAACGTGGGAAATTGCTCTTCCATGTTTTCAGCGGTCTGCTATGAGCGCATTAAAATTGTGTATGATTGGCTGTGAGTAAAGCAGCCGTGGCTGCCACAGCCACTCAGAAAAATACTAAATAATTGTATATCTTACAGTGCCTGCCACGAAGAGCTGTGCACGTGAAAGCAGCAGGATTTGGGGTGTAGGAACTCCACTAACAAAACGCCCGTGATTTGTAGCTTTCAGCATGCCTCTTGTTGAAAATTAACTAGACACTCGCGCTTACCATGTCCCGTGTGAAAAGGCCTTGAGTCTTTGCTGACGGTGCACATCTGAGCGCTTGAGAGGCGGTTCACGCGCTCTTCTGGGTAGGGTTGAACCAGCTGTGCATAAAGTCTCACTTAAGTTGTGACGTAAAGTTCACACTAAGGGCTTAGTAACTACCAGTTAGTTTGTAACTAAGTCAGCACTTAATTTGGTTGCACCACCTGTTCTGTTAAGTCAAGACGTAACTAGTAGGTTGTAAACTCTCCATAAAGTAATGCGTAGTCACATAAAATGTTGTTTACTTACATTGATCCAATAAACAGCCTTCAAATTTGTACTCAGAAGTGTTAAACAGCTGTGGATCTAGTTTAAACCTTGTTTTCTGGTAACTGTCGTAACTGTCAGCTGTAATAAATGATATCCCCATTGAAATACGATACGTAATAAAACAATATTTCATTAATGATATATTTAGCTTATGTAAATAACATTCAATAACTGTATCTATGAATAAGGGACAATAAATAAATAAATATTGATACAACAGGCTGCATAAATTGACATTTATTCATTTTAAAATCTATTTTGTGTATGTTGAAATTTGACACCGGGCAGAGTACACAGGAAGTGCAGTGATTTCATGCTGATTAACTTTTTCACATAATGTTTTCTCACGTAAATGTAAACGAGTGTAAATGCCAACACCATTGTGTATGTTTGGCATGCAAAACAAGAGCTCATTGATGTCATTAAATGAGGCTCCTGTTAATATTACATTTATATATAGGGTTATGTTCAACCAAGTAGTGCTTAAATTGTGACTTAATGCCCATTTATGCCACAACTAGGCTAAGTTGTAACTTACGTATTGCTGGTGCAACCGGCCCCTGAACAGGAGCTGCTGGTTGACATATGCTCAGTGATGCTCGGAGATCAACTGAATGACAAACAACTGCACCGTTGACGACATTTAGCCTATATATTTGCTCAAATTCCCTTATTTGGCATTACATTTGATCAGAATTTGAAGTGCACAATAATTGTGTTTATCTCAAATAGCCACGGTTAGATCAGATAATCACGATCAGATGATTATTAAATAATCGCGACAGGCCTAATAGCAACAAAACTTTATCATTCTTTGAACAGATTTTTATTTAATCAATTTTATAACAAGTGAACACTGTAACTGAATGCTGTCTACAACTGTCAGCATTTCTGCATAATAAGGAGAACATAGATCCAATCATGCGCAGCTACAGTATTTGCTTATATAGTTACTTTTTGTTACTTTTCATCTTATGAAACAGTAATGTTCTGGGTAAACAAGTAATAAAATCCCTAGTTAAGTCAAACCCTTTAATGTATATCCTCTCGATACACAATCTCAGAAATATTAATACTATAGGCAGGGCTGGACTGGGAAGAGAAATCGGCCTGGGATTTTACATAGCAACTGGCCCAAAAGTTCAGGTGTTTGCTGTCCTTTTCTGCATGTCGCGGCACCGTTTTGTTGTCCATTTCGCATAACGCGGCGACTCATTTTAGATAATCGTGGCCCATTCGGCCCGTTTCGTGACCGACCAACCGGCCCGCTCGGTTCTCCCAATGGCTAGTCCGACCCTGATCGGTACCAAAGTGCATCGGCCCACCGGGAAAATGCACGGTATGCCAGATTACCAGTCCAACCTAGAGTTAATGTTTATGTTTAAAGCTACTTTTGTATGCAGCCATTTTAAATCCTTTTTTTTTTTTTTTTGTAAAATGGCATGCAAATGGAGTTTGTGTTATCTGCAATGTCTGTAATGCTTCCAAAGTTTTAATGTCAGCTTTTTACTTTTTAATATCTGTGTCAAGACTTCCCCTTTGGTGGCTTTGTGCAGCTTTTCAGAGAAAATATTTTTTTTCTGCTGTTAATCTCTCATAACCTGCCTTATAAAATTCATACAGACATTCAAAGACAGAAACTAGATTCATATTGTAATGTATTCACTAAGGCTAAGCATTATTTCCCAATTTAGTCAGGCTTGTGTGATACAATTCTGTCTGCTCGCAAATGGGTCCACTCAATGGCAAACAAGGACAATTATTAAATTGGTTTAGCTGTCTCGCTGCCAAACATTTGATCCAAAGCTATGTCAGCATCTCTCTCAGATGCACACACATTCTTTGTTAGTTTTCATATTTTTCTAGATTGTTTAATAATCACTCTCTGCCTATTTAAATATGAAAAGTTCACTCTTGCTATTGCCTGGATATGACCATTGTAAGTAATATCATCATTCATAACTATATATGATGGTTAAATTGATCATCTTTCATACCATTAAGACTTACGAGTACTTTATTAGTTTGCTGTTTAGCCAAACAGTGATTTAAGATTGCAAATCAGATGCACAGTTGTAATTTGATTTTGCATATAAGTAATGTATTGGCACCCTGAAACTGAAAAGTTATGAAATTAAAATAAATTCACACAACTGCTAAAAGTAGTATTAACATATATAATGCATTTCACTTTTTTTTTTTTTTTTATTAATTATCCATTATATGTGTAATGAAGTGGGCAGACGAGGGAGTAAGGATCCAGGTGCAGCTTTATTCAAAGTCACAAAGTAAAGGGAAGTAGAAACACAGGAACAAATGAAACGTCCACGAGGGGAAAAATAAAGACATTAACACAAGATAATAACACGGGGAGCTTTCCAAGGAGGGCATAGGCAGGAACACGGACTAAGGTAGGATTCGGGACCAACCATGGACTGACCATGAAACACCAAACATTAAACAACGACCAACCAAGGACAAGGTGAACACGAGGGCCTAAATACAAAACCAAAGGGAAACTAAAGCCAATGGGCAAACAGAACTCAAAACAAGATAATGAGGCAATTAACTAAAACCAATAACAAAACTAGAACTGATAATAAAGTAATCAAACAATGAACCAATGAAAGGCAGACATATGAACATGGAGGGAAAACAGGACATAACAAGACTTTCAAAATAAGAGTGCATGAAAACAAGAACAATATGGAACATAAAAGGTGCCAAAACTTAAAATAAAAGGTACACAAACCAAAGACGGTGTGGATCGTTACAATATGGGGTATTTCCCAAAAAAGTTAGATGATATAATTACTTAATGTTTAACATGCTACCTATTGAAATGTTTATTTATATGTTTTGATTTTATGTGATAATTCTTTGTGATTAATTATATAAAACATAACACATAAAAAATTGTCGCAGTTATTTATGCATCCTGACCATTTGTAAATCCTGTAATTAAAAGCTCATATTGTATGCAGCCTGATCTCATGGAAATTACATAACCGTAGCAGCATTTTTGCAAAACGAAATGATTTGACACAGGGACCTCGAGATGCAATTTTCACAATTTCAATTACCAGTACTTGTAACTTGACACAGCCTCCTAAAAACGTAACGTTTATGAGTCTGAAAACCAGTGACACATACAGTATGTATGCATATGAATTTCATTATATCTAACAAATTAACTTTCATTTTATGGACCATAGTGGATAATCACTTCATTTTCCAAAATGCATTAAACAACATGAAGCTGACTTACAAAATGGAAACTTTAAACAGAACATCTAAGATGTTTGTTCTTGCCCTTTTGGTTGCTGTGTGGAAGTATTGAAAGTCCTCTATTGTGTTACGCTGCATTTTTTAGAATTGCAGTTCAGTTCAAAGTCCATTCAAACTCATGATTTGAAATTTTTAATTATGTACCACCAGAACTCACTGTGCTGTCAGAACATGGTTAGCTCTATGAATGGGTCAATATGTATTAGCAGCGGTGAAAACATTTATTTTTACATACATCCCTAGTATCTCTGTTGTGAAACTTTAAAGGCATGGGTTAAGGAGCAGCCCACTGTGACTGGTTCAGGGTCAGTCGAATGGAGTCATCAGTAACGATGTATCCAAGTACCATAATTCACCCTCTGCTCTTAGTCCTGTGAGGGTGCCACTCAGTGCCCCTAGAGAGCTCATTACCAGAGCTGCTCACATTAGCCCTGTAGTAACCTTGCCCAACCTGGCACCATCGTTAGACTTCCAATATGGCCTCCGGTCCAACTGCCGAACAGCACATCCTATGAGGAGAAAATTTAAATTAAATACTCCTTCCATGACTTGGGAGGAAATAGAAAATTGAGTGCTGTTACACTGAGCACACACATGCATGCAGGATTTTCCACTTGCCTTTTATCCTCATATTTTCATAACCATTGCTTATGTTGCTCATAGACCTGCCATTTTCTAAGGCAACGAATCATGGAAAGCACAATTGTTCTTGTTCTTTTGAAAGTAAGATCATGGTAAAAGTTGGTGGACATCTGTGTTATACATGTTTAATGTATCTTCTCTGTGGAACCCCTGTAGTATCTTTACAGACCCTTGGTTGAAAACTCTGAGAGTGTAATATGGCCCCTTTAATGTCATCCAAAATCATAGCTGCAACTACATGAATCAGTTTATTCTTTAATGTTGAGCTAATAAGCTAAGAGTCTGGGGACAAGAATAAGTGGTTATTAGTGGTTGTGTGTTTGTCAGCTCCAGAGGCCATACGTTTGCATGGGGTTAATTGTATTGGGTAGCCAGCCATCCTATTCACAGCGAGCAGTATGACAGCAATTATGTTGCATGAGCTACATTATTCAATGCATCACTACATCGCAAACTGTTTGTTTATGAATGTGTGTGTGATTGACATTAGTAGAGGACAAGAAATTGGTATTACCCATGCTCTATGGAAGAGAGTTATCCCTTTATGCCCCAAACAGTCTATGCAAGTACATGAATAAATACCAGAAATGCTTCTATATAAGCAAGCTCGATTTCAGTCATCATTGCATCCCAAAATGTGTCAGATTGTAATTAAAGGTAAGGGATTTTTATATTAAATGACATGCAGAAAACGTCCTGATTACCTGTCAGATATCATAGAAAAGGGTACCATGAAATATCACATCTGTCTCTGTAACAGCCCTAAGCTGGGAAAAAACACTCTGGGTAGGATGGCGAATCACTTAGAGGGACCACCCCACCCTTCATCTGCTCTAATACAATTGTCTCCAGGTGTGTCTGTGTGTGTGCGTATGTCTTATTTTGGAAAGAGGGGGAGTGGCTAATGCAACAACCGCTCTGGTGAAAGTTCCAGAACTGCTAAATTCGCCATTTGCACCTTTAATAACACAACAAGCATGTGTTGGATTCTCAGCATTGTTGCATATGGCTTTAGCTTTAATTTGGATATTAGCATTAAGTATATTTTGTCTATAGTGAGTTTTCTCTTTCAGGTCAACTACTTCAGGTTAGCTTGAGTATTAGCATTAGTGTGAGCATTAGCATCAACTAGTTTTCTGCCATCTTTTTTTTTCTTTCAGGTTAACTACTGAGCTTATGTTGTTAGCTTTAGCTCAAACATTAGCATGGGACTTAGCCTAAGCTACTTTTCTACAGGATTTTTTTCTCTTTCAGGTAAACTATTGAGCATATGGAATCAGCGTATGGTATTAGCATTAGCGTGGGCATTTGCATAAACTGTAGTTTTTTATTATCAATTTTCTCTTTTAGGTCAACTACTGAGCTTTTGGCATTAGTGTGGACATTAGTGCAAACTAGTTTACTACAATTGTTTTTCTCTTTGGGTCAACTGCTTCGTGTATCGCAATAATATTAGCATGGACATTAGAAAAAACTGACTTATCTTATGGCATTAGCATTGTCATATGGCATTAGCATGGTGAGTAGCATACACTGTATTTTTCTATGGTCAGTTTTCTCTCTCAGGTCAACTGCTGAACATATATGATGTTAGCATTAGTGTGGCCATTAGCATAAAGTCATATTCTACAGTCAGGTTCCTCTTTCAGGTCAACCGCTATCATGGCAGAGTAAGAGTTTGAAGAGAACTTAGTTTGTTAAAGTTGACATGTTCATAATAATGGCACAAAAATGGCACAACAAAGTAACTCAATCACTCCCATTAAGTACTTAGGTGTGTTACTGCCATTGCAATGCAGGAATGATAATGTACAATAGGACTGTATTATTGCAATACATTGGCCAAGTATTTCCGTCTGTGTTTGCATACTTATGTACATGTTTCATACATGATCCTGCCATAAGATGTGATGGTTTGCTAATTTTACTTCCTCTGTCTGTATTTCTACATGTGTGTGTATGTTTAGTGGATGGAGGTTGGAGCGAATGGAGTAAGTGGTCACCATGTGGAGCAGACTGCAATATGTGGAGGAGTAGGGAATGTACCCAGCCTATGCCCGGCACTAGAGGCAAGGAGTGCCAGGGCCTGGATCTACAGTCCCTTAACTGTACCAGCGAGCAGTGCCCACAGAGTGAGTACCACCACCACTGTCTGTTGATTGATTGATTGATTGATTGATTGATTGAAATACAGATGTCCCTTATTGATCACTAAGTGTACTGTGAACATGAATCAGTTCCATTTGCCACTAGACAACTTGGGAAGCACTAAACCACCTGGGAAGGGCACACTGGGGGCTGCATTAACACACTTTGTTCAGTGTCACAGGCAGCGCTTGTGAGTTGTTGGATTGTGTTTTTTTTAAGGAAGGTCACTTTTCCAGATCAGATAAACTCAAGCTATCCAAGGTCTTTCAGTCCCCTGACTTGCAGCACTCCCTTAGTTTACAGTGGCCGTTTGTTTTCTTTGAATCCTCATGTAACCTTTCCTGTTCCTGTTGTTGTTCTATTCTTTTAATGATGTTAAACTTCTCAGTTCTGCAATCACTGTTGCCATAGCACCATAGCAACATTGACATTGGCTTCCTCGGGAGTGGCAATGTTATTGCTGTTCCTCCGATGATTGTTTTTTTTATATGAGAGCTTTTGTTATCATCTGTTTCCTCGGGAACTGATTGGTTCAAACAGACATTACTTTTAAGCAGTGGTTGAATTGAGATTTTGGAGGTGGAGAAACCCTAATTATCAGGTAGTGATTATAAGCGAGAAACTGTTGTTCAGCCATGTCAGTAGTTGAAAGAAAACTGCTTGCATTTCTTTCTGAATTGCGGTCTGACACACTTCAAGTACTACGATGTGCGAAAATAAAACTTGCATAGCATGAAGTATTTGCGTAAAGAATATTTTGTGCCTAACACATCACAGGTGTAGGGCTACAACAACTAATCGATAAAATAGATTATTATAGATAATGAAAATCATCAACAACAAATTTCATTATTGATTAGATGGATATATGCGGAGAAGCTCAGTCAGTGAAGTCACTTTACAGCTCAGTGAAAATGTGTTGATTTTACTGGATAAACACACATATTTCAGAATAGTTTAGAAAAATGTAATCAGCGACGATACCATTTTAAAACCTACAATATTAATTTAAAATGTATGTAATCAGTGACAGTGTGCAAGCATATGTATCTAACATCATTATTCATTTTTAAGCTGGGCAAAATTATTAATATTTCTATTCTGGGGTCACCATTGCCCTCTGCTGGGCTGATTTTTTTGTCTCACTTCATCCTTGATGGATCATTTTACTCTTTAATGAACAGTAGTTTTTGTTCTACAAAGTTGTACAAGTAATACAAGGAACTGTTTTGCATTTGTACTGAAAGTGATAATAATAATAAATTCAAATTTAACATTTCATGATTCAGGCTTTGTTCAAAGTTTTGTTAGAGTATAGAATCATGAATCCAGTAATTTAAATCGAACCAAAGCCTTAAGCCCTTTGTCATTTTTTGTATTTTAATAAAGTCGATACACCATTGTGGAATCCATAGCTTTTTAACGGCTACATGTGGAGGCATGACCAATGGGGATGCTATTAAAATAATTTACCATTAGTAAATTATAAATAGTAAGCTAATCAAATAATTTCAGTGCAAATCAATGTTTCATGTCCATTTATTTGTTTATTTGGCATGTAGTCTTGTAATAGGCTGAATAATGAGGTGTCAGATTGTTATTTTCACAAAATAAAAACCAACAGAATTCTTGACGTAAACAGTGGTGCATTTCAGCTTTTTAGTGATTTCTTTCTTGTCACATAATTACATAATTTCAACACAAATCAGTATTTTATTGATTCACGTTGAGGTCCTGATCTTGTTTATTGTGCGATAACAACCATGACTGTGCATTTTACCACTGATTACATGGCTACTAACCAAATAAATAAATCATGGACATAAAATATTGATTTGCATTGAAATTATGTCATTTGAGAAGAAAGAAATCACTGAACAGCTGAAATCAACCTCTGGTTTGCGTCAGAGTTCTGTTGATGTTTTTTTTTTTTTTTTTTTTTGTGAAAATGCCCGTCTGACTCCTCAATATTCAGCCTATTACAAGACTGCTTGCCAAATTAATAAGTAAAAGGACATAAAACATTGATTTGAGCTTAAATTATTTTATTAGCTTACTTGTAGAGATCGCACAGTGAGCCGAGATGCAGGAGAGATGGCTCGCAGTACCTGGATTCGCTGTCTGATACGTAAATACCCGGATATGCGGTAGTTACAGAGTGATATCTGACTGCTGGATGGTGCCACTAACCAATCAGAATCGAGTATTCCAGAGTGCTGTGTTATAATAAAATATAATATATATTAGCAGCAGTGTTTTAATTACCATTATACACTAATTATTATACAGGGATTCCTTTTTACTTTCCAAAGTCGGAGGTGTGAAAAACTGAGTTAAAATTTTCCATTGACCTTGATTCATTCCTGTCAATCATGTGTCATGGTGATACACACCGCAAGATTGTGCCAATTATGGCAAAAACACAAAAGTCGTGAACACAAAATGCTTGTGTTCTTGTGTATTGCATGTTCATATATTTACAAATTTACATTCTGAGTCTGGAATGCATCATTAGACTGATTGTTCGAATTGTCTTTCAGATAACCTACTGACTAGTTGATTTTGATGGAATGTTGTTTTGCACATACCTGAAGTCCAATCATAGCATGATCTTAAATCAGTTATGTGCTGAAATTGTCAGTGTTTCAAACAGCAACAACAGAAAATATGAAAACACTGATTATTATAACCTGCCAGCCAAGACCAAGGCCTGGTTATTATTATTAGATGTTAACATATCTGTGTTCTGGGAGGTTGCATTGCAGTCAGTATTTAATTAATTAATTAATATTAATTAGCCCATATTGCTCAAATTAAAAGCACAGTAACTGATAGGATAGCTGCCTCTGGGAAATTTGCTCGGCTGGGGTTCCAGCCTAGCAGATGGGCATCAAAGCAGTGTATTCACTTCCTCTTGGTTCAAAGTGTCAGGATCGGCATCTTAACCCTTTCATACATAATATCACACATATGTGATGGTTAATAACTGGGCCCCACGGAGTAGCATCACACATGTGTGTTTCTATAACAGCCAGTAACGTTACAAGCTGCCGGATTCAAATCGGCTTTCACATCAATACAGGATACGCTGGTCAAGCGTCTGTAGTTTTTTTTGTAGTTTTATACTCTCATACATTCTTTTAAACCACAGAATAGGTTTATTTTATATACATATATCCAACTCATAACCAAAGGACTGAGATATAAATTTTACAGCTAGTATACGCACAGTCAATACATCAAACACGATCTTCCTCTGGTGCAAGCTGCCGTTTGTTTACATTATTAGCGGTTGTCAAACAAACTGCTACACAAAGAGTCTTTTCAAGCACATAATATGTTAATTTTATGTAACAACAACCAAATTGTCACCAAAGTACCACAATAACAGTTCACATCTTGTATATGCACAGCCATCATATCTAAACACGATCTATCCATGTACTCAGGCACGTCTACTATTAGATGCAGATGTGGTATGTATTCACACAAACAGCAACTCAAACAGTCTTTTCAGGCATATAATATATTTATTTTCTGAAACAGACAGCCAAACTATCACGAAAGCACCACAATTAAAACTATTAACTAGTGTACTCACAGTGAAAACTTGCCAATCGAGCACAATTATCTGATGCACACAGCCAAGTCTGATTTACATTGGTGCTTGTCACACACACACACACACACACACACACACACACACACACACAATGTCTTAGATGTCAAACAGTGCATAGGAAAACCAGACTGCTGATATTATTTGTTTTTTACAGCTATAAAAACTAAATAAATAATACAAAAATGTACAGCAGACATAACACATTTGTTAACATGTTTATTATATTATATACAGTGTGTGTGTGTATATATATATATATATATATATATATATATATATATATATATATATATATCTGCCGCTAAGGCTGTGCAGTATTACATGCAAAAGTGACTCAATCCAGGGGGCACTGCAGAGGATTTTAGACATACTTATAAAAAGGTTCATTCAGATACTGGATACATATTAACATAGTGCTGCATTATTCTGCCATCCACGAAGCTCTTTATGAGACGTGTGCTGGCCGTTGCCCAGGGTCAAAGGAGATTGTAACAGCACCAGCCAATCAGCACATATTAGTCTTGATATAGGTGCCAGTTTGCCACTCTCTCACTTTTTTTTTTTTTTTTTTTTATATATATGTTTAAGATCTTAATCTGAGCACTCCCACATGTCATTTACAAGCTCTCTCACACATGCTGAAACTCTTTTAAGCCCACACTTAAAGGTACACTGAATAGCAAAAATCCCTGAAAATTGGAATGCTGGCCTCAGCCAATCTGTTCCCAGCAGATGTCTCTTGCCAGACAATAGACCTGTTTTATACAGTAATTAGCAGAAAATCCTGCCTGCTTTGGCAACTCAACTGCACAGGATATATATATATATATATATATATATATATATATATAGAGGGGTTTAATTAGTTGTTAGAGAAAACTCTTGTTGAAATGAAAGTAGCATATTGTATCCTCATAATTCAAGTTAAACATAGCCATTGAGCACTTGTTATGGGTCACATGCTTTTCTCTTTTATAAAAAGTTTCTTAATGAAAAATGATCCAATCCAAATGTTAAAGATCACCGGACAGACAACATTCAACATGATCACATGGAAAGTCACTACGTTGTTTCCAAGAGTTCTGGTACCCTATGATCGGCCATTTTATGCCGACTTACTGACAAGCAGATGTCTCCTATCAGATGTTTCTGTATCAGCTCCAGAATGTTTACCTTCCCCTGTGGCATAACCAGAATTGTGTTGTGTCAGCAGTGTGGTAGACCCCAGTTCAGATCCCACATTGAAACCAGGAAGTTATCATGTTCAAATAATCAGTGATGAGCGAGATTCAGAGTTTGCATTTTTCCTTCTGACATTATGTTTTTACTCCACTGATGGTTAGGTTTAGGTTTGTGGTATTGTTGGGGGTACAGTTTATAAAACATGCATTCCTCTTGTACAGCTGAAACAACTTCACAACTCGCTTCTGTGGACAATACATCTGCTAAAATGGACCTCACATGTGCCCATATGTCCATCAACAGTTACAGTTATTGCCACTTGAGGCAGTGTTTTGAATTTTGGTAAGCATAGACCGATTTTAGCTAAAGAAAAGTCAACCCGCTCTTTCCAATTTCACTGTAAGATTAGTCTGCAACATTCAGATAGTAGTCAGAAATGCATATAAACACATCACATTTGAAGTTTAATTAATTATATTTCCTGATGTGTTTGAATAACAGTAAAGAACCTCCTCTTACTCTACCATTAACCATCCATTGTGCTAAATCAAGGGATTTAAATTTGCCTGCTTTTACATGAAAAGTAACTCTCTGATTGAAAAAATCAGATCACACGTTGTCACTGGAGAACCATTTGAGATGAATTTTGAAAGCAGGTATAAACTGTAATGTGTCTCATCTGACCAACTTGTGATCCGATCACCTGAGATGAATGTTAATGCCATGTTCCCAATGTAGTCTGACTGTGGTAAAGGAGAAAAGGTTGTATTTTTTTCCAATAAAAAATATCTAACAACTATCCAATGTAAAATTTATAAAACAAGATACATTTACTTGAAAGACAGTTATCTAAACAAAAAAAGTTATAAAAAGACTTCAGAGTATGTGCACATTTGATTACATTGAAACTGAATTCATGGTATGATGTTGCACGATTACTAAATGCAAAGCACAGTTTAATAAAAATTACGGCGCTCCCTTTCTCCATTGCAATCAGTTTAATTGATGTGGAAGTAAAATGTAAGTGAGCGCTGGAAAGAAACAACTCTTGTGCATCAAATATCACACGCCCTCTGTCAACATACCTGAAGCAGCAACCACTCCACATTAAACTGTATGCTTATTATGATCTGCTATGAATTGTTCATAAGTGCTCTTGTGGGCTGGACAACTTGGTCATGTTTTTTTCTGCTTCAACTTGTCTGCATCGTTTTACAAATGAGTTATCATGCAACACATTTTTCACCATGTTGTTTTGTGACATCACTGATGGGGCTTCTCCGTGCTTGCCACATATATCCAACTTATCAGTAATGAAATTATAGATTTTATCGATTAGTTGTTGCAGCCCTACTTAAGAGAAAATATCTTTAATTAACTGTGGATTTCTTCTTTTATGCTTAAACTAATAGATCCTCGTAAATTCTTTTTGATATCTATGCAATTTGGTTCTCAAGCAAATTGGTCTTGTTTTAAAGATGTTAGATACACCGAACAGCCACAAATGTCACCTACCTAATACTGTGTAGGTCCCCCTCGTTCCGCCAAAACAACGCCAACCCGCATCTCAGAAAAGCATTCTGAGATACTATTCTTTTCACCACAATTGTACAGTTCGGTTATCTGAGTTACCATATACTTTGTCAGTTTGAACCAGTCTGGCAATTCACTGTTGACATCTCTCATCAACAAGACATATCCATGCACAGAACTTCTGCTCACTGGATGTTTTATTGTTTTGGCAACGTTTTGAATAAATTCTAGAGACTGTTGTGTGTGAAAATACCAGTAAATCTGCAGTTACAGAAATACTCAAACCAAAAATCTTTTGAGCATACTCTGCCCAAAGTAGATACCGGCTCCAGTCAGGTTGGTTCTGGTGACAAAACATTCTAAGAAAGCATGTGATCTCCTGGTTTAAGCTTTCGAAATGACTGTTTGATTGTGGATGGTATCCTGAATTGAGGCTGATGTTCAAGTTGAGTTGTTGAAAGAATGCCTTCCAGACCCGAGATGTAAACTGTGGACCCCTGTCAGAGACGATGTCATCAGGTAGTCCATAGAAGCGAAAAACCTTATGCTGAAGATGTTCTGCAGTCTTAAAGGCTGTGGGCAGCTTGGGCTCTGCATTTAGATTAGTCTACATGCATTTGAGACCCAATATATAACAGTTAGAATGATGTTGTTACATGGGGTGACAGGCAGATCTGTGATAAAATAGATGACAATATGGGACCAAAGACAATGGGGAATAGACAGTGGTGGGAGGAGGCCTGCGTGAGTTTGCTTGGAGGATTTGTTTGCTGCTTAGGTGGGACAGTTGTTGATGTATGAGATGGTTTCTGCCTGCATCGTTTTCCACCAGAAACGGTTCCGGAGACATTGAAGTGTGGCTGCAAAACTGGTAGTAATATGGACCCATTGTAAGGTCTTTTCCCGAAGGAGTCGTGGTACGTAGGTCTTATCCGGAGGGCTGTTAGGGGTAGTCATGTCCTGAATCTGAGCTTGGGTGATTTTGGTCATTATGTCCCATTTGACTGGAGCTAAGATTAACAACGTGGGAATGATGGGTTCTGATGACTGGTTTTGGATGTCAGACTCATACTGATGAGAGAGTGCATTGACTTGATATTCTTTGTACCAGGACGATATGTAACGGTGAAATTAAAACAAGTATAAAGCCCACCTTTCCTGCCTCAGATACAGTCTTTTTGCGGAGCATAAATATTTGAAGTTACGATGGTCCATTAGCACAAAAAAAGAATGTCTTGCCAACGATGTCTCCCTTCCAGCCAATGTTGGCATTCCTCGAAAGCTGCTTTCATTGCCAGTAATCAGCAGTTGCCTATGTCGTAGTTTCGCTCCACAGGAGATAGTTTTCAAGAGTAATAAGCACAGGGATAGAGTTTCAGAGGCGTACCATGTCGTTGTGAAAGTATGTCTACGATTCCCTTGTTGGAGGCATCTACTTCAACTACGAATGGGGTATTGGGGTTAGGATGGTGCAGTATGGGGGCAGAGGTGAAACGGGACTTCAAGTTCTTGAAGGCCTGGAGGGCTGTTGACCAACACAGTCTGGTGCCCCCTCACTTTAACATTGATTTCAGTGGAGCGGTGACTGTACTGAAATTCCTGATAAACCGCCTGTAGAAGTTGGCGAACCCCAGGAAGCACTGCAACTCCTTTACGGATATGGGTTGAGGCCAGTTTAATTCTGCTCATACCTTGCTGTCATCCATGGCAACCCCTTCTGCGCTGATGATGTAGCCTAGGAATGACACAGAGGTCTGATGGAATTCACATTTTTCGGCTTTCGCTTAGAGTTAGTGGTGGATTAGACATTGAAGGACTGCTCTGACATGTGTGATGTGTTCTTCCAGGGAGTTTGAGTAAATGAGAATATTGTCAATGTATACAATTACTCACTGGTTCAACATATCTCTGAACACATAATTTCTGAATGACTGGAACACTGAAGGACTATTAGCCAATCCAAATGGCATGACCAGATATTCGTAGTGTCCACTACTGGTGGAGAATGCGGTTTTCCATTCGTCCCCCTCCCGGATGCTTATGAGATTATATGTACTGCAAAGGTCGAGCTTGGTGAAGTATTTTGCGGTTTGTAACTGTTCAAGTGCTGTGGCAACCAGTGGTAATGGATAATGGAACTATACCGTTATGTCATTGAGAGTGTGGTAATTGATGCAAGGGCAGAGCCCACCATTCTTTTTGCCCACGAAGAAGAACCCAGCCACCGCAGGTGAGGTAGATGGTCGGATGAAACCCTTTAACAGGTCCTCCTCAATGTAATTTTTCATAGCTTCAGCCTCGGGTTCAGACAAAGGAATATTCCTCATGGCGGTGTAGTGCCAGGCAACAGTTCAATGGCACAGTCACCGGGACTGTGAGGAGGGTGTTGTGATGCTTTGACCTTACTAAAGGCTTCGACGAGGTTGTCATACTCTGAGGGTAGGTTGAGCACTGGTGTTCACTAGCTTCTCGCCAAGAAATTTGAGGATTGTGTTGTTAAAGCCACATTAATCCAAGTATTACAGGGTTGTGTGGCGAATGACTGATAAAGAGGCGTGTCCTTTCTGTGTTAATCGTAGAGTTATGTCTGTTGTTGTGTAATTATGTGGCTGGTCCCCATAGGGCATCCATCTAATGCTGCCACTGTCAAAGGAGATTCACAAGGAATTAGTGGTATCTCAAACATTTTGTCTAAATCCTCATCAATAAAATTGCCTGCGGCACCTGAATCGATCATAGCTTGAGTGGTGATTATGTTGTTCAAAACAGTTAAAGTGACAGAAACTTTAATACAGAAAGATGTATACTTCCAGATAGTAAGGACAAACAAAAGAGATGTGACTGTCATCAGAGGGATATAGCGTTGGGTTGTTGTTTCACAAACATTTAATACTGCATCAAAAATCCCTTGAAGGGGTTATTTACCGGACTAGTGCCTGCTATGGATGGCCCGATGCAGGAATGTGGAGATTTTGTAAGGTCTTTACTAATTCCTCCATTAACGCAGTCAGCTGGGTGAGTTGTTGTTGATGAACAACCAACACATTTGCTTGAGCGGATACCTCTGTAGACAATTGAAGGAGCGCCAATGGATCAGTAGCTGGCAAAGTCTTCTGTAACACAGACTCCAAAGAACTGGGATTAAAATGTGCAGTTGTATTAAAAAAAGGTGCAAATCATAAACAGACAGGCAGGGTTAAATCTCCAGCAATAGAGCAGTGTAGACAGATGAAAGTTGTGGTCATAAACAGGCAAGGTTCAGGGCAGGTAAACAATCAAAGTATAAATCCAGACAATCCAGACGTGATCAAAAGGCAGGCAGCAGAGAATCAGAATGACAGGTAAACAGGCAGGAGTCAAACACAGGCAGGCAATATAAACAGTATAAATGCTCAGAAATGTTAGCTGTGGCAGAACAAAATTTTGCTCTGAGCCTAGTATGCTTGGTGCTTAAATAGTTCTTGGAATAGGGAACAGGTGTGAGCATAATCAGTCCAGGTAGGCATGCTGGGAATTGTAGTTACGAATGCTACTAGTATTCGGGCGAGGAAGTCCCAGAGTTCACGATAATATCCCTCTGTGGATACATACAGGGTCAAACATTTATGAAATACTGGTATATAATTTGCTTTATTATAAAATACTTTGTTCTGTGAGGTTTCATTTACATAAATGACTGCATCTGGATGGACCAACTCAACACATTTTCAAAAATCTCACCAAGTGGATTTTAACCATTCACAAACAGCCACAAATGCAAGTCACGAGCACTCCACTTCCATGCACGCAAATATACATTAGTGCTGAAAAGCAGCCTCAAGACAGTGTGTGGGTACAGAACTGAGTCTGTATTTAGTGTTACTGAAATTGTAGAAAGATCGTTATCATTACTTATTTAAATGATGCTATGTTAATATACTGTATATTCTATTTTAGTATCGACTTGATACCAAAGTATTGGCACTTTTGACATCCATATAAAATTAAAAAAACATTTTAATGTTGAGTATATAGTGGTTTTCTGACACTACACTCAAAACATTTTAGACAGTGAACAGGGGACTCTCCTCAACTACCACCAGTGTGCAGCATCCATACCCCAGCTATTGGTGGAGAGGAGAGCGTAGACTGATACAGCCAATTAATGGAGGGGGATTATTAGGAGGCCATGATTGAGAAGGGCAAATGGGGGGAATTTGGCCAGGACACCAGTGTTAAACCCCTACTTGGGTTAATCCCAAGTGCCCTGGGATTTTTAATGACCACATAGTGTCAGGACCTTGGTTTAACATCTCATCTGAAGGACAGTGCCTATTTACAGTTTAGTATCCCTGTCAGTATACTGGGGTGTTATGACCCACACAGACCGCAGGGTGAGCACCCCCTGCTGGCCTTACTAACACAATTTTAAGCTTTACTCAAAACATTCGGGGCTTAAGCCCCGGTAGCTCACCCCTAGTGCCGCGCAAGGGAGTAGGGCTGGGGTTAAGACCTAAGAAAGAGATTTTTTTTTTTCTGTGTAGGAATATTGGTCAAGGACCAACACAGATGTTGCATTCAGGAACATGTCCTACTTGGCAAAATCACAGTCACCAATAAATAGTTTATTAGCAGTGTATTGTTTCTATGAATTTCACAGATCAGTGGCAAATTACAGTGTGGATGCAGCACAATGCTTTATAAACTCCATTCATCTAGTCAGGATAATGAATAGTTTGGCTCCTCGCCAACAAGCAGAATTACACCCAGGTGTTACTGGTTAAAATGTGATGAAGGGCAGGAAAAGTCATGTTGCTGCACTAATGCATCCTGCACTGATAATCAAGCTAATTTGAGCAATAGACCAAATTAAGACATTTAAAAGCACCTTGTTTTTAGCTGTTTAGCAATAATGGGAATAGTGTTGTAACCTTTAAGAGCAAATCAACTCTTTTTTCATACTGAGGAATTAATTCTGCAATGCTTGCTGTGTGGCTGATTATTTATTTTCCATGCTGTATTTTTAGCCCTATGAAGAACTGTCCCTGCAAAGAGATACGTAGTAAGACATTTAGCATGCACATTTTGATGACATTCATACCTCAATATTTCCCTTTACATCCTCAGAAATTACCACAAATGACCATGAAATAACCCATTTCTTCCTTTTTGCAATGAATGCTTACCAATAACAGGCAAAGATGCTACACATTGGTGTTTATCAATATGAGTGCAAATAGACAGTGGGGTCCAAAAATTGAGATCACTTGTGAAAATTGATTATTTTATTTTACTCTTTTCCCCCTTTTCAAATGAGAACATTCTTAAAGGTATATTCTAGGTCCAAAACAAGTTGAGCTCAATTGACAGCATCTGTGCCATAATGTTGAGTATCACATATTTCAACTTTAAAAGTATAGCCACAAGACAAACAATATGCATGTTAACATGAATTTAGTGTCATAAAATCACCTACTAACCTGTGCAAATTTATATCAGATTTTACAACTTCGTTGACTAGGGTTGCCAACTTTCTACCATCCAAATACAGGACAACCCTGTTTTTAACACTGAACAAAAAATGCTTTTCATTTAATATTGGGCTCATTAGTTTGTAAACAGTATTTGACTAATGTGTGAAAAATAGTAAAAGTCTTAGTAATGTCTTAAGCAACCATGTTTTATAATGGGTTTTTCTGATAGAGAAATCACATTACTTGAAATAGTGTAGGCTATCTCTCCTTAGATCACAGTGGTCGTAGTTGTGGCAGTGTAGTGTTTATCACAAGGGAAATGTAAGAAAATCACATTAAGCTTTTTAACTAAACATGTACTGAACTTTAGTATAAAAGTGCTGCAGTTTTTCTCAATGTCTCTTTCTCTCTCCCCCAGAATGAGCACTCACATATGAATTGCAATGTCATGTCATAAGTAGGTGCGTGGTATTTTGGAATCGCAATGGTGGGAAACAGCTATATTTTTAACCATGTTCTCCATCTTTTAATGGAAAAAAATTACTGCGCTGATTGTCATTGATCTTGATCTTTCCCAGGACGCTGATACAGCTGATATCTCACACAACTCACACAAATGATGTCTGTGTTTCAGAGATGGATGTGTGAAATGGCAAATGGACAAATGGCATCCCGTATAGATTCAATATGGAACACAATTTTGTTTGCTTAAATATGGGACAATTCTGTGTTATACGAGATGTGTATTATACAACCTAAATGATGACAATGATGTAATCCCTAAAACGACCGTAAAAAAACAACATCTTTACAGGTCAAATAACACACAAGAATTAACAGAAGAATTCTTATAGATACATTTATAAAATTATAAGCTACACATTTCTGCATTTAAACCCTCCAAAAATTGGCCCCATTCACTTTTATTGCAAGTGTCTCACTGTTACAGAGATTTCTGGGATGAGTCTCAATTATTTTTTGTGGAAATCAATATTATGCCACAAAGGCTGTCGGTTGAGCTTAACTTGTATTGACCCTAGAATATTCCTTTAAATATTTCTCATTCAATTTAGGTTTCTCTGTTATACATTTTAAAATTTAAAATTAAAATTTCTGGTTTATTTTAGGTTTAAATTAGATTTTGATTCCCATGTTTTCAGTGTGGTTTCAGACTTCTGTACCCCAATATATGTCAGTAAGATCTTCATTGTCGATACTGAGAAAATCACCATTGATTCTACAAATGTCACTGCAGCCGAACATGTCTAAAAACATTTCTGTCAGTTGTGACAGGGGAATTTCAGGTTGTAGGTTGTATTGCACTCCAAGAGGAGGGGAACCTCTATGTGAGATTTACCCACAGGCGAAGTTCAGTTCCCTCAGGCCAGGCCGAGACACCCTGCTGTTATACAGCACGAGAAGCTCGGAGCCCACTCTGTTACACCTCCAGAAATCGATGTTTCGACACACCTAACATCAACTTCAGGAACAGCAGGGACATTGCTCACTTTGTTTTGTGTTGATTACAGCAAAAAGGGAGCAAGAGTGAGGGAATCTGATACTGAAAGCAGAATGGCTGCCTCTCTCAAGCTGAGGTGAGAGAGAGAGAGAGAGACTGCGAAAGAGAGGCAGAGAGACGAGATGCTGTGGAGGCAGAGCACCGCGGTGCCGAATAAGCCAGAATCAATCCAATTAAAAACCTTATTAACAATGTCAATTAAAGCGTGATGGATGTCTGTTCCATTATTGAGCAGGGCAGAGGGAATGAGAGCCTGGTCTATAGGTAACATCAGTGATTGGGTCTTCAATACAGCTGTTGGACATGATAAAAGTTGGGTTAGTGATCCTCTGATAAGTCCAAGGATACCATGCCCAGAATAAAAAGTTCAGGTGATGGGAGATGCGTGGGAGTGGAGAGGAGGGGAAAGATATGTAGTTGTCCTAACAAAAGTAGTTTGATTCAGCTTAATTTATGTGTTATTTACTCATCACAAAAGTCTTAGGCACATAAGATGTTTCACAAAATAATTTGTCTTTAGATGGTTATTTATATCTTCAGCTTTAGTGTGTCAATAGGAAATATTAATGTTAAGACTTACAAACATTACTTTTGCAAATAGAAAAGATTAGAATAGAAGAACAGGGAGCCCTGCAACAGATGTCATGGTCCCCACAAATCCCCCCCCCCTGAACATCGAGTCAATCTGAGATTACATTAAGAGAAAGAAGCAACTGACAGACTCTAAATATAACTGTGGTAAATTCTCCAAGAAACTTGGAACATCCCATCTGCCAACATTTATGAAAAACTGTGTCCAGGTGTATCTAGGAGAACTGGTGTTGTTTTAAAGGTAAAGTTGGTCAAACTGAATATTGCTTTAGCTTTTTTTATGTTTACTGGACTTTGTATGACATTAAGTGATGAATGGAAACTATTTATGTCATTATTTTTGAAGACATCCTCACTACGTATGCAACATTTTTCACAAGTGCCTAAAAATTTTGCACAGTACTGTAAATTGAAATAATTAAATTTTTGAAATTTATTTATTTTTCAAAATACATATTATTCCAAAGCAAAGCAAACCCATGTAAGCCAAAGGTGGTAGTGAAAAGGAAAAACTGTTCAAGTAGCAAAAAATGCTTGACAAGAATGCTAGTCAACCAGTGTGATCTTTCTGGTGAAGCTGGTTGAGCAAGGAAAACTCGCTAGTTAGGCTAGTCAGACAGAGACAGCAGTACACCAGCAACCAAAGATAACATTTGCTGGTGACCAGCAATGCTAGCCTTTTCAGCAAGATGGACAACACAAGTTTGAGTTTTGTGCAAATTTCAAAGCCCCATCAAAATTCAACTACCCCTCACTGCTTGTAATGCTGCATAATCCTGTTGAGACTGATCATGTAAATAAAGCCATAAATAAACAGTACTTCAATGAGGGCAATATAGTATAATTTAATATAGTTCATTGCACGGCTCTCAGGAATACTTGATTCTGATTGGTCAATGAAGCTATCCAGCAGTCCGATATTGCTCTGTAACAACCGGACCTCCATATATCAGACCACTCATCTGGGTTCTGCGAGCCATCTCTCCTGTTTCAAGGTCACTTTGCTATCTATCTATACAAGTAAGCTAAAAAATATATTTTCAACTCAAATCAATGTTTCATGTCCATTTATTTGTTTATTTGGCAATTAGTCTTGTACTAGGCTGAATATTGAGGAATCAGACGGTATTTTTTACAAAATAATCACCAACGGAACTTTACAGTTGATTACAGCTGTTCAGAGATTTCAGTTGTCTCACATAATTACACAATTTCAGCATTAATCAGTGTTACGTGTGTATTTATTTGTTTATTTATTCGTAAAATAAACCACTTCAGAGTGATAAAAGACCTCTCAGCTTCATGTTGGTGTCCTGATCACCCATTTATTGTGTGATAACAACCAGCTGACTGTACATTATCCCTTACTTATCTGGTTAATGCATTGAATGTACCATAGTATGTTTCTGTTGAAGAACTGAACATTATAGAACATCAAAAGATTTAAAGAGAAAATATGTTTTTCTTTGAGATTAATATTTCCATAAGGATGCTAACTTAACATGCTTATTGGTTGGCTTTCTTACCATGGGCTATCTAAAAGAATTTTTTTTAATTTAACCTGTTGTAGCTTAAGTTATATCATGTGATATATACGTAATTTAAAGTACATCAATTGATTCTAAGGTTGTACAATCAACAAGCAATGTAGAATGATGTACTTGGGAAATAGATAATAGGACACTGTGGAGGTGGGGGCGTGGCCAAGCATCGTGCTTTGGAGAGTGAAGCAGGGGAGATGAGTGGAAAATGATTGCCACCTGTGATGAACACCTGTCTTGTGTTTCAGTGAGGAGTGGTTGGGGCTTTTAAGGAGAGGAGACAGTGGCAGTCGAGAGAGAGAGCCCAGCTGAGAAGTGGTTTGTGTGTGTTAGCCGATGCCATATTCTTACCTGAGTTATTGACCTGAAGCTGCACCATTGTGCTCTTAAATGAACAAGTTTTGTTCTTGTTAAATAAAAGTGGCATTCCTGAGTGAAATCACCATCTCCCACTTCCTCATTTTTGGAACCTAATTACACTGGTGCCTAACATTTGTCTACAAAGTGGCCTGACTGCCCAAAGCGACAGTATACTGGCCCAGACTTTCCCCCTTGCACCTGCGGCTCCATCCTGTTGGAAGATGGGGGGGTAGAGGTGCCTGGAACCCCCCAGACCTGTGGAGTGGGTTTTGGGGTACTAAAACACCGTCTCCGGGGAGCAGGGACAGGAACAGGCCAAGGTTGGGGAGGGGAAGAGACAGCAGGAAGAGAGAGAGAGAGAGAGAGAGAGAGCTTGGCCATCTCCTGGAACCGCATCCTCCAGTGACACTGGGTGGTGGCACCGGATCCCTTCCACAGTCCCAATCAACGAACTGTTCCAGCACCACCAAGTTGACGATTACCCTGGCATCGTGGTCCTCCACTAGCAACCGCCTCCGGTAGGCATCCCGGAACAGCTGGGTGAAAGTGAATGGGTAGCCGAATTCCCCGTATGTCAGCACCTGGAAACGCTGATGATGTTGCTCAGGGTTCCAACCGACCTGCCGTAGGATGGCCGCCTTCAGGTCCAGGTACTCCAGCAGGTTAGCCACCAGAAGTTGTTGGGCTGCAAGCTGTGCCTCCCCCGGCAAAAGCGGCAGCAGGCGGACCTCCCACTGCATCTGGGGCCAGTCCGACCATCCTAGGGACCCATTTTGGCCCGTGTGATTTACGGTGGGAGTCCCATGGCTGGTGTAACTGCTGGAGTACCCTGCGGCAGCAAGTTCTGGAACACACACCAGTCCTCCATCTGGGCTTGCAGGAGCACCTTGAAACGTTGCTCCTGTTCTGCTCGAAGCGCCAGGAGGGCCTGGTGTTGAATCTAGTGGATGCCAGCGAGGGTCTTGATGACTTCCGCCAATGGCGAGGTCTCCATGACAACGTATCACCCTCAGTCCTGAGTTTCGGCATCAGTTTAATAAAGCTCCAAGAATGAGGAAGCAGGAGATGCCAATTTCACTAAGGAATGCCACTTTTAGTTAACAAAAACAAAACTGCCACTGTCTTCTCTCCTTAAAAGCCCCAACCACTCCTCACTGAAACACAAGACAGGTGTTAAGCACAGGTGGCAATCATTTTCCACTTATCTTACCCGCTTCACTCTCCACAGCACGGCACTGGTCAATGCCCCCGCCTCCACAGACACCAATAAAGTTCATTCATCTTCAACCGCTTATCCTGTACAGGGTCACGGGGGGCTGGAGCCTATCCCAGCTAACATTGGGCGAAAGGCGGGGTACACCCTGGACAGGTCACCAATAAAGTTATTTTAGTCAATTAAATCAATTTAGAGTCCAAGAATTTAGGCAGGGCTTTAATTCAAACAACTTAATTTGAACCTGATCTCATGAACATTACTAACTTAAACTTTATTGTCCCCCACTTAGGCAAATTGTTCTGCAGCAGTGAAATACAACACCAATTACAATACAAATACTAGTTACACTTAAAACATATAATAAATATTAAAAGAATAAAGTCAAAAGGACTGCAGCTGGAAATCATCATTACAGCCTGAAAACTTGATATGAAGTCTACCTTTTTCGATTCGAGTTAAGCAGAGAAATACCATATGGTACAAATTTAAATTTAAATCGGTTAGATTTAGCTAAAGGGACCATGTATAAAGACCCTGAATGCATTATCTGACAAGCATCAAGAAGAGGATGAGTATTGTCAGATATTATGTTGTTTGCTTTCCTAAGCACCTGCATATTAAATAGATCAGACAGTCTGGGCAGATAAACTCCAACAATTTTACTATAAATATATACAACCCTCAGAAGCAAACCAGCAAATCATTGAAAATGTCAGACAAGATTCAATGAAGGCCCTGTAAAAAACACTCATTAATACCATGTCAATTTGAAATTTCGCTAACTTCCTCAAACAAGAGTCGTTGTGGACTCATTTTACACTGTCTGTCTGTCTGTGTTCATCTCGAAATGTAATATTGTCTATTATATTACCTAAATACTTATTTCTTTCCACAAATTCAATAGTGTGTTCACCAATACGAGTACCATAGTTAGGTAATCAGCTGGAAATCAATACACATATCTTTAGTTTTTCCAGTATTCAGTTATAGACCTGCATCCCAACACCACTTAATCATATACTCAACAACAGGGCTGTGAACTTTCTCCTCGTCAACCAACAAACTCACTACTGTGTGTCAGCATACTTCAAGATATACAGATTCTCAAATTGACTACGACATTCATCGGTGTAAAGAATATAAAGGAGTGGAGAAATAAACACCCCTGAGGAGAGCCAATTGATGTAGTTATTGTTCCTGACAAACTATTGTTAACCCTAACTCTCTGAGAACTGTTTGTGAGGAAATAAAAAATCCAAGTTGCCATTCTGGTGTTTATACCATGTCACTCTATGGGCTTGTTTACCAACATACTTGGCTTGATTGTGTTAAATGCTGAAGAGAAGTCTCCACATAATAACCTTGTATTATTACAGCTTACTTCTTGATGTCTGTATAACAAATCAAGCAAGGTCAGGGTTGCGTCCTGAACACCTCTACCACAAACTACATTGTGTCCAGTATGATATTTGATTTTTTTCTATTAAATTATTTGATACATTTCTCAAATGTCTTCATAACAAGTGAAGCCTGGGCACTGGTCTATAGTCTTTCAAACTCTTAGGGTGATTATGTTTAGCTATAGGATCAATAATGGACTGTTTCCAAAGTTTCTGAACATAATGCGTGTTGATAGACCAATTAAAAATAAAGGTAAAAATTGGAACCAATTGCTCTGCACAGTGATTGAGCACCCTATCACCAATTCCATGTGGACTTAGTTTTGCACTGTTTAAACATTTTGTCTATTTGCATGCTCTTCAAGTAAGGTACTCTGATCCTTTGCATCGCAAGTGCAATACTTTGTGAGTTACGTAAGCTGCCGCTCAATTTGATCGTGCATGAATAAGCTTGTGAATGTAGTTGGTTATGCTATGGAAATGTTAAAATGTATCACCTTAAAAATCATGTACTATAGTAAAAGTTGTTTGATTTTGTTGTTTGAGGAACAGAGTAAAGAGTGTTTATCAGATAATCTGATGATTTACTTTGATGTGTGCAAAAGTGAAGAAAAGCCATTGTTGTTGTAGTGCCTCTAGTGTTAATTTCACCAGGAAACTGATGCAAAACTTACAATGAGCCATGTAAAAATAATTTAGCAAAATGTTGGTATAATAACAAGATTCTCATACCAGGTTTCTTAATTTTTTTCCTCTGGTAAAAATCCCTAAAAATACAAATATATATTTCATGATTCAGAGAGTAATTTTGTTGCCATTCTGGAGGCCTTTTCAGATTTAACTCTGCAACCATTTAATCTTCTATTTTTCATGCTATATTCAGCACCTGAAGCACACTCACACGAAGCACACTCACCATGCAAACTGTCTCCATCGTCTCTCTCGGTGCAACAATTGGCGGTTCATGATATCACAAGTCCTATTAAAGCATGACAAAGTCACTTTCCTAGACACACTTAATGCATCATCGATACGAGATCCAGGAACGAGTCATGTTTGCATGCATTCAGTCATTCACAATTGACCAGCTGTCACGAAACAACCGCTGATGTAATGGCAGTTCCTGGAGCTCGGCCACCTGCCTGCTTTCACAGTATCATGTCGTATTGACAGAGTCATCCGTCACATGCATCCTAAACATGTCTAGGCATGCAGCCGATGACCCTCTGGCTTGCTGAGTGATATTAGCGATACTCTAAAAGCACATGGAAGTAATCAAGCTTGATTTGCATTAGAGGAATTCAGTAAAAAATGGGAAAATACAGTCAATAATAATGATAATGACAATATGTCAAAATCACCTTTTGTGTTCTGTGAAAGAAAGTCATGTGGGTTTGGAACAACATGAGAATGAGTAAATATTGGCAGATTTATTTTTTGTTTTTGGGTGAACTATTCCTTAAAATTACCTGGACTAGGCGTCTGTAGTTCTGTGATGTGCGGAGTGTCTCAACTAACATCCCCGCTGATAGTGATGTGGGTGTTTATTGCGGCTGCTGATTAAGAGTGTGATGAAGATAGCTTAATTAGAATGACACAGGCTGGCATAATGGTAATTGACAGCCATGTTTTAATTGTCTGTGTGATTTTGGGCTTGGGGAGGATTCTAATTTAATCATTTCCTTTGACAATCTCACTCTTGTTGAGTCCAAACAAACGGAGGCTTGTCTGCAGACAGTGTGAGGAAATGAGTGTGACTCAGAGAGAGTGAGTCAAAATTTCTTCATATCGCTGTACACACTAATAAACATTTATTTATATTTATTTATTTTCCCCGGAACCTGTTGCCTTGAAGGCTCAAAACATAGTTAAATCAGAGTAGACTGCATATCCAAATATATTTTTTCCCGATATTTAAATACTTTCTCATATACCAGTTTAAAATGCAGAGACAACTATAAGTCAGCCCTACTTATGTTGATTCCCCCAAAAGGATTTCCATGTGCCACTATGTCTTAAAGACAGTGCGTGGTGCTGCAAATATCGTCATCAAGACGCGTGGACTTTCTGCATGCAGCCCAGTTTTTCGTAGCTCTTTTCCAAACCAGCATTACATAGCAACATTAGGTCAACCAACAGCGTGAGTTTGGGGTGGAACTATCTGTTTATATCAGTGGCATATGGGGAAATGTTTGGGAAACGTGATTGAAAGCAATTATTATTTTTGCAATTCATTTTGGCGACGATAGTGGCACAGATATTGCTTCAGCTTTAAGGTTCTTGGGCCCGTGTAATTTTTTGGCAACCCACTTTTTTTTTTAGTGTTTGTTTACTGGATATTTGTGGGAAAAATATATTTTTTAACAATTTAATATTTTGTCTTCTGAACGATCAACATATTGAATGGACTATGCTGCTGTTTCTCATAGTTTCATTTTTGTGTTAGATTAAATGTATGTGTGCTCTCACTCTTTACATTAAGTCTAAATAAACACACACCTTTTTACCTAACTATATAAATGGCACATACTATACAATATCATCGATTTTGTTTTATAATTTTTTTTATATAGTTTTCAAATGCCTTATGTATAGAGTTTTTATTGTTTTAGCCTTTTCTCAGACCAAGACTTTCAATATTAAACTAAGAAAAACAATTATAAAAATGCAAATAATTAAATTTAAAACAATGATAATTCAAATAGGTAAATACACATAAACCATTTCAAATGTTTTCATTTATTTATTTATTTCAAAAATAGGACTGTCCCACAGTTGTGGTGTAATTTCCACCATGTTTTTTTACAAAAGTGTACTTGTTAACCAAGTCGAAAAAAGTGTTTGTAAGGAGCCTGCTTGAGATGAAATATTAAACAAGTAATGTTTGAAGAAAACTGAAAAATCAAGATCTGTGACAAGATGATTTTTATTGGCCATCATTTCCAATCAAGCTGTAATTTGGTCTAATTAGGCAAAGAATTTGAAAATGTTATTTAATTGTGTGTTTTAGGATACCTACATTTTGTTTAGATGAAATCAGTCTTGGGAAGTTAAAGGAGGCATTCTTTCAAAAACATTAAACATTTCATTTCAATCACTGTCATTTCCATTCAGTAATACACAATACAGAATGTGGCTTCAGAAAAAAATGACAAATCTTCTGTGATGCATGTTTACACACTGTTGGACGTTATTTGTAGACAAATTGAATAGTGAGATGTGTAAAGAACAATTATTAGAGGACATCCCCAAATGGATTTTATTGTCAAATTTAGTTAATGGAAATGTGTCCCTAAAGTATAAGACATTTAGAAATATACACACACACCCATATATATATATATATATATATATATATATACATACACAGTATATTAGGGCTGTCAATTGATAAAAAATGTTAATCGAATTAATTACATGGTGTAATTAATCACAATTAATCACATATAAAAATATTTGCTGAGAAAGCCAATAATTCAATATATAATGATGAAATAATGATACATAGTTATCTTTAAATATTTAAAAATTATATATATATATATATATATATATATATATATATATATATATATATATATATATATAAAATAAAAACATATTCAGATAATTAAAATGCATTACATTCTTGTGGCAGAAGAGTTAATCATTGATTAGACAATACAAAAAGCGGCTTTAGAATACAATATATTGTTTACTACCATATTATTGATCATAAGTCAATCATTGACATACAGTTCACAGCAATCCATTTCACAAGTGAATTTGTCAATCAGATGTAGATTTATTATGAGGGCTAGTTTAAGGACCATCAATGAACAGCTGTGTCAGACATGCTTGTGTAGCGTCTTGGATGCATTGCGTCATAAACATAACATTTTTAGGTCACTGTGTCAAGTTAAATATAGTTCACCGTCTGTCGCTCACTTCGACGTTGTGTCCCCCTCCACCTTGAACGTGTATGTAGCAGCTATCACGGCCAACCATGACACAGTAGACGACGAGACTTTGGGTAAGCACAACTTAATTATCAGGTTCCTAAGAGGTGCCTGCGCTCACCTTCATCAAGAGGGTCTGGGACCTGCAAAAACTGAAAAACTGACCAGGTGGATTACTTGCACCTAACGCCCTTTCTCTCTGCTGAGGTAAAATTGTGCGCTCTTATCCCAGGAGATCCCACTAACTCGCCCTGGATGACTCCTCATTAGCCCTCTGGTCCGCGTATTCAGAAATTTGCAGACCAAATCCAATGCGGGTACTCATTTTACCCTGTACTGGAATAGGTGCTCCACAGGTCGGGCTCCTACATGGACTTCCTCCCTGTGTGTATTTTCCGCGGTATGTTCCCCTTGCGAACGGACCCACATTTCCCTTGGGCAGTTCCCACTGGCCACTGGTCGCGTGTCTGTAGCAACTCCTCCCTCACAATGAGGTAGGATCTACCACCGTAGGAGGTAAACCTAAAAGCCCATGTGATGTATTTCACCACTCTTTACCTCCCCCAGTCTGGGCAGGTGTGGTCTCCACAGGGTCTTTCCCCCCTGAAAGAATAGGAAAACTGGGAAAGATTGCCTTCCCCAATGCGTATGATCGCATTAAGATGGCTCCCATGCTCGGCACGTCGCCTTGTTCCCCCCTGTCGGGGGTAAAGAACCAGAAGGCTTTGACGATTTTATGGGGCGTTGGGGTACGTGCAGCCTGACACAGCCTCCTGTGTCAGCAGTACATGTACATGGCTCAGCACATGGCGTGATTTATATTGGACCCCTAGTGTCGCTTCTTCGACACAACGTCGAAGTGAGTGACAGACAGGGAACGTCTAGATTACGGATGTAACTTCCGTTCCCTGATGGAGGGAACAAGACGTGTCCTCTCGGCACCTTCGCTGAACCGAGCCACTGTTGCGGCCGAACCTCATTGTCGACTCCTAAGAAAAATCCTGAATGAAACAGACGCATTTTCCTCCCTTTATACTCGTATGTCCGGGGGCGGGACATGCAAATTTTGTCTGCCAATTTCTCATTGGCCTTTTCTCATAGATCAGAGATGCAAAAGGCGCTCAAGAGAGACCCCTAGTGTCGCTTCTTCGACACAGAGTCTAGTTTCCTCCATCAGGGAACGGAGGTTACATCCATAACCTTGACGTTTAATACTTAGAACACATATTGAGATCCCTTAGTTCGGATTTGTGCTCCATCAAGTGTTTTGAACGCAAGAACGTAATGCATGTTTGTGTTGTTCTGCTGTTCAAGGGTGTTTTTCTTCACTGTATAAACTGCGCATTGCCATGCAGCTGAAGTTTCACTTACTGCCCTCTGGAGTAAACAGGTGGTACTACAAGCTTGCATTTCTCAGGAATCTTCCATATTATGTTCCGGGGGGCATTGCGATTAATGGCGAATTAACGCATTAAATGGACCGCCCTAATATATATATATATATGGAATCGTCCTTTTCCTTCACCCTACCTGTGTGTACTGGATAGGACTGTGAAGCAGGATTCTGGGTAATGCTCAGTGAAATGGCCCATATACACAGCTCTGGCTCTGCCCTGTATTCAGTAGCTTTGGCAGAGCAATTCCTCTTAGCTTTTGGATGTCACTCCGCAGAGAGTATCAATAGGATTGAATACACCACCGCAATCTCTGCTCACAATATAGAAGAACTGGAGCGGCAGTTCACGCAGACACCTCTGCCACCCGAAAATCAGTGCTCCGCAGAGACAACCTTCACAAATCCCATTTCCCACCAACACAATTGATTAGAATTATTTTGTATGTGATTGTCTCTGGGTGCTCAGCCATAAAACCGCAGGCCATAGAGAGAGCACACAAAATTCTGTGGGTTCATACAGAAATCTGCTCTGTGTCAGAAACACACACACACATACTGTTGCTCTGTTTCAAAATCTATTGAGCTGACTACAGAGGCAACATTTTAAAGGGATAGTTCACCAAAAATTTGAAATTTAGTTTGAAACTGATTCATTTTCTTTTTTCGAGGAACGGGGAGATATACAACAAAATTTCAACCTGTCACTATTCGCTTTTATTGCATCTTGTTTTATATATATATATATATATATATAATGTAATTGTATAAGCATGGGCAAGGAGGAGAACCGGCTGAACAGTGAACATTAAGTTTAATTTCAAACATAAAATTAAACCAACATAAAACATAAGGACACACACACAATGCGGCCAATTACAGCATTCCATTTATGTTTGTTCCCTTTTGTGAAAATTATCTATTTACATTTTGTTGTGCAGTGGTGGAGTATTAACCTTGGTTGACTGCTTAGGCAATGTCTTGATTTACTGATGCAGAAAACAGCAGTATAGTCAGAAATGTCTTGTTTTGGATGTATTGCTAAATACATATGTATAATACATATACACATACATAATATGGCATGCCATAGAGGGCAGCTGCCTTCCAAGTGAGTACACTTAGTTTTGAAACAGAGCCCCCCCCTCCCCCTCCTTTTAAAATCAAGGCTGTAAATTTAGCAGCTGGAAGAGTGCTGATGTAGCAAGCTGCCAGCAAACACTCCCATCGTTCCAACTGCAAAACAACCCACTAAAGCACAGATATGATTACCTTTTTAAAGAGGTGGCAACTAGGATGCTGCACATCTACTGAAGTATTTTTTTTGCGGTAGTAAATTCCCTTGCACGTTCTTTTAATCAAGCCAAGTCAGGTTTTGGTAATTTTGTTTACTAATTATTTTACTGGTGAAATTCGGTTAACATGAGATTACAAAGACAATGTTAAACATGGGAAATCAGGTATTTCAATCTAAGCTTGGCAGTAATTTATCATGCATTATCACTTTGAGTTTTAGCTCAGTGTTTCGAGATATGTTGCGGATGGAATGCTAGCTTATTACACTTATTAATACTATGCTGCTAGTATTTGTTTTATAATATTGTATTTGAAACAGATTGCATTCTGCAATGTTAACTATTTCAAACGGCATTATGCTGCATTGTCACATGAACTCATTACACTGCGTGTGTGTACGAATGCCATCCAACATCTCAGAAATACAATTTTTGCATTATTAATCCACATTTGTGTTAAAATGTTTTTTGAGGTATTAAATGCTTCTGTCTGATATTACTTCAGGTTCATTCATCACACTATGGAAGGTAAAGTTAAGTGGGTTGCATTGTAGCATGCTATATTCCAAGCAGTGTGTGTTCTTGTTATATACTGCACCTTTTGTCAAATGTTATAGGCCATTTGGTTTATCCATGTATACAGAAAATTGGCATACTATGCACAATATGTATACTGCATTTTATGCGTTTCAAGTAAAATCAGTTACCAAAACATTTCAGTTACTGTATCTGCTTTTAATATATGCCTAATCATATTTATTATCAGCCAGTTTAAAAAAAATCATAAATACTATGGTCGAAGTGAAAGTAAACATTTTTGAATAAATTCAAATATAATTAAATTATTCAATTTAAATATTCACAGTGACAATGCATTGTCCTTGTCCAAATAAAAATGAAAATGTTTTGATGTTTTTTTTTTTTTTTACTGGCGTTATTAAAATGAAAATGCAAATGTGAATAAGTAATAGCAAATTATGATTATTCTTTTCCAAGGCATTTTCATAATGGTAATGCAACAGTAGTGACAGAATTCAAATTAAAATGCAAAGTTAAGTTTTTATTTAATTTTATATTATTTTAGCTTTATTTTTCAATTTTCATGTTATAAGTCAATATGTAAATTCTATTATTTTTACACACTTTGCAGAAACTTTGTGGAAATTAAATGGTTAATGGGGTTTTAATTTTTACCATTGTATTTTAAAATATAAAAAAATGCAGCAAATTGATTTGCAATACACTCACAATTGAATTTAAAATGCATGCGTATCTTCACCAATAATTTGTAGGAATGTATATTTAAATAATTAGCTTAAGAATCTTTGCCGCGTTTGACCACCATGATAATGTTTACATGTTTATTTATTCAAAATTGGCAGATTGTAAACGCCATATCATCAGTCCAATGCTGATACTGTAAATTGCTCAGCTGTTACAAATATTGTCACCAGTATTTTTAAGAACCTGTTAGTAATGTTTATGTCTCTTTATCTCTCTCTCTACAGCTGCATCAGGTGCTGAAGATGTGGCCCTGTACGTGGGGATCGTGGCAGTAGCCCTGTGTCTGACTCTGCTGTTGATCGTGCTGGTGCTGGTGTACCGCAGGAAGAAGGGAGGTCTCGATGCAGATGTGGCTGACTCATCCATCCTCACCACTGGCTTCCAGCCCATGGGCATCAAACCCACCAAGCCAGGTGTGTGGGCACCACGCAGGGCAGCCCGCAGCAGTAGGCTATTGTTTCTCTACACTCTTCACCCCTCGTCACGGTCTTTCACACTCATCCTTTCATCCCAGAGCCCATGTTCCTGTGTCACCTGTGGTGGTAGCTGCCCATGGTCTTGTAAACATGTTTGTATATGTGAAGTGATTTCCCTAAATGGAGCTAGTCATAGTTTGTGTGTCATCTTCACAGTTACGAGTGTTGCAGAGTGTGATTTTGTTTTTCTTCATTCATGTTTAAAGTTATAAGTGAGAGAAGGTGTTCACCTGTCCGCCTGTTAAAGGAAAGCTATTGAGTAATAGCAACATTAAGTTCTTGATCCTGAATCAAAACAATAGATCACCCAAAATAAAAAATTATTATTTACTCACCTTCACGTCATTTCAAACCTGTATGACATTATTTCTTCCGTGGAATTCAAGAAGGAGTATCCTGACTGTATTGTACTGTATGTGAATGGAGACTGGGGCTGTCAAGGTCCAAAATGACAAAAAAGCACCATAAAAGTGAAAATTGGTCCATAAGACTGGTCCAAGTCTTCTTAAACCATACAATAGCTTTGGGAGAGGAACGGAATTAAATTTACATAATTATTCACTGAAAATCTTGACAGTCACCCTAGTTCTCGTTTGGTGTGTTTATGAGAGATCTAGCATTGACCGATTTGAAAGCAAAATGTTCTTTTGGGTAGAATATTTTCAATAAATCAGTTGACAAAACCAGTCTGATTGGTTCATTCACAAATCAGACTGATTCGGTTCTCAAGTTCAACTCACTGTTGATGATCCAGTCACAGCAGTTAACACTGGAGGGGAGGATGATCAAAGAATACCTTAATTTCATTCTGTTTCTCATACAAAAATTTTGCATGACTTCAGAACAACAACAAAAATATAGCACCAGCACTCTCTGCTTATGTAGCCATGCACTTCTAATCCGGGCAGTATGTGGTTTGCCATTGTCTTGCTGAAAAAAACAATTCTGAATGTGCATGATCTCTGATCCCTCAAATGTCACTGTCTTAAAAACCATCATTCATCTGTGATGGATATCATGACATGGTCTCAGGAATACTTCTGTAAACTTTGTGAGTCAACAACATTCACTGCTGCATCCACAGATGCAAGTTAAGAATTTACTATGCGAGAAGCCATACATCAACACTGTCCAGAAGTGCTGCTGACTTCTCTGGGCTCTGTCTCATCTGAGATGGAATGTAAAACATTGGAATTGTGTTTTGTGGTCTGACGAGTACATATTGCAAATAGTTGTTTTTTAGTTTTTTTTATGGAAAAAAAAACAGCTTTCCAGGCCTAAGAACAAAAGGACCATCCAATTTGTTATCAGAGTCAGGTCCAAAAGCCAATGTCTGTCATGATATGGGGTGTGTCTTCATGGACTAAAAATGGTTCAAGGAATGAAAACCAAAAACAAAAACAAATGCAATTTGTAAATGTAACTGTAAATGGGAACAATGTGATTTTCAATTGTTACAGAGTGAAAACATTATTTTTAAATGCTGGTAACTGGTTATAACATGTTAATTTCATTCTGATATTTTTTTCATCAAACTTGGTATCACAGTACATTTTTGGAACTGCACTTCATGTTGCCCATAAAAATTAAATTTATAAACTGCTGCATCACATTTTTCTTTGCCTAATTGCTCATTGTGGATGTCACATTCTCTAAATGTGTCATGTTTATTCTGTTGGTTCCTGTTTTTCATGTCTCTTATTTTGAAAAGTTCATGTCATGTTTTGTTCCTGTTTTCTTGTAATGTGATCTTCCTGTTTCCCTCCATGTTCATGTGTCTTGTTTTCATTGGTTCATTGTTTGATTACTTTGTTATCAGTTCTAGTTTGTCATTGGTTTTAGTTTATTGTCTTGTTATCTTGTTTAGAGTTATGTTTGTTCATTGGCTTATGTTTCCCCATGTCCATGTATTTAAGCCCTCATGTTTGCCATTGTCTCTTACTCATTGTCTAGTATTGATGTTTGTATATGTAGCCATGTTTAAGTCAAGCCATGTTTAAGTCAAGCCATGTTTAAGTCTAGTCATGTTTATGTTTAGTTTAGTTTAGTATGTGTTGAGTTAGGGTTTTCACAACTGTAAATAAACTGCACTTGGGTTCTTCAATTCACGTCATCGTCATCGTGTCGTCATCATTGCCATTGCCAGCTACAACGTTACAGAATACTAGACCACCATTATGGACCCAGCAGTTCGGCTCCTGCATCTTTTTCAGGGGAATCAACACCTGGAGAATTTTTGTGCTCTGGCAGACCAAGTGGACTTTAATGAGGTTGCCCTCAAAGACATTTTTTGATTTGGACTGAGTGAGCCAATCTCCACTTTGATGCCTGGCGGTCGCAGTCCCCTCAACCTTGCTCAATATATCAACCTTGCCCTACAGATCACTCTGTTGACGATTCCCCAAGTTCTTCTCTGCCTTTGTTTTGTTTGTTTTGTTCTCAATAAACACAACCTCCGGGTTCTACGCTACCTACGAGTCTGGGTGTCTGTAACACCTTGTCTGTCCCAGAGCCTGCACCGCCAACTTCGTCCTCACGGAGGAGGAGGAGGAGAATTGATTTCGTCTCTGAGTCTCAGTCCATGCCTTCAACCACAGAGGTCGCTGCCGAGACTCAGTCCATGCCTACAACCACAGAGGTTGCTCCCGAGACTCTACCCATGTTCTCGACCACAGGGACCATCTCCGAGACTCTTCCCATGTTCATGACCACGAAGGTCAGAAGCGCATTTAAAATAGTCTGTGCGGTTGAGACCTGTCCACAAATTACCGCACCTGCTCTGCCCTCGTGCTGCTATGATGAAGCCGTGTTGATAATTGACCCGTATAGCACTGTTTTATTCCACTTTTGAAGCGAGCAAATTGCACTCCAAAACATACAGATGACAGGGAAAGGCTCATATACACTCACCTAAGGGATTATTAGGAACACCATACTAATACTGTGTTTGACCCCCTTTCGCCTTCAGAACTGCCTTAATTCTACGTGGCATTGATTCAACAAGGTGCTGAAAGTATTCTTTAGAAATGTTGGCCCATATTGATAGGATAGCATCTTGCAGTTGATGGAGATTTGTGGGATGCACATCCAGGGCACGAAGCTCCCGTTCCACCACATCCCAAAGATGCTCTATTGGGTTGAGATCTGGTGACTGTGGGGGCCATTTTAGTACAGTGAACTCATTGTCATGTTCAAGAAACCAATTTGAAATGATTCGAGCTTTGTGACATGGTGCATTATCCTGCTGGAAGTAGCCATCAGAGGATGGGTACATGGTGGCCATAAAGGGATGGACATGGTCAGAAACAATGCTCAGGTAGGCCGTGGCATTTAAACGATGCCCAATTGGCACTAAGGGGCCTAAAGTGTGCCAAGAAAACATCCCCCACACCATTACACCACCACCACCACCAGCCTGCACAGTGGTAACAAGGCATGATGGATCCATGTTCTCATTCTGTTTATGCCAAATTCTGACTCTACCATCTGAATGTCTCAACAGAAATCGAGACTCATCAGACCAAGCAACATTTTTCCAGTCTTCAACTGTCCAATTTTGGTGAGCTCTTGCAAATTGTAGCCTCTTTTTCCTATTTGTAGTGGAGATGAGTGGTACCCGGTGGGGTCTTCTGCTGTTGTAGCCCATCCGCCTCAAGGTTGTGCGTGTTGTGGCTTCACAAATGCTTTGCTGCATACCTCGGTTGTAACGAGTGGTTATTTCAGTCAAAGTTGCTCTTCTATCAGCTTGAATCAGTCGGCCCATTCTCCTCTGACCTCTAGCATCAACAAGGCATTTTCGCCCACAGGACTGCCGCATACTGGATGTTTTTCCCTTTTCACACCATTCTTTGTAAACCCTAGAAATGGTTGTGCGTGAAAATCCCAGTAACTGAGCAGATTGTGAAATACTCAGACCGGCCTGTCTGGCACCAACAACCATGCCACGCTCAAAATTGCTTAAATCACCTTTCTTTCCCATTCTGACATTCAGTTTGGAGTTCAGGAGATTGTCTTGACCAGGACCACACCCCTAAATGCATTGAAGCAACTGCCATGTGATTGGTTGATTAGATAATTGCATTAATGAGAAATTGAACAGGTGTTCCTAATAATCCTTTAGGTGAGTGTATATTCACAAGGAAAGCGCTAACTAATTTTATAGTGAAACGTTGAGATCCACTGCCATCCTACATTTCAGAAATGAGCTTGCGGGCCACTTGAAATGAAGCGAGTTTGACACGTTGTTATGTGGTGACATCACTGTGAGTAAGTGCGTGTATTTGTGTGTGTGTGGTGGGGTCACAAGCCGTTCACACATTGGCAAGAAAAAGGCAACTATTACTTGAAAATTGTTACATTTTGCACCTTTTAATTGAACATGTGAAATCCCAACAGCGGCGCTCATAATTCAGCAGTGGTGCAGCGCTGGTGCAAAATGCATATAGGGGAAACACTGGGAAGCTTTGAACACCTGGATTTAGCCAATCTTCTCTGCAGATCCTCTCAAGCTCTGTCAGGTTGGATAGAGACCATCGGTAGACAGTCAATTTCAGGTCTCTCCAGAGATGTTTGATTGGGTTCACGTCCGGGCTCTGACTGGGCCACTAAAAGACATTGACAGATATTTCCCTAAGCAACAAGTCTCTTGCATTGTCTTGTCTGTATGCTTAGGGCATTGTCCTGTTACAAGGTGAGCCTTCTGCCCAGTCGAGGTCCTGAGCACTCTGGACCAAGTTTTCATTAAGGATTTCTCTGTATTTTCCTATCTTCAACTTACCTTCAACCATGACCAGTCACCCCAGTCCCTTCCACTAAAAAACACCTCCACACCATGATGCTACAACCACCATGCTTCACTGTGGGGATGGTATTGCGCAGGTGATGAGCGGTGCCTGCTTTCCCCCAGATATGACTCTTGCAAATGAGGCCAAACAGTTCAATCTTCGTTTCATAAGACCAGAGACTCTTGTTTCTCACAGTCTGAGAGTCCTTTAGGTGATTTTTTGTGTCTTGCACTGAGGAGAGGCTTCCATCTGGCCACTCTGCCATAAAGCCCAGATTTATGTGTTGCAGTGATGTTGTCCTTCTACAAGTTTCTCTCTCCCATCTCCACACATAATCTCAGGGGCTCAACCAGAGTGACCATCGGGTTCTTTTTCACCTCTTTTACCTAGGCCCTTCTCCACCGATTGCTCATTTTGGCCTGGCGGCAGGCTCAAGGAAGAGTCCTGGCTGGCCTAGACTTCTATATAAAAATTATGGAGGCCACTGTGCTCTTGGGAATCTTCAATGCAGCCAACATTTTTTGTAGCCTTCCCCAGATTTGTTCCTTGGCACAATCCTGTCTATGAGATCTACAGGCAGTTCATTTGACCTCATGGCTTGGTTTTTCCTCTGATATGCATTTTCAGCTGTGAGACCTTATATAGACAGGTGTGAGCCTTTCCAAATTATTTACAATCAATTGAATTTGCCACAGGTGTACTCCAATCAAATTGAAGAAACTTCTCAAAGATGATCCAGAGAAATGGGATGCACCTGAGTTAAATTTCAAGGGTCATAGCATGTCAATGTGATATTTCAGTTTTTTCTTTTTAATAAATTTGCCAAGTTATCAAAAATCTGTTTTTTGCTTTGTCATTATATGGTATAGAATGGTGTATAGAGTATAGATTGGTGTGAAAAAAAATATATTTAAAGCATTTAGCATAAGGCTGCATCGTAACAAAATGTGAAAAAAATGAAGGGGTCTGAATACTTTCTGAATGCACTGTATGTTGTATTAAAACAGATTTGATGCTGTGGGGTTTTGACTGAGAAGCAGATCTGTAAATAAAATAATTCTTAACTGTTAATTAAGTGTATAGTTGTTATGATTTATATACTGATGAATTCACCACACATGGCTTATTTTAGTTTATGGCTTATTTTCACCTATTTTGGTGAGGTAAGTGCCTTATTCTGGGCTTGTTTTTCCCAGACCAGGTTCTTGTTTCTCTTACGATATCTGGCAACACTACAATTGGTGTTTTACCCTCCCCTTAGCACAGAATACTGTCATTTTAAAAATAATATTATTAACAGTTCTTTTATTTTGTTCTAACCAGTTACCAGAAACGAAACAGTCCCTGTTTGTCTGTGTCCATGGCATGAGTAACTCGCACATCTGTGAGGGCACCATTAATAAAATAAATAAAAGGGCTTTGTTTAAAGTGTAAAAATGTAAACTGACTGCCAAGCTTTCCGTAACACTGTATGGAATTGATCGTGGATGCTAAAGAGGTGGAGGCATTGATTTATTTACGAGCGAGTCTGTCTCAGTGCCAGAGGCCCAGCTACATCCATGGATGTGTGTGTTTACACTGAATATCAATTTATGCTCTGCACTTTTAACCAGCATGACCTCTAAATGTTTTTTTATTTCTTTCTCCTGTTTATACAGAAAACTCTCATTTGCTCACCATCCAACCTGATTTGACCACAACCACCACTAGCTACCAAGGATCTCTGCGCTCCCGTCACGAAGTTGCCGGAAAGTTCTCCATGAGCAACGGCCCCCTCCTTGAACACCTTCCTAACGGCTCCCACACGCTACACAACGGCAAACTGCCCAGCGACCCCAGTGATTTCATGAATCGCTTATCCTCACAAACATATTTCAAAACACTACCGAGAGACAACATCGACACCTCTTACGGCACATTCAATTTTCTGGGTGGCCGTCTCACCCTCCCCAACACAGGTAAGATAATTCGACTGCTGGCAAATAATACAGTGCTTTCCAAATGGGGTGAGTTAAGGATACATTGGTACAGTGGTCTATACATTCAGAAGTCTTAGATCCCCACCTTAATTCACATCGTCTATGACTGCAAACAGTAAGAGATGTGTTGTTTTTTTTTTTTTACGTTTAGTCAGGAGTGTTGTGAAAAGCTCTGGAGCTTTGTTAAACTGCAACCGTTATTTCACAGACATGGCCCAAAATCGAGGGGTGAGGTGATCCAATTACACAGTAATCCAAGCTGTTTTATGTAAATTGGGACTCAAGCGACTGAGAACACCTGCTAAACACGGTTTTCGAGTAACAAGGCAGAGCAAGCAAAGAAGTGCTTCTATTTATACAGTAATGATTGTGTTATGACAATGACGGCCATTTTCTTCTTAGACGAAAATAGCTGTAATTGTGGAACGTCTTGTTTTATTTTCCCTTTCTTTTTTCTTAAGAAAAAAATACCACACTGCATCTTCTACTAGCCGTGCCGGTGCTTCGGTTGTCAGCCGTAGCACTGTAAGCCGATATGCAGAGTGCACATTCATAGTGCCTGCAACTCTATCCACTCCAAGGACACCACCAGAGTATTTTCAAGCCAATTAGCCTCTTTAATAACAGACAGTGGGTTCATCAGCCTGTCACATTATGAATCATTTGCGGTCAAAGAGACAGCTCACAAGGCAATGGAAATGAAATAATCTGGGCTCTCTCAACTGAGAGACTGATATAGTGGAACTAAAGCCTGTTGTTTGTAATGGTTTTCGTGATGTTGTGTGGCTAATGCCTTTAAGACGTCCTGGGACTGACTAACAATTTCAGAAGTAGGAATCGGGATAAAATGGGAATGTTTGAGAGTTTCATATTGTTTTCTCTGTTTTCCACCTACCAATGGAGAGGAAGTTTAAATTTACGGTCGACATTCATAAATGACCATTAATTAAGTGATTTATCAAATTAATTAGATTAAGTTAAAACAATAATTGCATAAATTATTGAAAGACCCCTTTAAAATTGGAGTTTTGTGGATTTAAGTCCATGTCTGTTAGCTTTGAGGCCATCTATATGCTAGTGTACTCTTGAAATTCTACACAATTATAGTGAAATACTCATTTAAAATGTAATCTTTAACTTTCAGGAAAATGGACCAAATATTTGGATAAATCATCTTGCATTCAGTGTACTAATTCTTTGTGTAATAAAATGACCCCCCCATAATTCTTAATTCAAAAGTCTGACCTCATGAAAATGATGTGACTGTGGCAAAAAGTTTCCGAAATTACTTGATTCATTACACGTTTAACTGCAGTTTCCCATTGAAATGTCACTAAAAGTGAGTGAAGTTGTGTCTTAATCAATATACTATAATCCATCTGTAGATCAAATACCTCCCTAACCTAAAAATGTAAGCTAAACTTATCCAATAGTGCCATAAAAGCAGAGGAGAGATGAACAAAACAGACATCCTTACCCTAAACCAACACCTAAACCTACCCAAATAGTGTCCTAAAAGCAAATTCAACATTAAAAACACATTTTCTGAAGCAACCATGTCATTTCCTGTCTCGTCTATGAAACTTTTGTCTCACGTGTCAGCTTGCGTGCTTAACTGGTTTTGAACCACGGTCTTCTGAGTCCAAAGTTCAACACTTTATAAGATGAGCTACTGTGAAAACTAATGACATTGGAATACGTGTGTAAATGTAGGTGGGTCTGTAATGCAAGTGTTAAAATGTGTTTTTTAAATGATGCATCAGAGAGAAATTTCAATATCATAACATAGCAGTGTGAGCAGTAGTGTGAAAAATAAGTGTTTATCAAGTCATAATCAGCTATTGCACTCATGATTTATGTGAAAGTGAATAAAACACACAGTTGTTGTAGTGCCTCTGGTGTTCATTTCACTATGAAACTATGGTGAAACATAGAACATGGCACATAAAAGTAAATTTGCAAAAATGTATTTATAATAATGTTCATTCTATGAGACTAGCCTGGTCCCGGCCCAACTTCCTGTTTCAAAAGGAAATAGGTCGACACAGGAAAGAAAAGGGCATTCTTCAAATGATTTTTAATGATGAATGTGTTCTTTTAAATAAACAAACATTTACTTTGAGTAAAACCATCTGTTAAACGATGAAATAGGAATAATTAAATGTAAATTAGCAATTAGCTTCCACCATGAATCTTTAATAACACACCCCCAACTCAAGCAATCCAGGCTTTAATATGCTTTTAAAAGTTTTCTATTTTTTTACACCGTTATGTTAGCATTCATATGTGCTCATCTCATGAATATGATCATTCAGACCTGTCCTGAAGGCTGCATAATTGCATCTAGAGACACTTCCTGTTTCTGAGTTTGGCACAGAGGCAGAGTGGAGTTTTTGACCTTACCAAAGATTTGTGCAGTGCTAACCGCATTTAGTTTAGTTTAGTTTAGTTTTATCACATAAAGGCCTGCTTTGACAAATGACAAAAGCAGCGTTCAGATGGAACAAATGAGCTTACCCTTCCTCTTTTGTGCCTATTTACGTTAGGAATCAGCCTGCTCATCCCGCCAGAGGCCATTCCCAGAGGGAAGATTTATGAGATTTATCTCACCATTCAGAAAAAGGAAGATATGAGGTAGGTCCCTGGAACCAATCTGAGGATCTGCCTCAAAAGGAAGGATGCACAGTTTGAATCAGATTTAAAAAAGACCTGGCCGAGGGCCTTGAGCGCAATTGAAGTCAATCTCTGCATGCTTGTGTGCATGAATGTGGATGTGTGGGTTTACTTAGCTTGAGTTTACAAGTCTGACAAAACCTCCCTTTAGAGACATTTTGGGATGTCCTCATTTGGAGTATATATATGTAAATTCACATTCCTGATCCATTTATGTTTAGACTGTTTCTGGGACTCAAGTTTTTATATGTTTTTATATAATTTTTTACAATTCTTTGAAAATGATAACCACACTAGTAAGCATATTCCATATTCAAGTTTATTTTTCTTGTCTCATTGGCAAATTGTTTCTTGTTTAAAGCATAAAGCTCACTTAATTTTATTAGATTGATGCTTAATATTATGTAATGTAATGCTTGAGATATCAAAAGCTTGTGAAATAGGAGTTGAGAATCTTCTCTGTTTTAGTTTTTCCTGTCAGACTGCAGCACCTAGTGATGCTTTGGCAATATTCTGCTCATTCATTCATCCCATGTTCACAAGCAGCTCCCTACTTGGCCTGAATGCAAAGAGTAAAAAGTCAGACCAGTGCACCAGAAGCCTGATTAATAGAGGAACCTCGTCTTATAAACGGGTGCTTGACACTGGTGACCATTCCAGCACACTTTCGCTGAATACTTGACCATGGCTGCCCTTCTGCCTCCTCTAGGTTGCCCCTGGCAGGGTGTCAGACGTTGCTGAGCCCTATTGTGAGCTGCGGGCCACCCGGTGTTATGCTCACCCGACCGGTTATCCTCAGTGTGGACCACTGCTCTGATGCCTGCCTGGAGAATTGGGCTATCCGTCTGAAGAAGCAATCCTATGAGGGATTGTGGGAGGTGAGAGTTTGTTTGCATTTGCATGATAACTAGCTTAGTCTAGACAGGTAACTAGAAGGTTGTCGGCTTGAACCATGCAAGGGGCGATCCTAGAAGTATCACCATCGTGTATCTGTGAAAGACATAAGGGTAAATATTACAAATAAATGTTCTGGTCACATTTCAATCAAAAATAATTAAATAAATGAATACATATATAAAAATAGATAAAAAAAGAAAGAATATTTTGTATAAAGAAAATGGAGCCGGTTTTGAGGACTATTAAGACGTTTTAGTATTGCGACATTATTTTCGTGACAATTAATTAAAAAAAAAATAAAAAATCTTAAGATTCTCATTTGTGTATTACAGTGGTTCACAACCAGGGATCCAGGGGACATCAGCCAACCTCTAAGGGGGGCACAGGATGACAAAATAATAATTTAATATACGTTGTTAAATAAAAATCTTTGTTTTTCATTTTTAGTAATTTAATAATGAAAGCATTATAGAAAAAAATCAAGATACAGGCCAATAATTTATAACATGGCAGTTCCTGAAACTTCTGGAATAAATTAGTTGTATGATGTATTGTTATATGTATTGCCACCCCTAGTTTCCAGGGGAGATTGATTGATTGATTGTTTGGTTGGTTGATTGGATGATTGATTGTTTGATTGATTGATTGGTTGATTGATTGATTGTTTGGTTGATTGATTTGTTGGTTGATTGATTGGTTGATTGATTGATTGTTTGGTTGATTGATTGATTGATTGATTGGTTGATTGATTGGTTGGTTGATTGATTGATGTTCAATAAAATTCAGCAGAAATTAAATTCTACACAATAAATACTACCATGATTTAAATAATTAGTTATTTATTTATATTAAAGGGGCCATGAAATGCTCTTTTTTACAATTTTATTATCTTCCCTGAAGTCCACTGATAATATTAGTCAAGTTTTTTGTATTTTGTATTTTTTTTTTTTTTTTTTTACCAAAACAGTCGTAATTTAGTAATATATGATAATTTTCCAATATGTCTCTGGCTTTCTGTCTAAATGCTCAGTTTTGGCCTTAGGTCCGCCTTTAAACTTCAGTGTAAACCTCCACTGTTCTGATTGGCTAGCATCGTGCAGCCCCTCGCTATTTTTTAAACTCAGACAGAAGAGAATAAACAACCCCACAATATTATAAAACTAAACTTCATGTTTTAAACATAACGCACATCCAACACAATGCATCCAAATATATTAAGCTGTTCATCTCAAGCACAACTGTTAACGCTCACACCCTGTCTATACCAGACGCGAGAGGTGCGTTGCTTCAAAAGCAATAGGACCCATTATATGCAATGATGCTGTCTACCATGGAAGTGTCCGTTGTGGCGCATCACGCCAACAGTAAACAGGTGTCCATTCCATTGTGTGCTGATGCTACTACTGCCAATTACACAAATAAACGGTTTAAAATAAAAGATTGTGTTGACGTGCCCTGTGTAGACAGCCTCAAGCTGTTGCGTTGCATCGTGTCAATAGGTGTGATATTCGGATGTACTGATCCTGTGCAGGTGTTGTTACATGTGGTCTGCCACTGCGAAGATGATCAGCTGTCCTCCCTGCAGTGCTGTCTTAGGCATCTCATAGTACAGACATTGCAATTTATTGCCCTGGCCACATCTGCAGTCCTCATGCCTCCATGCAACATGCCTATGGCATGTTCACGCAGATAAGCAGGGACACTAGGCATCTTACTTTTGGTGTTTTTCAGAGTCAGTAGAAAGGTCTCTTTATTGTCCTAAGTTTTTATAACTGTGATCTTAATTGCCAACCGTCTGTGAGCTATTAGTGTCTTAACGGCTGTTCCACAGGTCATGTTCATTAATTGTTTATGGTTCATTGAACAAGCATGGAAAACATTATTTAAACCCTTAACAATTACGATTTTTAAAGTTATTTGGATTTTTACAAAATTATCTTTAAAATACAGTATCCTTTAAAAGGGATGTTTTTGCTGAGTTTTTTTTATATATATATATATATATATATATATATATATATATATATATATATATATATATATATATATATATATATACACATACATACACACACACACACACACACACACACACACACACACACACACACTGGTGGCCAAACATTTGGAATAATGTAAATTTTTTGCTCTTATGGACAGAAATTGTTACCTTCATTCAACTGATCACAATGTAAGTCAAGACATTAATAACATGAAAAATTACTATTACAATTAAAAAAATTTAACCACTTCAAAGAGTTCTCATAAAAAAATCCTCCACATGCAGCAATGACTGTTTTGCAGGTCCTTTACATTCTAGCTGTCAGTTTGTCCAGATACTCAGGTGACATTTCACTCCACACTTCCTGTAGCACTTGCCATAGATGTGTCTGTCTTGTCTGGCACTTTTCACACACCGTACAGTTTAGCTGATCCCACAAAAGCTCAATGGGGTTAAGATCCATAACACTTTTTTCCAATTATCTGTTGTCCAATGTTTGTGTTTCTTTGCCCACTCTAACATTTTCTTTTTGTTTTTCTGTTTCAAAAGTGGCTTTTTCTTTGTATTTCTTCCCATAAGGCCTGCACCCCTGAATCTTCTCTTTACTATTGTACATGAAACTGGTGTTGAACGGGTAGAATTCAATGTCAGCTGAGGACATATTTCTCAAACTAGAGATTCTGATGTACTTATACTCTTGTTTAGTTGTACATCTGGCCTTCCACATCTTTTTCTGTCCTTGTTAGAGCCAGTTGTCATTTGTCTGTTAAGCTTCATTTAATGAACCAAATAGCTTTCAGCTGTGTTTGATATAATGGCAAGTGATTTTCTAGCACCAAATTAGCAATTTAGCATGATTACTCAAGGATAAGGTGTTGAAGTGATGGCTGCTGGAAACAGGGCATGTCTAGATTTGATCAAAAATGACTTTTTTCAAAAAGTAATGATGCTGTTTTTTACATCAGCAATGTCCTGACTATACATTGTGGTCAGTTGAATGACACTTTGGTGAATTAAAGTACCAATTTCCTTCCGAAACTGCAAAATCTGTACATTATTATACTAAACTTTTGGCCACCAGTGTGTGTGTATATATATATATATATATATATATATATATATATATATATAAATAATCAAATGTGACAATGCATATAACCTTAAAAATAGGCTTTAATTATTAAAGGAATATTCCGGGTTCAATATAAGGTAAGCTCATTCGACAGCATTTGTGGCATAATGTTGTTTACAACTAAATTAATTTTGAGCAGAAATGTGAAGCTTGTAACTTTATAAAAAGCACATTAATTCTTCTGTTAAAACTCATGCATTATTTTTGTTGAAAAGTTGTTTAAATCATAATTTTTACAGTCATTTTAGGGTTTGCAGACATTACATCATCATGACACCACAGTTTTGAAATTGGCTATAACGTTAAAGGTTAGTAAGTGATTTTATCAACGTTTACATATTGTAGCAAAACTTTTAATTTGGTTTGTAATATGATCTTCCTTTTGAGAATTTTCGTGAAGCAACCCACCCCAGTTCAGTAAAGTTGCCCCCGTAACTTCATGACGACTCTAGTTGTGTGGCAATAAATAACGACTGTATTCTGTAATACTTTGTCTTACTTAGATTTGCGTTCAGCTGTATGTAGGTGGTAATAGCCAGTGGATTCAAGCTGTATATTCACCTTTTTTGCGCTCATTTTCTCTCTCTGTCATCATCATGCTATTGAACTGAATTTCTAATGGAGAGAAATGGGCTGTATCATCATAATAATTTCAGATAGTCTCTCAGACAATAAACCTCTGAAGCGTCTCCATCAGCATACCACTCATCTCTCATAATACCTGCACATTTAATCTCCACTTAATTGTACCAAATCTTTCTTATTCCATCCAAAATCCATCTGCACCCACATTTACCTGCTCTGGGATCAGATCATCATTACATCTTACAGCTTTACCGAATATGCACTTAAGTGTGCCAGGCACAGAGTCCAGGAAGAGGAGGAACTAAGGGAGGAAGGACAGAGGAATAGAGCGAAGGTCTTCTTTCATGTTCAATACGATGCATAAATTATTCAAGCTCCTTGGTGTGGCAGCAAAGGGGCGGCAGAAGAATGAATAGGCCTGTCTTAGACAGAGGGTAGAGGAGCACTTTTAATCATCCTATGCCCCAAATATATCCTAACGGTGGCAGGTCGCCGGTCTTGGCCAGGTACAGCAGACAAAAGAGAAAAAACACGTGGAAGTTTGTCCTGGAAGGAGCCTTGGCGGACCGACTTGGAGCAATTAATTTCTCCCGAGGACAAAGATCAGCGAAACGCGAGCAGGAGAGAATGAAATATAGTCTGCATCATTATCGAACCACGGGAAGATTGTTTTTTTTTGTCATTTCGAGAGAAAAAAATGATAATGGAAAAAAATTTGACTTCATTGTGGTCAAATGGAAAATGCCTAGTGCCAATACTAATTTCACAGATGATGATAGTGGCTTATTTTATTGATTGCTGGATGTAATTTCCTGGCCCAGATCCCGAGGTGCATGACAGTAGGGCTGCCGTTCTGTATTTGATTAGATAATAGTGTGAGAGAGAGAGAGAGAAACAGAGAGAGTGTGTGCAAAACATTTCTGATGAGCTTCGTGCAGAAGGTCCTGTCACCGCAGATCCCACTTGCCTTTTTCTCTAATTAAAGCCGCACTGGGGAGTCATTATGTGATTGTATCTGACCATTGACTGTGATAAAACTGTATGTTTCTTTACAATAGCGTTGGCCTTTGCTTGGGTCACAAAATGTATTTTCTTTTTAATAAAAATATTAATTCCGCAAGCCACACATGAAGGCATCTCTGATGTCTGTCAGGATTTGTATTTCCAATTAAAGCAATCTTCTTGTGCTGTCCTAATTAGTTCCTTATTGCACATGGTAAACCGTTAATTAGTATATCCTCTTGATTATTATTAGTTTAGAAACACCACAAACTGTCAAAGTGACTGATTGATTAGCACAAAACAGTGAAACAAAATGGTGTAAGCTTGACCGTAGATGAAGTCCCCGAATACGATAATGGTACAAGAGGTCGTTTTTTTTTTAAATAAGTGTCAATGTAGGAGATGCTTCAGTACACTTAAAAGGAATATTCTGTATTCAATACAAGTTAAGCTCAATCGACAGCATTTGTGGCATAATACTGATTACCACAAAAAAAAAAACTTTCTTAAAAAAAAAGCAAAAATCGAGGTAACAGTGAGGATCTTACAGTGGAAGTGAATGGGAGCCAATCCAAACACGTTAAAATACTCAGTGTTTCAAACGTATAGCAACAAGGCATAAACAATATGCATGTTAACATGGGTTTAGTGTGATAAAATCACTTTCCTTTTCTGTGTAAATTTATTGCAAACTTTACAGCTGTATTGCCATGACGATGTCAACAAACCCTATAACCCTAAAAAGACTGTAAAAATTACTGTTTAAACAACTTTACAGCTCAAATAATACATGCATTTTAAAAGAAGAATTAATTTAATTGTTTTTATCAAATGATAACCTACACATTTCAAAGATTAGCCACATTCACTTTCATTTTCCTCATTCACTTTCATTGTAAGTGCCTCACTGTAATCTCGACTTTTGCTTTTATTTTTTAAGAGAAGGAGAGATGAGTCTGAATAAATTTTTGTGGAAATCAACATTATGCCACAAATGCTGTTGATTAAACTTAACTTGTTTTAAACATGGAATGTTCCTTTAATTAACTATTTTTTTTGTGAGGAAATCACTTATTGAAATGACATATCCGCTAATCTTTTATCAACATGTTTTACCTTAAATTATCCTTTTGTAGTGTAATATCTGCGGTGTTCACATCCACAGATGTTGTTATCTTCTCATTTAATATGAGAATCTTGGATAGAACAGCTCTGGAACACTTCACTGTTTGGATCTCTCCTCTTGTCTGTGATCGTAGCTTTCCAAAAAGCAGTGGCGATTTTGACTCATCATTAATTTTCATTTCTTAAACTGATTCATTCAGTGATCATTTCTGCAGATTACATATTTACGCCAGTAGGTGGCAAGAAATGAGCATCTTTTATGTAATTTATTCATTGACTCAACTGATTCATGGAAGTGAAAGTGAACATGGACATTTCAGTTGTCGGTTAGTTTAAAGCGGTGTTTCTCAACGGGTTTTGTTACAGGACCCACCATAGTAAAAACGTTACCTGTATTTAATGTATCCTGGGACACATTTCCTTTTATCTTGCATAGTTTTGTTCATGGTTTTTAAGTACAATGTATCAAGTGACATTATTTTTGTTGTTGATGCCAACAACAAAAGCGACAGTAAGTTTTCTCTCTTGAAGAGCATATTTACTTATGAGCCCATTATTATCCCGTTTGTTTCCTAATTTCAAAAATAATTCAAACAGAGCATACATATTACACAGGAGATAAAAAACTCCTCATTACCATGGTTAGGTCAGTGTAGCTAGTCTTAAATAATAGTAATAATAATAATGATAAAAAATAATAGTATTTCTATCAGGAAGACACGCAGGCTTGAGTGAGATTTAAGATGCCATTTATTTGATGAATGTAAAACAGAAAAGTAATGTCTCTCTTTGGCGTAGGGAGTTGTACTCGGACCCATCATATCCTTCCGGAGATAGGAGGCAGGGGCGATGAGCCTACTCCCATGCAGGACGGGGCTCAACTGGTGGTGTTGGGGTGGTGGAGGTTGCCGTGTTAGCACACTGAAACAGTAATTTGATATTGTGAGCAGACTTATAAAGCAATGGCTTACATGCGATTGGCTAGGAATTACCCAGCTAATAGTGTGATGATGTACAGCTGCTAGTCTTCCTGCTAGGACTACTCTGCGCTTACATTTATGAAAAATAAATACTAGCTGAAACACATCTTGACACTTTAACTACAACTACCACTGTTGATATAAAATGAGGTCTAATAGAGTCTACCTTTAGATTATTTCATATGAAACTATAACATTTTGTCAAAATATAACTCATGTAAAATTGTCATGTAAAGGTGATGATGTATAATGAAAAAATTAATTTGCGCATATCACAGCGTTACTCTTTTCCTCCTCAGTGCTGTTTGGCATGTCAGGGCTGCCTACAGTTTGAGAGGTTCTACTTGACTTCCTCCATAACCCTTTAAACTAGAAAAGTCTCACTTGAATTGAAATTGGTCACATCAGTTTTGTGGTCTGTTCATCGCAATGTTGAGGGAAGCCTGGTTGTTGCACGTACACACCAGAGAGAAGAGCAGATCATGATCGCGAGCTTGTTACACTCGTGCGAAAGTGCAGATGAGAAGCCTTTTGCTATCATTAAATCTGTCTCGGCAGTCCTAAATAAGCCATCACTTGGGTCGGCTGCCGAAATATCCTCAATGGGACAACCATGGCATAGTTCTTTCTCTGCTGTCCCAGTCCGAATAGACCTGCCACCCACTTTTGGATCGCGACCCAGCAATGGAGAAACACTGGTTTAAAGAACATTCAAAATAACAGATTAATTCATAAACTAAACATCACTAGTTCAAATCCAGGGGATGAGAGCAGTGCAGAGAGTGGATTGTGCTTGATTCTTTGGCTTCTTTTGGATGAATTTTCACTGGAGGAGAAGAAATTAACAGAGTAACTGGCCACCATAGGCGGAAATCGCGGGGGGGGGGGTCGGGGGGGTCAGGACCCCCCCATCTGAGGGTTGTCCCCCCCCTAAAATATCATTAAAATATGTGTATTGTAAATAATATAATGATATATACTTAAAATAAATGTTTATGGAATAAAATAATACAAATGCAAACGGGGCAACAACAAAAAAAACGTTTTAAACATTTTGAGTCCCCCCTCCCTTGCCTCACAGTGCTTTGGTCCACTGCCTCCGCCCCTTTTACCTCACCACCGACACAAATACATTCCGGTGGCGGGAGAGAAGAACAACGTTTTTGAGTAGTTGTGGAACTCCAGTAAGTCAATGTTATTTTATTCACTTTAAACATCGGATGAAGTGATTATTTTCTCTTTAATATAGATGATGCTGAGTCATTAATAAATCATTTCAAAAACAAATATATGATTGTGTACCAAACTACCAATGTTCCTTTGTCACTGATGCAGTCTGCTATGTTAGCGATTATAACATTTAACGCAGGGGTTCTCAACTGGTGGGTCGCGACCAAGCGTGCCGCACAAGCCCTCAAAAGTGAAGCCAAAACGTCTCGATCGCCCCCCAGAGGCCGGTCCTAGTATAGGTCATAAACCCCGCCTCCCCATGTTATTCAACGGGACGTGAGACCAACTAAACAATTAAATTACACTTCACATATCTTTTTTCCAAAGACAGTTTCTGTCATTTACTGTAGTTTTTATCACGCTGATGTAATTTCAAGTGTTTGTTTTTAAAATAAGTTTGTTTTTAGTTAGTTATTTGATGCTATAAAAACGGTGCTGTTACGTCATGATTGACAGCTGTGATTGACAGGTTCTCTGAGCGAAGTAGTCACTGAAGCACCAACGGACTTTTTTTCGGGATATTCGGAGGATTGAGGAGATTGGAGCTTTAAATTACATATCTAAATTTCTATAATTAATTATTTCACACCGACATAATGGGTTGTTCTGCAGTAGAATGTGCTAACCGATCTGGCAGGGGCGTGTGCTTGCGATTGATTCTGCGAGAGTGAGGGCGGGGCCTTGTTTTCGCGGCTTTACTTCCTGCTCACTACTGCGCATGACTGGTCCCGAAAACGCAAGTGCGCAGACTCAAGTTCCAAGATGTCAGCGCCATATCGGGACACTGGCGGCTTCAGTTCTCTCCGATGGAAAAGAGTGAAGGGGCGTCGTCCATCTTTTTTTACAGTCTATGGTCGCGACCCAAAAGTGGGTCGCAGAACTGTTTTGGGTGGGTCTCGGTGAGCTGGTCAAAAAAAATAAAAAATTTAATGTGCGTCTCATGTTTGATTGGTCTTTTATTTTGAAAAAAGGTTTATTTTGACAGGCATTCGTCAGAGACATGCGTAGTTTACTATGGTAGCCATGGTAACCATCGCCATAGTAACCATCCTGTCTTTTCGTTGTTTTGACATTCAGATTCGAGATGGCGAAGCGCAAATATGACCCAGACTATTTAAAAAATGGATTTTCGTACATTGAGGATAAAAAGGGACAAAAACCCCAGTGTGTGCTTTGTAGTTTGTAGTGAAGTGCTTGCCAATGAGAGCATGAAACCGTCCAAACTGAAGCGCCATTTAGAAACCAAACATCCCGCATCGAAAGACAAGCTGGTGGAGTTTTTTCAAAGACGTCTCCAGGAGCTGAGGGCATCACAAAAGTGTCTGACAGCGTCTTGCTCCAAACAAGAACAAGCTCTTCGGGCATCTTACCTAGTAGCTCACCGCATTGCAAAGGCCAAGAAACCCCACACAGTAGCCGAAGAGCTCATTTTACCTGCTGCAATGGATATAAGAGAGGTGCTGGATCTCTCTTAATATGCTCTGAAATGCACGTTGCACGGGATAATATATGCATGTATGTAGGGTTATGTTTTTAAAAAGATGATATATGAGTGTTTTCAACAGTTATTTTTGAAAAATAAATTTTGTTGGTTGAATTCTAAAAAAGTGGGTCGCGACTTAATGACCATGGGAAAATGTGGGTCCCAGGGTGGGACCAGATGAGAACCCCTGGTTTAAATCTGCAAACAAGAAACTCCCGCACACTATCAGAACTTGCATATAAAAAATATTTATTAAGCAACGTTTCGGTCTCACGACCTTCATCAGACCGAAACGTTGCTTAATAAATATTTTTTATATGCAAGTTCTGATAGTGTGCGGGAGTTTCTTGATTGCAAATATAAATATTCAACATTTTTAAACGTCATATTATTTATGTCTGTGTGAAAACATCTAAATGCTACTTTAAGTGCAGCTTCTGTGTTTCCTCTCCATTGCAAATATTTTGTTGATACTTATTTAATTTGATTGGTAATGGCCCTTTTGTGTCTTCTTATAATTTAATTTGATTACATTTATGAAATTTACATAAAATATCATGCATGCATATAATTAGGTTTAAAAATAAATTTATTAAGGTAAAAATCAATTGAAACTTTTTTTTTTTTGTCACTGCTGTGAACTGACTGCCACACAGAATATGAAGAATATCAAAAACATATTTATTTTTAATTATTGTTATCGATAAAATCCAAGAAAATGAGACAGATAATTTTTTGGTCAATTTAGTCAGCTTTTTCATTAAACCAGAAAGAAACTTTGAGAAGAAGGATAATGGAACGGTCTCCGTGCTACACTAATAATAGTAGTAAGGCTTTCCTCTGTGTACACTATCCTTGCAAGTACAATTTTGCCTGTATTATTGGTGTCCCCTCCAAAAATTGCTCTTGAGAATTGTTATGTTTATTGTCCCCCCCAACATTTTGATGAAATTTTCGCCCCTGCTGGCCACTGATTTGTTTGAAACGCAAGTTATTGAATACTATTTACTTGTTATTTGAGCTGAGGTTCAAAACAACAACACTCTTGTTTGTTTGATATTGCTGAAATACAATAGATGTACTGGTCAAAATTAAGACAAAGTATTTTGAGACTTTTTGGTTGTCATACTGAGTGGAATATGTTGAAATCTGTTGTTACGCTACGAGTGCAACTGGGAACTGACTTCATACATTCACTAAAATTTACTTGGCACTAGTTGGTTAAAAGTCATTGGAAAATTGCAAGTTAGTTCTTGTTGCAATTTAATCTGTTTTATATACTATTCTGATGCTAGTGAAACTTTGTAATATGGCACTTTTTGTAAGATGATTTGCTTATGTTTTCCATTTTTGTAAGTCGCTTTGGATAAAAGCTTCTGCCAAATGAATAAATGTATATTTAGTGCTGAAAAAACACTAGCATCATTTGTTTGCAGAAGCCACTTGGTTTAATATATTTGTTATCTAAAGCAATTACATTCATGTGTGGCTTAAGTTTTCAAAACCATTTTGGGGCCACTGTAAGCAGAATATTTAAGCTCCCTTTTCTATATTAACTTCCTGGCTTTTAAATCAAATCTGAGCAATGAGTACATTATATCTCGAATTGCTTCTTGCCCATAACCCGAAGGAAGGAGCTCTCAGATCTCTGTTAGCACTGTCATGTGTGAACATTCAGGGTGAACCCCTGCTATTAGTGTCTCATTAGAGGACAGAACACAGTTCATTATACAGATCATTTCTGCACTGCACTGCAAATCACTTCATTGTATCTAAAACCTGACACTCAACATCCGCAGGGCAAGAATGGACCATCTCTTTAATAAATGCTCTTCTCATGCCCACTTTCTGCCCTCTCTCTGACTCTTCCGCCCTTCCCTCTGACCTATTGTGTCAATTTCTCATTGGCTCATCAGGATGTTCTTCAGCTGGGAGAGGATGTGCTGTCGGAGCCATACTACTGCCAGCTGGAGGAGGAGACGTGCCGAGTGTTCACCGAGCAGCTGGGCCGCTTTGCTCTGGTGGGGGAGTCCCTCAGTATGGCTGCTGCTAAACGGTTAAAATTGCTGCTGTTTGCTCCCGCCTACTGCTCAACGCTGGAGTACAACATCCGCGTCTACTGCACGGACGACACACAGGACATGCTAAAGGTGAGGTTGTCTAAAATTGTGAGCTTCAAAATATGGGTATCTGTAACACTGGTTTGGCATCACTTACTTTTCAAGGGTTCCCACAGCCATGGAAAAACCTGGGAATGCATTTTTTATTGGATGATATTGATCACTTCCATGCACATGATAATTGGCAGTATTATCATGTGTACACAGTCTCAAGGATGATTAGAAAGAATCAAGTTTAAATAATATTAACGGTTAAAACATGTCATTTGGAACAATACTGGTTACATACCACAGCCACTCATACTGTATATACTTTTGTATATACAGTATGATATAAGTCACTGCAACTACATCACTGCATTTACATCTACTTATCTACTCTACGTATTATTCATTTGGTTAAAAACCTACTTATTGGGGGCCTGGGTTGCTCAGCGAGTAAAGATGCTGACGACCGCCCCTGGAGTTCACAAGTTCGAATCCAGGGCGTGCTGAGTGACTTCAGCCAGGTCTCCTAAGCAACCAAATTGGCCCGGTTTCTAGGGAGGGTAGAGTCACATGAGGTAACCTCCTTGTGGTCGCTATAATGTGGTTCACTCTCGGTGGGGCACGTGGTTGTGCATGGATGCCGCGGTGGATGGCGTGAAGCCTCCACACGCGCTATGTCTCCGTGGTAGCGCTCTCAACAAGTGATAAGATGCGCGTGTTGGTGGTCTCAGACACAGAGGCAACTGAGATTCGTCCTCCACCAGCTGGATTGAGGCAAGTCACTACTCCACCACAAGGTGCATTGGGAATTGGGCATTCCAAATTGGGGAGAAAAGGGGGAGAAAAAAAACCTACTTATTACATATCAAACGTGACAACATTTAAACGCTTCGAGAGTCTATATAATGCAAGCAATAAAATGGTAGAAAAACAAATAATGCTATTGTGGAGACACACCACATTTTTGGTATGCAAAGGCAAAAAATGCAGCAATATGGAATATATTATGAAGACAATCCATGTAAGATCAGAGAGTTTTTTTTTAAGGTGATGCAAGACAGAGATGCAGCAATATAATTTACATGTTAAGAGAAGCCGTATAAGAAAAAAGGGAAAAAAATTGCATTTGATGCAAATGAATTACACACCCTCACTGCTCAGGATTTATTAGATATGCTCTCAGGTTACTTCAGCATTTAATGTAGGTGGTCAAAACAGCTTTTTATGCTTTAGCACCACCAGATGTGCTGCAGCTGCACTTGACATGTGATCTAAAGCTTACATTTTATTGGTCAGGGCATTTCATCATCCTGCGAAGAAAAATAAAATACACACTCAATGTTAAAAGAAACCCTTTGCTTTGTTGCCATGCAATTCGGTACAAATGTTTGCTCTAGGTGTGAATGGGTCATTAGGAATCCATTGTTTCGATTCAGCATGTAAATCACTGTGAGAAAAAACAGCGAAAATTCACATTTGGTGTGCAAAAGCTTTGTGGTTTAACAAGAATATGGACATTGGTTGAAGAATGGTATGGATTTACAGTAAACACGGTCAATGAATAGATTTATTATTGATAATTAAAATTAACAACTGAATATGAGTTAATAATAGACTACATTATATAGGCAGAAACTGTTAGCTGCACTCACTTTTTAAGAAAACCTTTCCAAATGCACAATAACATGTAGTCAATGAATAAATGAACAAATTAATAACTTGCGCACACACACTTTTATTTTATTCTGTCTCACTAAATTAAGGTATTATGTGCTCGTTTTGCGTGCACTTGGTTTCAAGATTAATTGAGATTTATAAAGTTATACGCATTTAGGAACATTTCTTTGTGAATATAGACGTTTCATAAATTGTTGATGGGAACATTTGGGAAATAGATGTATGTCCACATTTAATCATTCTAAATAAGGCCCTATGAGTTGGGACCAGCATGAATTTCTGTATTGGTCCATTCTGCCTGGTTTATGCTAGTTAGTGATGGCCCAGTTAGTAGACCAGCACTGATTGACCAGCATGCTTTTTCTAGTGAAACTTGTTGAGCAAGTAAGTCTTGCTGGCTTTAGTTAAAGGGATAGTTCACCCAAAAATGAAAATTCTGTCATCATTTACTCATCATTATCTCATTTCAAACCCACAAGGCTTTCTCTCCTCCATGGAATACAAAAGGGGAAATGTAAAATAAAAAAATAATAATAATAATACTGGTTGCTCTTTTCTGTGCACTTAGAGTGAATGGGGACTAGAGCTTTCAAGCTTCAAAAAGGATGCAGAAGCAGTGGTCTTCTAACGTAATGCGATTGCTCTGTATAAGGCACATACCGAAATTTAAGTGCAAAAAATGTCAGATTTTTCTTTTTTTGGGGTGAACTCATTCTTTAATAAGTCTTGTAGGAATCAGCATCCTTTTTTCAGCAGGGCAGTCACACATTTTCTTTTTAGCTCTTTCTGGCTTACACTGTTTTTTTTTTTTTCTTTCCCCTCTCTGAATGGATCAGGAATAATCAAGAGCTAATGGCAAAGCTGCCTCCCTTGAGCAGCATGTCTGAGCAGACTGTTAAGATTTCATTTGCATGCTTAATTAGTAAATGAAAAGGAGAGACTCCCTGGCCATGGCCCCTGAGCTCAGCATGCCTCTCACTGTCAAAGTAAGATGGCACGATTCCCTGCTCGGCCCATTCTAGCTTCTGAGAGCCTGCCAGAAAGAATGACCTCCCATACCCAAAGGCTGCCCACCGGGCTCCTCTAGGGTGGGATGATGGAGGAGAAAGAGGGCCAGGAATTTGCTGGTTTGCTTAAAAAAGCTCTTAAAGATGCAGAGGATGAAAATTGCTCCAGCTTGTGATTAATGTATGCCACCTCCCCACCAAGTCTCTCCTAGAGGTCCGTGAGAACTCTGACTGTTCTGCCATTTGCTAGTGAAGTGTTTCATTGGTGATTTGAAGGCTCCCCAAAAGCTACATTTTGTTTTAATATAATAAAATATCTATTTTTATTTTTACATTTATTGTGATTTATATATTATTTTTATCTGATATTTATGCTTATTTGTTTTGGTTTGCTTTATATATATATGCAAATAATATATTTTTTATTTTCATTGTTTTATATTGATTTTATTTTTATAAAATGTTTTTATTGTATTTATATTTATCTGAAGGTGTGGATGTGTGATGTGGCATACTTTTTATAGCCAGCTTTTTTTCTTAATTTTATTAAAAATTATTTGGGGGGGGGTTTCTTAGTTTTTTATACTTTTAAGAGGGCCAATGTAAAGTTGACTGTTTAAGTAACTAGCCTTGATTGACTAATGCATAAAACAGTGAGGAAGTCACCCAGGAACAGTTTTCTGCATGTTTTGAATGTGTATCCGACATCCGACAGAATACAACATGCAGTTGATCCACCTAAAATAAGTATTTTAATGTAAATTCTATTAATCAAAATGAATTGCGATTGCAATATCATGGGAAATAATCGACAAATACATTTTGTCATAATCGTGCAGCTGATTTTTGTCCGTACGAGAGAAAGAGAATGAGCGTTATTGTTCTTAAGCACTGAAACATAGTCAATGTAAGTATGTAATAAGTAAATGTAAGTGAGTGGGAAAAGTTATCTATGGCCCATCTGGCTTTTAGTGCTTAAGGCACCGTCTTAAATTCCACAAACTGCGCTAAAATGTTGGTGGTGTGCTAGCGTTCATTCAACTTGCATGTCATAACTTAAAAAAACACTGTTATTTAAATAATAATACTAATAAAAATAAACCTATTAAGGTTATGGTTGCTGCCAATGGATACATTTTAAAAGAATATGTAATTATATAGATATAGTATTCAATTATTTTAGAAAAAACTAAAATTCATCAAGGTATAATGTTTACTTTACAAAGGTTGTAGCAGGCTGCCAGTGGTGTGAAAGACTAACTCACATTGTTTTGTTGTTGGTGTTTTTTTTTTTTTGTTTTTTTTTTTATTATTGATTAATGTATTTGTATAATTCTATATCCTGGGAAAATCTCACCTATAGTAAGTCAGCATATCTTATAGCTGCCATCTTCAACCTTACAATATGAAAATAATATCTTTGTAAAAATGTCAGCATTTTGTTTTTGTTTGTTTGTTTCTAAAATAATTGAACACTACTCATAATTGGACATGCTGGCTTCAAATGTAGAAAGTGATCCATCATGCTAGCAGTCTACTGCAAACTTTAGAGTGCTAAAATGCTTTGACGTGTTAAAGTGTTTTAGCGCTGTTTGTGAAATTTTCAGACGGCCCCTTACACAACGTAGATGAACATTGTACCTAAAAATCTTTTCCTGGTTGCTGTTTTTGTTCTCTGTTTTATAAAGTGTCCCATTACTGTTTTAGTGAGTGACAAACCACTCACAAGTTTCTGTAATTGAGCATTTGGAATGAATTGTGAAAAAAATGCACAAGTGGGCAAAGAACCTGTCCTGAGGAAAGGACTAGATATTCTCCACACATCCAATCAGGTGAGAAGCTATGGTACCTACCCTTTCTGTTTCGACTGAATGGATGTTGTGTTTTCTGATTTGCTATTGTGTTTTCTAACTTGTTGTTTTGTTTCTGGATCCGCTGTTGTGTTTTCAGATTTGATCTTTTGTTATCAGATTTGCCGTTGTGTTTTATTATTTGTTGTTGTGTTTCTGAATGATTATTTTGTCTTCAGATTTGCCGTTTTGTTTTTCACTTCACGGCCACCGTAGCAGACATTAGCATTAACGGTCTTCTTTTGAAGATATATACATTTTAAATGAATTCTGTCGCCCCCAGTAGTTACCGCCATAATACAAACATAATACAAACAAGCAGATTTCAAAATTGCTTATTTCCGGGGAATCTTGCACCAGCCAAGCAACTGCCATTGAGATGAATGGGATGAATAGCCCTTTCCAGATATTATAGACCTCCTCGACCACAGTAATGCTACAACTCACGGTAAGCGTGTACAATGGGACCACGCTTACGTTATGGGTTGGCCAAGCATTTATGTCTCCTTTTGCATACTTGCATAACTTATGCTTGTGATCTAGCATGTGCTTAGACCCACATCTGACTCCCAGATTGACTATCTTCCAAAGATGAAAACCCAATTTATTATGATGGAATTATTATGGTAATCGTTGCTGGTAACAGAAGAAGATTTTGGAATTAGCATAGCATCAGAAGTGTTGGTCATGACAGAATATACAGTACGTCACTATTTTTTAATAGTCTTTCTTCGCCATCATCTTTGGTGAATATAAATTGCATTATTATTGCCACTGGGCTTCAGTTACACACATCTTGCCATGCTACTACATTAGTTTAAAATACAGTAATGTCTTGCCAATGTAAAAGACAGGTGTTATATGTTTGAGGCTGTTTTCCCCATGCCTTCTGGCTGAAACCTTGCCATGCTACACAAATACTTTGTCACTCTCTAAGTCACTTTCTTTCTGATGTATTCACTCGTTGTTTCTCCCCTGTGCCAGTTATTTCTATGAGTCAACAGCAATCTTTCATCTCCCAATTAAAGCATATTAAAAACAATGGCATTGTCTTTCATCATAATTATGACAGTTGGGAATCTGTGACATTACAACAGAGATGCTTTCAATATGTTAGCGAGCCTTATGGGACCAATTAGATAAATATTTAATGTGCAGCGGTCCATTTCAGAGCTGCATGTGCTGTTGTTTCTACTGTAGAGGGGCAGGCCACTGGTTTTCCCTACTAAAGCTCTTTGTTTGCTACAGGACCTGTGTGAGACATGACTTTTTTTAAATCTGAAAATACTTTATCCTACCCCCGTTTGACCTGTGAATGGTCTCCAAATATAAGCTTGACCTGAGGTTTTCACCATACTCAATCAAAACTTTCCTCATTATAATGATTGTTTTATCATTATTACTGTTGCCCTTTTGCCACTTCTTTTATTTAAAAGGCCAGTTCAGGACAGGAAATGAGTATTGCTTGCATTAGCAACATGTGTACTTACCGCTTGGTCTCAGCTTTGACGCTTTCGTCATTATTAATGCGAAGTCACTAAAGTACTCGGCCTTTAAATAAAACATGGTTCACTTGCACAAGTATATTTTCCTTTGTCCCTTGAATGAAGTTTGAAGCACCAGCAGAAGAAGATTTCAGGTTCACTGGTTTATCTGGCATGTCACCCAGCAGTGGATTGTAAAATATCCTCCTGTTTCAGAGATGGATGAGTGATGACCTTTGGTGCCTCTTTCCAATGTTGTTCACATTTAATCAAGACCCGTGTGATATTCTGTTCTCCCTCCAGACCTTTCAACCCTGCAGCCAAATGTCTGAGGAGCCACGTCTGGTGTTTTCTATCTGCTGACTGGGCTAGAAACGAAAGAGAGTTAGTAAGCGGGCGAGAGAGTCCTCATATTTGACCTTGATCTGAAGAAAATTTGCACATATGTTCATGCATCAGTCCCCATTCATTTTCATTGTATTGAAAAAAGGTATAGCGTCAACATTCTTCAAAATTTCATTTGTGTTTCATGGATTTGGAACAACATGATGACAGAATTGACATTTTTGAGTGAACTATACTGTTAACAATTGATGTACATCCTCTACGTTACTAACTATTCTGCTCTGATTCGTCAAATTCATTTTTTCTGGCATAGTTGTTTGGAACGCAGCTTTAACATTGCTCACATTTTTAGTTATTAATCATAGAGAGGAGGAAGAAGGGGAAGACAGAGGAGGTGGTGGTTGAAAGGAGAAAAATAACCCCATCACCAGCTTGAGAAACAGCTCACAGATATGTCTTCATGATTTACATCTGTGAAATGGTTGCCTTCATCAAGCCAAACTATTTTCTGAGTTTTCCGACTTGCTCATCAGCTCAGAAAGTGCAAGATGTGTTTTCTCACGGCTGAGAAGTCGTGGAAGACGGCAGGCGGAAATGAGTCATATGTCAGTATGTCAGTCACTTTGTTATTCTATCATATCTTTATGCACTGCGAAACAGATAAGATTAAGTTATTAGTGACTGAAATATTACATTACTGCCGAGCTATACTGTCATTAAGATCAAAAGCTTTTATTTAGTTCAGTGATTTAAGACATTACGTAACAAACTTGTCTCAGCGGTTGTTAATTTATGGCCTGCTCATTGTAATTTTATAGAGCGTGATGGTTATTCCTTGTACCTTAATACTGGCAAGCCAATGGGGACAAAATGGATAGACCCCACTCTGCATTCATGTTTAATACCTTTTTATTTGAATACTTCTGCATTATATTTACTTTAAGGAATGTATTTGCGGTGCATGGCAATGCAAGCATCACTATTTTTATTGCTTATACAGCACTTAGGGTTAGGAGTTTGTTCAAATCTATAACTCTACATATTTATAGCAAATATTCATAGCTGTTACTTCTCTAAGCAATCAGACTTGTGGACAATAAAACGGGAGAGAAATCCCACTTAGAGTGAAGGTAAGATTACTAGCCATATTTAGGGATCGGAATATCACGTGGACTTTGGGTGAGCTATTTTGAAAAAACTACTCAGAACAACTATGCTACTACCTAGCAATGCCCTACAAACCATTGATAGCACTCTATCAATGACATAACAACAAGCTTAGCAATGCCCTAGCAACAGCCCAGCAACTGACATGCAAGACTCTAGCCAGCAGAACACCAACTTAACGCCCAAGCAACTGCCTAGCAATTACCCAGAAATCCCTTGCAACCATCTGGCAATGCACTTGACAACCACGCTTAACATCTTAGTAACCACACTGCAATGTGCTTGTCAAAAACACAGAACACCACAGTAGTGCCTTATGAACCACACAAGCAACTGCTTAGCAAAACCCTAGCAACCACTCAGAACACCCTAGCGACCACATAGCAATGTCCTTTGCAGTGCTCCTGCAACAACCCAGAATACTCCAGCAACACTCTAGTACCACCATAGCAACCACCCAAGCAAATGCCTAGACCCTAGAATGCCTTAGCAACAAACCAAAACACTCCAGCAACAGTGGAAATTTCTCAGAAGAGGCAAAGCAGGCAGTGCCTCCTCAGAAATTCTAGTACGAACAATAAACAATGTTTATAGCTGTCATATTTCTAAAGTCACTCTGTCAAACAGTGACATTGTAGTATCATTGAGCTCTTAAAGCGTGGCTTGAATGTGAAACGGGGTAACTGCCATATAAACTCACGTGAGTGGGAGAAATTGGCTCCGATTAGCACTGATTAGTTCAATATGCTGTCAGTCAAACAATGCAATAATGCCGACCTCTCATGCTCCCGCAGCGGGTCTCCACAGATCGCTATGAATGGGAAGAACTGATGTAAGTGGAGAAAATATTTTCACAGTAAACAACTAACCAACATGGACAACATCATTTTTGGTCCCGTCCAAATCAAAATGAACATGAAATGGTGTCCTAGTGAGCCATTTGAGCACTTGCTCTTAATTGTGGTAGCTCGTGCCTTCATGAAACCTGTGGTGTTTACCAAGGAGAAGATGATAAATAAAAAATAAGATGACAATAAAAATAATGGGCGATCAGATAAAATATACATAAAATATGCTTGTTGTTGTATTATTGTACTGCAATTGACTGCCCTCGGAACAAAACAGCTGGGATAGGCTCCAGCACTCCGACCCTACATTGGACAAGCAGCTATAGAAAATGGATGGATGGATTCTTGTAGGTATTGTTTTTGAAGCAATATAAATATACTACTTATAATGCAATGCATAAACTTGATGATTTGTTATTTGATTTGGTTTAATAAATAGTGTTAGTATAAACTATTCATAGTAAAACAGTTTATTTATAGTGTAAATAAAAAGGTATTTTATATGCCTTGTGCAGAAATCTAATATATGGCAATTAACATACTGTACAAACATTTATAGCTCATTTTGTTTGGGCAAATAAGTACATTGTGGATTTAAATAAGATGATTATTTTAAGGAAAATACGAATTTACATTAAAAAAAATACTTTCAATCTGAGATGGCGCTCTGCCTTCTCATTTTAACCAAGTCCACCACAAGCCACTGTCCAGTAACCAGCTAGCAACACTCTAGCAATTCCCTAGCAACCACCTATAACACCACAGCAATGCCTTTGTAACCACCCTAGCAACTGCATAGCAATACCCTAGCAACTACCCAGAACACCCTAGCAACCACATACCAATGTGCTTTGCAATGCCCTAGCAACAACCTAGAACACTCAAGCAACTAGCTAGCAACACCAGAACATCAAATCCAGAACATCAAAGCTATGCCTTAGCAATCAATAAAAAAACTGCCTTTAAATAACCTAGAAAACCACCCGGGACACCCGAACGGAATAACACATAGTAATTTGCTTGGCATTACCTCTAGCAACAACCAAGAACACTCCAGCAACCAGTTACTACCAAGCAATGCCCTAGCAACCACCCTGAACACCACAGAAATGCCTTTGCAACCACCAAATACAACTGCCTAGCAATAACCTACCAACCACTAAGAAAACCCTATCATCCACATAGCAATGTGCTTAGCAATACCCTAGTAGCAACCTAGCACATTCCAGCAATCAGCGAGCAACCACACAGAGCACACTAGAAACTGTATAGCAATTTGCTTGGCAATAACCTAGCATCACACTTTTAGCACAGTGGCCAGTTTTGAGTCACACTAGCTCCAAAAAAGGTAAATCAAACAAATGCAGAAAAGAGGTTTTAAAATCTTCATATAGCTTGCATTTTCAATCTCTGTGGTCCCTCAGCCTTCTGAGAAATGAAAGTGTTTTATCTTCATACAAGTTTAGGTCACCATGAACTTTACCGCTAGCACATTGCACTTTTGCCTGATTTGCTTTTAAATGTTTTGCTTGTGTGTGTTTGGTGAGGATCGTTTGTAGCGTGAGTTGTGCCAGAGCATCTAACCTCCTTCTGTCAAAGACAGCAAAGCGAGATAAACTATATAAGAGTCACTTGTATTCCCAAATGGAGTGCAGTGCTTGTGCGTCAGAGCCGTGGCTCAGCACACTCCAGGAGATGTCCAGGCCTGTGAGGATGAAGGGGTTTGTGGGCTCGCGAGGACTCTTGCCATGCTTCCAATAATCCTGTTATCTGTCTCTCTAAAGCTTACCACTCTTCTGACCCGAAGACACCAATGTTAAGCTGCCTCTGTCTCCTCTCCATTTGTTTTTGTATTATATCTCTCACTCGCTCTCTTTTTAACCTCTCTTGCTTCGGCTCACAGTCTTCCAGTGAGGAATCTAAAGTCAGAGGGTGGTCTTCGTCCTAGATTTTTTAGGCTACATCTAGGCTACAGTCACTGTCAAAAATAGAAGTTTATTTATTTATTTTCATAGAGCCAAGCCATCATTTTGTTTTCATCCATCAGAACTTCACATCATCTCTCTATTGTATCTGCTTTTAAAGTCAAAAATGTACTACGAGGACCACAGTTTCTACCAAAATACCCCAGTAAGTTTGATACATGTTTAAAATAATATAATATAATACTAATATAATATATATATTATATTTTCTGCCATTTTAGTCTGAGTTAAATTGACTAAAATGAATAAATATCGCATGACGGAGTACTGACTAAATTTAATGGACAAGTCTGGCAAAAGTCTAAAATTATGACTAAAACACAAAATCTCCAATTTGGATCTTTAAACATTCTAAGTTTACTATAGTACTGTTTACTGGTATATTGACTAAAACTATCACTTTGCAAGCAGAGTTTGCATGCAATATGGCAATATAATGGTTGACTTGGAATTATGCAATAAAGCTTTTCTTGGTCACATTATGTCCTTGCAGTCATTTTAAAATCTTTTTTCTGGCATGGCACACATAATGGAGAAGCGTTTAGAGAAGCATTTTTTTATTTTATTCATATTTGATAGTGAGTATATTTAATTTTACTTCTACATCCGCAATACCTATATTGTGAAACTATATATATATATTTTTTATTATTATTATTAATTGTATTAGTTATTAAAGTATCCACCTTTTTAGTATTTACTTTGCTAATTGCAAGTTTTTCAAGCAGTTGGCTAGCCAGTCTTGTTGCAGTTAGTTTTTAGTATTCTGACGTCAGCAAGTCTTTGATTAATTTCTTTCCACAACTGCATGATATGTCCTTCAGGCAACATACCTGAAAAAGGCCAAATATTTTTTTTTTCTGATCTCCTGGGATTTTCACGCACAACAGTCTCTAGAGTGTATAAAGAATGGTGCGAAAAACAACCAGTGTGCGGCTTGTTGATTACTGAGGTCGACAAAGAATTTGGTTTGATCTGACAGAAAGGCTACGGTAACTCGGATAACTCCTCTGTATAATTGTAGTGAGCAGCATAGCATCTCATAATGCACAACACATCAAACCTTGAGGCGGATGGGCTACAACAGCAGAAGGCCACGTCGGGTTCCGATTCTGTCAGCCAAGAACAAAAATCTGAGGCTAAAGTGGACCTTCCATTTGTGTACCTCAGAAGAAATCCAGATGTGTAAGACCAGGCAATTTTTTCCAGTTGTCTACTGTCCGGTTTTTGTGAGCCTGTGCCCACTGCAGCCTCAGTTTCCTGTTCTTAGTTGACAGCTGTGGTACCCGGAAGGGTCTTCTTCTGCTGTAGACCTCTAGTGAATGTTGTGCGTGAAAATCCCAGGAGATCCGCAGAAATACCCAAAACCAGCCCATCTGGCACCAACAATCATATGCCACGGTCTTAATCTCTGAAATCCCATTTTTCCCCATTCTGATGGTTTATGTGAAGATTAACTGAAGCTCCTGACCCATACCTGCATCATTTTATACATGTATAAAACATTTTATGCATGTATTGTAATGTATTACAATGCTGCCACGTGATTGGCTGATTAGATATTTGCATGAATCAGTAGATGTACAGGTGTACCTAATAAAGTGGCCAGTGAGAATACACACACACACACACACACACACACAATGCCACTGGGGAGGCACAGACTTTCTTATATGTTATTGGGGGGGGGGGGCTTCAAAGATAAAAGGTTGGAAATCACTGCAATAGAGGGTTCAAATTTTCTGTGACAATTTATTAAGAAAACAATGGTGTAAAACAAGTCCAATAGTCCCTCAGCCAGAGACATATGTTGAAAGCAAACACACAAATGGCAAGCTGAGTTCTTGGCTGGGATGCAGCAGCGGTGGGCCAAGACTGACATGTTTATGCTCCTCAATTTGAGCTGGCCTTGTTAATAAATATAGGGTGGACAGACTGGCCTGCTTCTGCACTGGTATTCATGCTCTTAGTTATGCATAATGGGATAATTGGCAGTCTCTTCTGTGTCAGATCTAGGCAGCTAGATCTGCTGTTAGGTCAGAATCAAGATCAAAGTCTGCAAGCGGCGATTTGCAATGCTAATTTCCATCCAAAGAGTAAACGTGTATAAGAGAGGAATGCTAAATGAGGTGCTTTGTAGCATAAATAAAGTGTCTTTTGTCTGTCTCAAAGACATGAAGAAGAGATAATATGCCTCTTCAGTTTTTAATGGCCTCTGCCTAGACTGACATGTGACCTAATGACTTGCGAGATAAACTCTGACCTACGGTTGCCGCTCTTAAGATTAGCTTCTCTGACTTTGGCAAAGGAGAACTGTGAAAGGCCAACAATGCCACTGTTTTTACTTACTCTATAGAGGGAGATTGTGGCTTGACTTTCCAGCTGTGATAGTGAAAATAGTTAAAACACTTCTCATGATCTCCCATGAAAACAATGTCTGTAATAAATATAAAGGAGCGTTTTATGGGAAGAACAGAGAAAATTCTCATTATTTTGTAAGCTACTAAGCTACATGCTGGCGTTATCACAAAAACTACATAGGCAGCATTTTAAGGCATCAAATACCTTGTTTTGACCAAATTCTAAGGCAGTATAGCAGGTCCCTGCTGAAAAGACCAGCTTACACCAGTATGAATTCCCATGTTAGGCTAGTTGAAAGTGTTGGGTAAATCACTCACAAAAAATAAACCACAACAAATTCCAAATTACTTATCTAAAATTGTAATCAGATTACTTTACTAATTACTTCATCCATTTAAAAATTTTGTATGCAAGTCATACACTCAGCACCACACATTTCTCCCTTAATAAGCTTTGATAGTGACTCTTTAGCTGTCACAGAAAAACAGACTATGAACATATTTCATATTTTGCATGCATTCTATTAGAAATATACAGTATGTAACTTTAGTAATGCACTTAAAAGTAATTAACATAATTGTAAATCGGTAACTGTAATCTGAATGCAAGAATTGTATGTAATGCATTGCACTATATTTGACCTTAAAAGTAATTAGATTACTGTAGCTAATTACTTTGTAACCAATTACACCCACCACATATTGCCTGTGTAGAGTGTTCCAAATTGGTTGGTTACAGCATGTGGTTTCTATTAAGCTAGGATGTTCCCTTAGAAGGCGGCTGCCTATGCACCCAGTAGACAGCAAGGCAGCTCACTAGGTATTGAGACAGAGCCTAACTAACATTTCTTAATCCCAGAGAAATAGGATGCTAAATGTATCGCAAATGGATAATTAACAGTTTCCATACCGTTTTAATTTAAACTGGGCCTGCTGATACTTGGCAAAGAGGGCAGAAAATTGAATCATCCATGTGCATATAAAAATCACTGAGATTCTCCATCTTAATTAGAAATGATCTCGATTATATCTCATGTGCATCCACATTTACACATGCTGAAAAATCAAACATATGGTAATTACTGTTCTCAACGTCTCCCTCTCCAGAATTTGTTGTTGCTACTTTTATACCCACCGCATCTTGTTTCTCAGGAATGATTCACCTGTGTCTTTTTCCTTTACTCCTTACCTTTGTGCTATTGTTTATTTTTAAAGTTTGAATGCTATGAAAGATTGCCGTCATCACTGGGAAGGTCTTACCTTGGCATCAGTTCATCATGTTGTTTAAGCTGCAGTTCTTTTGTGTGAGCCGAGGTCTTTGATGGGAGTCTTTCTCTTTCCGAGACCTCTGCTCTGCGCACTCCTTTAGCATGAGAGATGTGCCCTGAAAATGAATTGATAGATCAACGTGGATGTGCACGGATATTATTACCTAAATCCAGATGGCCGTTCTGATGGCAACAAATGGTCTTGCTGCATCAACCCCACTGAGACAAAAACATTAGACGTGCAAGAACAAATTTGTCCTGGCACAGCCAGAGAAATGTAATTAAGATGATATTCGGTGCAGGATTATTATAGTCTTTCATGTTTAATCTAGTTTTTATTGTTATTTTTTATTTGTCCTTTCAACGTAGTTGAAAACTCTATAATTTCAATTCAGAATTGTTGCTGTAGTTTTAGTATAATTTTAGTTTTTCAGTGTTTTCTAGTTTTACAGTACATTTAAGTATTTTAGGGCAACAAAAAAAAACTAAAAACGATCTGCACACATACATTTTATGCCATTTACTTCATTTTCTCTCTGCATGTAAACACCTTTACCAGAGAACAATCAGATTATTATAAATCTCATGTAAACACTGATTTCTTGAATTGTCTGATTTATTTCTTTATTTTTTGTATAAACTGATACTGGTTGTTATCTGCACATTGGTGTGCATGTAAAATGTGCTCATTGATAATAACACTGCTTTGATGGATAAACAGTGATCTTGACAAATAGCTGTGTCTGGTCCTTAATTATTGCACCACCCATGAATGCAGCACTGGCCTTCATTTGTCAGAACTGCAGAGTTGGCGTGACCTTGCCGTGACATTTGTTGAACATAGAGGAATCAGAATGGGTATGAGGGTATGAGTGCTGTGGCCTGACCGACTGTGCTGTGCCTTGTTGCTCTACAGGAGGTGATGCAAATGGAAAGACAGCTGGGAGGTAGACTGATTGATGAGCCGCACGTCCTGCTTTTCAAAGATAGCTACCACAACCTGCGCCTCTCCATTCATGACATGCCCCAGTCTTACTGGAGGAGCAAACTTATCGCCGGATATCAGGTGGGTGCCTATATAACAACCTCACTTGCCTGTGTATTATATTTAGGTTCCATATGGTTTAAGCAGTTTTTCTTCCATTCTTTCATTCTTTTCCTACTCTCACCTATCCCAGCTAAATATGCAGAGACAACTATAAGTAAGCAATTCATTGGTTCATTTCTTCAAAAACTCTAAACTATGGATGTGCACGAGTAGTCAAATTTTCGAATGTTCGTTCTGCAATAATTATTCAAATAGTAAAAATACCAGAAAAGTTGTGCTTTCCTGGCCACATATACAGTGAGATGAATCCTGAACACACAAACTAAAACTGACAGTTATAACAGAATGCACTGGGTGGCGCTGTTGAGTGTGGACACAAGTTGATCACGTCTGTTGAGCAAACGGTTCAGTCAGTACATACGGATGGACACCAAAAAATTGGGTTATTGTGAGAATGTGACTTACTGTGAGAAAGCTGGGTTCTTGTTTAAATGTACTGGATAAGCAGTGTACACTTTACTCTCATATATGTGCAGTTCGTCAGAAAGCAGCATCCCCGTAGCAACGTAATCCCCGCGATGCTTCTGTAAACAACAAACATGGCATCCGAGAAAGACTATGCTAGCTGAGGTAAGGGACATAAGGGACTGTTGGCGACCAGATGTGGGCATGTCCAGCGACGCAACAAAGTTGAGAAATGTTTAACTTTATGCAAATTAAGTGCAACTCTCGGGAGCGACTGCCAATACGAGAAAAGATGGTAGAGCTCACGTGATCCTAATATTTTAATAATAATATTAATTGTAAAGTAACAGTGCTGTTTAGACTCTCCATACACACCAGCGACCTAACAGCCAGCCACTGGCGACATGCAGCGACAAAGTAGCTGGCAGTGTGAAAGCATTTTAATATAACAACACTGGCTCAACTGATGCTGTGAGTTGGGGCGGGACTATCTGTTTGTTCGATCAAGAGCAGACGGGGCTGTTTGAAAGCAATGTTTATCTTGTTGATATTTGTACTTTTAAAACTGTCTCTGTGAATGAATGCATTAGGGTTAACCAGATAAACTATTTTCCATGGGGGTGAATTTTAAGAGCTTGTGTGTTATGTGGGCACTCTGGGTTTTCTAACAGGGTGAGTGATCTGGTGTGTACTCCAGATTGCTGTAATTGGAAATTTCTCTGGTTTCGCCTCATTAGAGTATTTCTGAACGCACGGGAATGCTAAAGAAGCCCATTATAGAGTGAATTGGCGAGTAGGGACCCTCTGACGTCTGCTCTTAATAACATGCACAGCCTTGGCTATGAGTTAATGGCGTCTTGAGTTAAGAAGGATGGAGAGCTCTGCAGTCTTTCTAACCCACTATGCCCACCTCAGGACGCTTTCCCACTGGAGGATATTAAATATAGACCAATATGGAAATGTTCAAGGCTGCAGAGCCTGATTTCATGTACGTCCCCTTCTGGATCATGCATGCTAGACATCTAAGGGCCGTTTCTGGATTCTAGGGGAAAATCTTGGTGTAGATATGCTCCTCAGAGGATTTGTAGATGCCAGCTAACAGTGTTACAGCACAAATGTGTATAAAGAAAACATTTTCTCACTTCAACATCCCCTTTTTTTCTGTATATGCTTGCTTTCCCTGCAGTGGCACTTTTAAGTCTGTGCAACAGCTCCACCATTAGAGCGAATTGAGGTATTGCATATGCCTTTTATTGATTTGCCATTTGATTGACTAATGCGTAGTCTTATGTAGAATGTGTGTGTGTGTGTGTGTGTGTGTGTGTGTGTGTGTGTTACTCAACACAATTAATAACAAAGTGTGAGACAAGACCACTTTGGGTGTGTTGTAAAGCTAAAACAAATGTCTTAATCAGACTTTCATATTGAAAACATTGTTTTTATTTGATAGACTAAATGTCTTGTTTTAATTTGAGTTCGTATTGTTATTTCACTAAGGACATTAAATTATATCTGCTGTATTATTTTTACTAAAATATCCATTTTAAGAGGATTTTAAATCCCTTTGGAGAACAATTAGCTTTGATAGACGTTGGGCTGTTTTCAGAAGACAAGGAAACTACGTTTCTGCTCCGTTTGAAAATATCTGCTGCAATAGGTTTAGAAGAGCATTCATAGACTCGCACCAGCAGCCACAGCATCATAAATCATCAGGTGTTGGGCTTTTTTCTTTGTCTGCATCTCCTACTGACTGTCATATTCAACAGGATCTATTGTTTGCAAGTGCAGAACTATTAAAGAAGCGGAAAGGAGTGTATTATCTGCAGAGACTGAATTGTTCTCTCAATTTTATTTGTCAAACGCAAAGTTTGTTTCTATCGCAGCTTTACTTTTTGCCAAAATTTGTAAACTTTGACATGGTCCAGGTGTTGTGAGAAAATACATTAGAATACAGAAGTAAAAACCACTCCACAGATTTAATATTAACAAACTATAGTTTTTACAAGTCGTTTAGGACATCTACTTTGTGCACGATACAAGTAATTTTTCCAACAATTGTTTACAGACAGATTGTTTAACTTTTAAGTGACTATATCACAATTCCAGTGGGTCAGAAGTTTACATACACTAAGTTAACTGTGCCGTTAAGCAGCTTGGAAAATTCCAGAAAATTATGTCAAGCCTTTAGGCAATTAGCCAGTTAGCTTCTGATATGCTAATTGGCTAATTTGAGGTGTACCTCTTGATGTATTTTAAGGCCTACTTTCAAACTCAGTGCCTCTTTGCTTGACATCATGGGAAAATCAAAATAAATCAGCCAAGAAAAAAAATTGGACCTCCACATGTCTGTTTCATTTTTGGGAGCAATTCCCAAATGCCTGAATGTACTACGTTCATCTGTACAACAATAGTACACAAGTATAAACCCCATGGGACCACGCAGCCATCATAATGCTCAGGAAGGAGATGCATTCTGTCTCCTAGAGATGAACGTAGTTTGGTGCAAAATGTGCACATTAATCCCTGAACACTAGCAAAGGACCTTGCTGGAGGAAACCGGTAGACAAGTATCTATATCCACAGTAAAATGAGTACCATCTCGAAACCTGAAAGGCTGCTCAGCAAGGATGAAGCCACTGCTCCAAAACTGCCATAAAAAAGCCAGACTGTAGTTTACAAGTGCACATTGGGACAAAGATCTTACTTTTTGGAGAAATGTGCTCTGGACTAATGAAATAACTGTTTGGCCATAATGACCATCGTTATGTTTGGAGGAAAAAGAGTGAGGCTTGCAAGCCGAAGAACACCATCCCAAACATGAAGAATGGGAGTGGCAGCATCATGTTGTGGGGGTGCTTTACTGAAGGATGGACTGGTGCACTTCACAAAATAGATGGCATCATGAGCAAGGACAAATATGTGATATATTGAAGCAAAATCTCAAGACATCAGACAGGAAGTTAAAGCTCGGTCGCAAATGGGTCTTCCAAATGGACAATGACCCCAAGCATACCTCCAAAGTTGTGGCAAAATGGCTTAAGGACAACAAAGTCAATGTATTGGAGTGGTCATCACAAAGCCCTGGCCTTAATCCAATAAAAACTTTGTGGGCAGATCTGAAAAAGCATGTGTGAGCAAGGAGACCTACAAACCTGACTCAGTTACAAAATATAATGATAATTTACAAACCCAATTATTTATTCACCCCGGATATACAGATACTGTAGTTCTGCCCCAAACTCACACCACCGGTTGAGCAAATGTTAGTGTGTTGGTCTGGTCGGGATTCTCAAACAAACAGCAATGTTTTGATAGGGCCACTTTTCAGGGAAATCAACCTACAAAAAGGCTTACTTATAGTTGTCTGCAAATTAAGCTGGAAATGGAGAAGAATTTTAATATTGAAAAAATTACATCCTTAAATAAGGTAAAATGTGTTAAATGGAGCCGAGTTTAATAAATGAAAACGCAGGGGGCGGGGGATATAGACTTTTTCTAAATGGCAGGTTTCAAATTCTGTAGAGATATTCTTAGGTTCTGCAGGCACAGATTCCATGTGGACCTGCTCATGTCTTTATGAGTAATAATAATTCAATTCAATCAAATTTCTTTGGTCCTTCAGGAGATCCCGTTCTATCACATCTGGAGCGGCTCTCAGCGGACCCTCCACTGCACCTTCACACTGGAAAGACAGAGCCTGAGCACCTGTGATCTCACCTGCACGCTGTGTGTGTGGCAGGTAGAAGGAGAGGGACAGAGCTTCACTCTTGACTTCAACATCTCAAAGGTACCAGACAGTGAGCTTAAGTTTAGTTTGCCTCAACCACAGGTTTTAGATACCATGAAAGTTGGTCAGCTTTTACTGGTGTTCATTGCAATAGCAACTGACGCTGCATGGCTGACCTGCTTCGGAGCAAGTTTTGTTCTGGATTACAGATTGCTAGCAGATGCTGAACAAATCAGCTGTGAGTAAAATGACATCTCTGACACAATCAAGTCACTCCTCCATGTCCTTAAAGCACACTTTACAAATAAAATCGTATTATTTATTTAAGAATCTAAATGTAGATTTTTTCATGTATTTTATTTATTTTATTTTTAGTTGTATTTTAATTAAAATGTCATTGCTTTTCATTTACTCTGTTTAGCCACAGCAAAAATATCTTTGAAAATATAAACAATATATTAGGTAATCTATAAAACAGCCAATAAGATGGATTAATATGATGTATATTTTTTTAAATATTAAAAGCTCAAGATTGCTATAGAAAGGGGTGAATGCCACCCAAACCCCTTCTTTCTTTCATGAACTCGAGATGAAAATACACAATTTTACTTGAAGTAATATAAGGAATAAGCAATATAAGCAGTATGCAAAATCTGTCTTTTATAAAGAGAACAAATACATCTTATTATTGCATTTTTTCCCCTAAAAACAATGTACAAATTGTACATCAAGAAAGAGAAATAAAAAAAAACACAATGTTATTTTGAATAACCATTCACAACATATTCTATAAATAAAATGTGTAATTAATTCATTTACATTATATTTTATTTCAAATAAAGGGGAAAGAAAAGCATCACCTCCCTTTTTAATATCTAATGAGATAGGACATCATATCTCATAATTTTGTTCAAAAATCAAGAATCTGAAGAAACAATCTTATCTAAATTGCTGTATAAATGCATTTATGCCTGCTCTGAGCAGCATTAAAGAGTCTGCAGCTATGTTTCCATCTAAGTTGCTAATTACATTTTTGCAAAAAAACATAATATCACAAATACAATATGCGGATAAAGCTACGTTTCCATCCCATATGTTAAAAGCAACAAAATCGTCACATCTGGGAAAATTATAGCCACTGTGACTTATATTAATAAAATACTTGCGGTTTACAGGTCGCAGACAAAACACTCTAAAGAACTTTGTCTCATGTCTGGAAGTGACAGCGTGTCACACTATGTGTGTGGATCTCTATAAGATGTTTTTCAAACGTGTCAATAAACCTGCTCTACAGCACAGCTCAATATTGTATTAGACTTATTTGCTCTATAAACTCTATACAGGCTTTGGATTTTCTTGACACTGTTGATTTCAGAATAACCAGAGCAACATTTCAGATGCACTGATTGGTCCTCAGGTTAGTCCAGTTATGAAGGAGTTATTCATTCACATAACTTTTTTGATGCACATCTTGTATTGCTAATAAATTGAGTTTATTCTGTATCAAGACACTTGTGACCAACTTTCTCTGTCAATTAAGAGTTTGATCCCGAGGTTATAATTAGTTCACGAGCGCATTCACATGAATGAAGCGAACAGCCAATAGAGTGCGAGACAGCATGAGTCACATCTCACGAGAGAGTCAGTGAGTTCAGTGTTCAAAAAGCTACACTTTGATGTTGCACTGAGTTAGCGCTTTGGGAACAACTTTAGGTGTGACCAGCTGTGAATATGTGTGCAACACGTCAATGAAAATTGACCGGAATGTATAGCCTCTGCCGGTGACATCATTGGATGCACCTGTAGCAGGGCTATAAATAGATGCGTCACAGGTGCATCGTCAGATCTTTTGTCTTCAGATCACTCTGTGTGTGTATGCTTCATGAGCCTGTCAGAACTTTCTTTCCTCTGTTAGGAGTTAGAATTTGTTAGGCAGTGCACAGAAAACCTTTTCTCCTTTCCAAGAATGAGTGTGAAGCAAAGCAAGCAGTGTGTGTTCCCGTGTTTATGCTCTATGGCTGAAACGGACATGCACCAGTTTTGTTTTGTTTGTTTGGGGGAATAACATGCTGCTCTTGTGTTGGGGCGGGTGCGAGCATTGAGATCTGTTTACAGTCAAAATGTTTCGCCCTCATCTTGCTCATTTCCAAGAGCCAGCGCCCACTCTTTCATCGTGGGGCTCTCGCATTGTTCTGGCTGAGGAGCGAGAGACGGGTCCGTCCCTATCGCTCACTCTCTCCCCAGATCCAGCTGATCCTTCTCGTGAGCTTGAAGCGCGCTTCGGCACCTCTTCGGTTCACAAGGGGGACGCTAAATCTCTTGGGTCTGAGGACTTTGAGCACCCACCACTGAACATTACATGCACAATAATAAAGTGGCTGAGGAATTACTCGAGGAATAAGAGACCCCCAAACGCTCCAAACTAGAAGACAGATTTCTGTCTGGTGGCCAAAAAAAAAGAAAAGGGGAACACTATATCAGACCCTTCCTTTCTTTGATGACCACCATGACAAGCTTTCTCATTCATGGAGGAATTTTTATACATCCTGTGTCTTCGTGCTCTCGACGTCGACATATTCAACTATTGTAGGTGCCGAGACACGGGGGTATTCGGTGATGCCGCCGGTAGAAGAGACACTTGTGGGTTATCTCTCGCCTGGCTCGGCATCATCGCTAAAGAGACCCACTCTCCCCACAAAGCCGCGCAGGACCACCTCCACGCTTGTGGGGAAGGCTTATCAGGCAGCAGGTCAGGCTGGTGCTGCCCAGCACACTTTGGCAGTGTTACAGGCATACCAGGCTGGTCAAGCCACGGATCTGTCTCTCCGTGCGACCAAGCAGACAGCTCACGCCATTGGCCGGTCTATGTCTGCTTTAGTCAGAGAAACACTTATGGCTCAACCTGTCGGGCATCAGAGATAACAACAAAGTTTTCCTTCTCGATGCCCCGGTTTTGCCTTCTGGCTTGTTTGGTGACGCTATGAATATAGTTATCACCAGGTTCCAGGTGGCAAAAACCCTGATGGTTTTACACCCAGCCTTGTGGGGGTTTTGCAGCACTGCATCCTCGGTGATCCCTTTGGGCCTTTTTGCACATGAGACCGTTTCAGTTGTGGCTCGAAGCCAGGGGATTTCACCCAAGGGCCAATCCCCTAGGCTGATAAGGGCTACGCACCACGTGCTACGTACCCTTTCTATGTGGTTCAGACCCCGGTTCCTCACTTTGGGTCCCACTTTAGGTGCTTCTTGCCGTCACAGGTTGCTAATGACAGACGCCTCCCTGACGGGCTGGGTAGCGGTCTTAAGTGGTCATCCAGTTCAAGGGGAATGGGAGGGTCGTCAGCTCGATTGACACATTAACTGTCTCAAGTTAATGGCTGTATTTCTGGCCCTGAAATACTTCCTCCAGAGGCTGCCATGTCTTGGGTGCGGGTGGACAACACAGCAGTAGTCTCTTACATAAACCATCAAGGAGGTCTATGTTCACGCCAGCTCAACAGACTGGCACGACAGATTCTCCTTTGGGCCCAGGGCAAGCTTCTGTCAATCAGAGCAGTTTATATCCCTGGATGCCTGAATGTGGGAGCAGATTTTCTGTCTAGAGGTAGTGGAACAAATCTGGGTGAGATTTTACAGGGCAGAAGTGGACCTCTTCGCCTCTCAACAGACAGCGCAATGTCACCTCTACTTCTCTCTGAGTCACCCAGCCCCCCTGGGTCTGGACACGATGGCGCATACATGGCCCAGAATGCACCTGTATGCATTTCTCCGCTCCGGGGAGTCTTGGCCAGAGTTCTGCTAGGACCAGGACCCCTTCATGGGACTTAGCAATAGTCCTTGAGGGTCTGGTTGAGACCCCCTTCGAACCTCTAGATTCAGCGTTTGATAAACTTCTGACTCTCAAGGTGGTTTTTCTTATGGCAATCACCTCTCTAAAAAGAATTGGGGATCTACAGGCTCTGCCTATCTTGCCAGCCTGCTTAGATTTTGTCCCAGGAATGGCTAAAGCAATTTTGCACCCTCACCCTGTCTACCTGCCTAAGGTTCCTTTCTCGACTTTACATCCGGTCACTCTCAAAGCCTTCTGCTCCCCGCCATTTACAATACCGGAGCAGGAAAGACTTCACAGACTTTTTCCAGTCTGTGCCCTTCAGACTTATGTCCACCACACTAGCCAGGTGCATAAGTCAGGGCAACTATTCGTTTGCCATGGGGGCCGCAACAGGGGGTCGGCCGCCACCAAGCAGACTGTCGCATTGGGTGAGGGATGCTATAGCGCTGGCCTACGAGGCGTGCGGTCAAGCTTAGCCAGTAAGTATCAGGGCTCACTCTACCAGCCTTGGCTAGAGGTGTCCCTCTGCAGCATGTTTGTGAAGCGGCAGGCTGGTCCTCTCTGCACACATTCATAAGATTTTATAGTTTGGATATTCGTGCCACTCCGGGCTCTTATGTCCTTGAGTCAACATCACAATCTCTGTGAGACCTCTCGCGCTCTTGTGAGCACACTACGCAACCGTAAGGGGTCCGGACATCCACAGTGCGGCAGCGTGGGTATTCTCGTTCCCAAAGCGCTAACTCAGCGCAGCATCAAAGTGTAACTTTTTGAACAGGGAACGTCTTGGGTTACTTGACTGTAACCCCTGTTCCCTGATAAAAGCGGAACGAGATGCTGCGCTTCATTGCCGCACTGGGATGCCCCAGGACTGCTCTTCAGACAAAATAACCCGAGACGATTTACTTCTCCACTGAAGATGATTATGAAAATTATGATTAATTATAAGTATTTAAACATAGTTACAACACCACAAGAGGATGTTAAAAAATTCACGAAATGAATAGTCACTATGAAATCTATATTCACTATGAAATGGAATAATTATAATACTTTTAAACAGCACAGAAGATCACTTGTAAATGATAAATAATCTGAAGGCATTTACACATCAAGAAGAAACATTGCTGCTGCTGCTGCTAGAGCACGAAAATAGATAATTAAATAACTTTATATAGGTCCACAAAAAGAACATTCAGTCTTGTAATTTTAAAAGTTTAATTTTAAATGTATTGATTTTTATTAAAAGCTTTAGTATTAATTGAAACTAACATAATATCATACTATACTATTAGACATTAATACAATATTGAATAATAAAAATGTGAGCAATTGGAAAATGAGTAGATGGTATGCACTAATAAAGTCTTATTTGTTCTTTCTTTCTAGCAGCATAAGAAACAATAAAAACATTTTGTGTGCTAGTGTGTGTCTATTGAACTTTAAGTGAAATACTGTATAATCATGGCATCTCTCCCAACAAAACGTAATAAGAAGGGGTTTGGGTGGCATTCACGCTTTTCTGATATATATATATATATATATATATATATATATATATATATATATATATATACATACATGGTATATTGTGGAGTGATTATGTTTTTATATTTTAAAGTAATTTGAAAAATGTCTTTAAACAAATGCAAGATTGACAAAGTATATTTCTTGCAATAAATAATGATCATAAATAGCTTATTTAGTACATTTATAAAATTGTCTTGTTGAAGTGCACTTTAAGTTGGAGTGAGAGATACTGGGGGTAGTGACTCTCACTTTGCTCTCGGCTGATTGGTCCAGAATCTGGATGAGATCTCTGATCAGGAACATAAATTGCTCCGGAGCAGGTTTGCCGATTAGTGTATGTTACTATGTTGAGGAACCCCGATGAAAGCCTATCAACTTTACTGGTACTGCAAATTCAGAGTTCGCTTAAAATAAGTTTAAATTTACCTAGCTAGCTGCTTAATCCTGCTTTATGACATAGGCCACAGGTCATCTGCACATGCCTGAGATTATTTTTAACAATTTCCCTAAACATTGATCAGCGAATCTGAATGGGAAATTTGAATTTGTTTAGTCATGTACATGACATTTTTTTTATAAGATTATTAATAAGATTGTTTAACTGTTATCCAAAACCTAGTTCAGTGAATTTAAATGTGCTATTTTGATTTAAATCTGAATTTGAGTGGAATTTGAATCATTTTTACAATTTTTAACCATTTTTCAAAACCTATCGTAGAAAACCACCACAGATCTTAAGAGTACAATTCCTGTGAAGTCCTGAACCAGCATTTTAATGCTTCCTTCCTTCACCTGTAAATTACTGTGGTAGCAGTTTCTGTCTAAATCATCTTCTCTAACTCCTCTGATGTGTTTACTGTCCAGGACATCAGACCACTGGACTCTGATTTCTTGTTGATGGACAACTGTACTCCTGCCCTGGCTGGCCCGAGTGCTTTCCAGATCCCATACCTCATTCGACAGAAGATCTGTAACAGTCTGGACACCCCCTGCCCCAACGGAGCAGACTGGAGACTACTGGCCCAGAGCCTCAAGCTCGACAGGTAAGATGTCTTATGGATTTCAGAAGGTCCATTCTTCGAGATCAACAATGGATGTTCTTTTACAAAAGCTGAGTTGTGATTTTGGTTTGGGTTGGGTAACTTTATTTTGAAAAACAGTATATGGCATCTTACACTACCAGTCAAAAGTTTGGACGCACCAGCTATTCCACCTTCTCACATTCTTTGTTATTACTGTTTTCCATGTTAACAGTAGTAAATTCATAAAAACTCTGAAATAACACATGCAAATATGGAAATAATGTAGTGTACAAAAATGTTAACTCAAAACTCTCTTATAAAGTATTTTAGCTTCTTCAGAGTAGCCACCATTTCCACACTCTGGGCATTCTCTCAGATAATTCCATGAGATTCCCATCTGTATCCACCTCCAATGCGTTATAAACTGTATTGAAGGAAATCCTACAGTATGTATGATGGGCAGTTGATGTCATCAATTTATATTTGTCTACAAAACTAATTTCAAGCATTAACACTCAAATCAGATTGTGTTATTGCATCTCTGTACTTGCATTTTAAATACAGACTTCCACAGGAAATAGCAAGGCAGTGATTTAATTACTGTCCCATTGAACTTCCTACTGGTAATGGAACATAATGGGCAGACTTCATTTGTCTGATAATGTTTACTTGCTCCAATTAATTATAATTTAAAGGGTTGCATTGTGTGTTCAATTAGCACACTGGCCCAAAACGGTACATTTTCATTTATTTAGCACAGAATTCACACAGGTCGAAATAGTTTTAATGGTTTTCACTCATGACACTCCTTGGAAAATGTTTTTTTTTTTTTTTGTTGGTCTTAAAAGCAATGGTTACTAGAAAATACAACCTTTTATCAGTAAAAACCTGAGATACAGAAAAAGGCCATTAGATTGAACAACCCAATTCAGCTTCCTTTGGGGATGGATCTCGCAACATCTAATACATTGCAGAAAGGGTCTTGCTTTGTTCTTATTGATCAGCTTTGATCCGAAAGGTTCAGGGTGGTCAATGGTAAATGTCACACACAACTGGGCTTTACCCTTTTTAGAGGACTGAGAGCCAGAGTAGATAATTCATCAAATAAAAATGCAGTGCTGTTTAGCAAAGGGTGTAAAACCTATATTCTGCAGAACCAAGTTTTCTTTCATTGGTAAATAGCATCATATCCAGAAAGTCTGTGAATACATGGGAATGTAAAATAGTAGATGTCACACATTTTTACATGGACCAACTACAATAATATGTTCATAATATCTGGGTTTGTTTTTTCGAATGTAATGACAAGGAGATTTATGTATTGGCTTACAGTGCAAGATAAGCTTTTTGATGCAGTTTATCTTGGAGAACAATAACATTCAATCCTTCATTAACTTTTTACACTAAAACAAATGTAACCATTAATTGCGTCCCCGTTATACAATAGTTTCTATTGTTTCCAGTTGTAAAGCAGAAATTGATCATATCCCACCACCCCCCACAGCCACACCGATCAACCACAACATTAAAACCACCTGCCTAATATTGTGAAGGTCCCCCTCGTGCCACCAAAACAGCACCAACCTGTACCTCAGAAAAGCATTCTTAAATGATATTCTTCTCTCTACAATTGTACAGAGCAGTTATCTGAGTTACTGTAGACTTTGTCAGTTTGAACCAGTCTGGCCAATCTCTGTTGACCTCTCTCACAAACAACACATTTCCATTCACGGAACTGCCACTCACTGGATCTTTTATTGTTTTTGGCACCATTCGGAGTAAATTCCCAGGAGATCAGCAGTTACAGAAATACTCAAACCAGCCCATTTGTACACTGCTCAAAAGTAGTGAGAAGAATATCATCTCCGAATGCTATTCTGAGATGCGGGTTGGCACTGTTTTGCAACGTGAGGGGGACCTACGCAATATTAGGCAGGTGGTTTTAATGTTGTGGTTGATATATATACAATACAGTGTATATATATATATATATATATATATATATATATATAGTTTGTTATATAACATTTGACTGTTAAAATACATTCTTCTCTGCTAGGTTATTATGCCGAGATAGCTATATGTAAAACATTGCTTTGATTGTTTAAGCATTCTGACACAGCAACATTGGCTCAACCAATGGCAGTTTGGGGTGGGACTAAATGATTGGAAACCTGTTTGAAAATTTGGATGAATTTGGTGATTTGTAGTGGAGTACAAATTACACTTCCCCTGGTCCTAAAAAAAACAACAACAGGCTTTAGGCTATTTTCTTTATTTTTGATCTTTTTTCTTTTGATTTTTTGGGGTGAGATTTGTGCATCTCTTGTATGTCATTTCCATTCTCTGTTTCCTCCAGGCACATGAGTTTCTTTGCATCCAAATCAAGCCCCACATCAGTGATTTTGGACTTATGGGAGGCCCAGCACTTCCACAACGGTAATCTCAATCAGCTCGCTGCCGTGATGGCTGAGATTGGCAAGCAGGAGGCCATGATATTCCTGGTGTCAGACGGGGAGTGTTGACACGTTCAGACTGGAGCTGAACAGCCGTGTCTCTGAATGATGGGGAAGGGGAAGGACGTGACCCTCTGCTCGCTCCACCAAACAAGAGAAACAAATCAAAGAACAGGGTTTACCCAACTATATGAGGCCACTTCCCAAGTGAATGGGTAAAAATAGAAAAAACAAAAACAAGACCAGGCGCTGGAGAAACCTGGCGGGGCTTTTAGATGTACTGTGAACTGAGACGAAATGCCCCTCTTTGTGAACAAAAATCCATTTGTTTAAAAAATAATGGTGTATAGTGAATTTCAAAATGGTTCTGGCCCTGCTCTCAATCACATCTGACCAATACGTCTTCTCTAACCACTTTTATGTTAATATCAGACTGGAAACTGAAATTAAATTGGTTGAAAGATCTCATATGGGACATGTACGCTATATACAGTAGGTAAGGTGAATATTTTGCAAACCAATTCAAATTAGTGACATGCATTTTGTAAATGTGAACCATTTAGTGATATGCAAAAACATATCTATGGCTGTGCATTTCAATTTTCAGATAAAAAAATTGCGGTAAATTTCAGGTCAAGAACATTAATGATGAAAACAAAAACTGTGTTTTTCGTAAGAGCCATCAGTTCTCTTCTGCCCTTGTGCACTTAATGTGTCTATTCTACTACATGAAGCCATAAAAGTCCAAAATTCACCTCGATGCAAATGAGTACGTTCCGGTCCAGATGGATAATCGGTAAATAAGCACAGGATTCTGTGGATTTTTGGAATGGGTGATCAGGGACCTCCGACTTTTTCATAACTGTTTGAAGAACACCATGTTTGTTGTTGCTTTTAACAAGAGACTGGCGGTTTGAAGAAAAAAAAAAAAAATCGTCAGATATTCTACAAAGCATTTCTCACAACCCTTTCATGTTAGTTACATTCTTAGTTTAGTAAGGTTTTCTTCTTTCATAAACAGAAAATGCAATACTAACAAATGTTTTATTGCTGTTCTCATTCATATTTAACGGTTCTATGTTTCTCGGAAAGCCGTTTTGGCTCCAGGGCAAATTGTTATCTGTAGGGGAAAGAATATTTTCATCACCCCCTAAAACGCAAAGTTCCGTACAGGAAACATTCATCAAAACTCAACAGCGGTTTTATTTATCATGAATTGGACCATTGCATGTGTAATTTATTCTGCATAACTGTCAGTCTGTAAATTCACAACACATCTTAACCCTCGGGTCCTATGAATGTGCAGTATGATTGTCTCAATTTTTGAACATGAGAGTGTTTTGTTACAAATGAAGGATGATCTGTAAAAACTGTGGGTCACAAATTGGCCACAGTCATCTTGATGATAGGCCACGGAGACGATTGGAAGAGTGAGGCACATTCTCTCAACAGCAAGTTGAGTATAGGAATAAACAGGCCTGTTTCACTCCCTTAAAAGGCCAAAATGTGCTCATAATGTACGTTCTCATATTTTGTATTTTTTATTTTTTTTACCTGGGTTCCCTTAAAATCACATGGTGGTATTTGTTCAACAATTAACCAGCTAATTGTATTATTATATTTTTTTTCTATGAAGGTTATCATGTCTTGTAGATATGTACTCCTTTAGTTAATATATGACATCTCTGCAGCAACCAAAGTGTATGAGCCATCTGAAGCTTTTATTTCATATGTATGCCTATATATCAAATAATGTCATTCTTTTTATAGCACATTTATCATTCTGAATTAACCATCAACCATTTTCATTAAAAATGTTATGGCTTGTGCGTCAGGCAACATCTTAATTTTGGAGAGGTAAAACAATTTAAATATTTAATATCACACTTTGTAAAGTAATTGTAAATTATATTTTAATAATGAGCCAAAAAAGACAACTGACGTAACATTTGTCAAAGTATAACCTGTGAAGTGTTTGCCTACTGTACTGTTGGTTATAGCACTGAGTTAATTCTTTCTGCAGTGTTTGAGGTTTAGACTGTTTTTTTTGTTTTGTTTTATTTCAAGTTTGTACTCCGTTATTTTTTTTTTTTTGTCCATATGCTGGTGGTGTATGGGTAAAAAAAATATCCTCAAATTCCTTAGAAATCTTAACACAAAACAGTGACTGTAAATTATACGTAGGCCTACCTGTGAGAGAATTGAGACGATGCTACCGAATGCATTTTCAAAATAAAAGTCAGTTTCGTAACCCTCAGGTTTGCAAACGGGTTAAGTTCACGCAAACACATTTTACATGTTTTTAAACACTTGTTATATACTGAATGCATAAGGCCCTCACTGAATCCATGCCCAGTCTTGATTTCTACAACATTACTATGGTAAAACTGTGGTTTATTTCCGTAAGGTTTAAACAAACAGGGTGACAACATTATTGAACAAATTTCTACTTATTTTATTCTCTAATAAAAGAAACACCCTATTTTATAAACTGCAGCAATTAACTAAATATTTCACTTCAGAAATGAAGGTAAAGTCCCTTTAAGGCTGTGCAGGGCTCAAGTGAATCAGTGAATCATTTATTTGAACTAGTTCACTTACATGAACCATCAAAATGAACTGACTCACCAAAATGAATCAGAATTCCAAAGGCTTAATATAAGAGAAGAAACGGTTTAGGATTTCTTAGATTCCGATTTTTCATGTCCGTTTCATGCGAGTTTCTGCTGTTCCTCTTCAGGCCAGTAGAGGGGGACAAAGCAAAACGCGGTTATCACAAACGGTGTTTACGTGCATGTTTGATCTCTCCCTCGGCTCCATTTGCAGTTTAATGTGACAAATATAGTGTTTTGTGATGCTACGCCACTACTCGTTGGAAAATGTAGCTTGTTACTGGAAAACAAAACAGCGGAGCCAAGTTAGTAGCGGCATTACTCCCTAACACCAATTCTGTCTGGGCCTGTATATAAGTGAATTTCTCACCAATCTGCGTGCATTTTAAAAATCATTCCAACAGCCCATTGCTGGCTGATCTCATGATACTCATTCTTCAAGGAGAGTCGATCTCTTTTCATGACTGTACATTCTGTCAGCCTCATTCATAGCCGTTCCATGTAAATGAATGTGTGCCGTTTCTTTCCACTGAGTTCCACTTTCTTTTTGAACTGAAAACAGTAGAATTGTGTACCTGTGAATGTTCTTCAATTCGATTTCTTAATTCAATGTTCCTTGCCTTTCTGCAAGTCAAAATGCTGTATTTATTACATGCCAGAGCGCTTATGCAATTGTACAATTCTTTTCTATTATGTTCTTTTTTGTAAAGTTTTCAGTTTCCTCGTCAATGTAAATTGTCGTCAATGATTTTGTGGTCATAGGAAGCCCTCTTTCGCAGATGGTTTTCTATACTCTTTGGACAATATGGATTTGTGGGTAGAATTTTTGAAATTCGTTTCTAAGTGCTTTCAAGTATTTACTTGGCCTTATGTATATATATATATATATATATCTATGAAATTTCAGAAAATGGTATGTATAGTAATTGAACCCAAAATGGATGTAAATAAATTATATATTGTTACAAGAGGGGTTTGGGTCATCTGTGCAACTGTATTTCATGACAGATGTTTGACTTCACAAGGAATGATTATATGTGAATGCCACAGCCTTTTAATTAATCAAGATTTATAGAGCCAACATTGAAAGGCGGATAGAAAATGCTATTCCAGTGATATTCGTATGATTAAGTAGGCAAAGTCAGCACACGGCAAGATGACTGCAAGTGATTTATTGACTAAATGTCTAATATAATTTCACATAGAAACATCTCAATGTGCACAAAAATACAGCAGTTTTGAAACACGCACACATACTAGTTTAAGGTTGCAAAGCTATAAAAAAAAAGGCACTTGATACATAAAACATTGTCAATACAAAAAAGTACAAAAATGGAGCTGTTAGCTCAAATATATAGCTTTCTAAGAACACGATATTGGAGTGTTGCGTTTATTGGGCATAGGAGATTGTGAAAAGGGAATGATGGGATTGAAGTTCCTGGCAGCATCTGGTGCGCACACACACACACACACACACAAATGTACCAAAATATATTAAAAACAGCTACTGTGACTGGAGAGAGGGGATACAGACAGGTGTACTATAGAGACTACAGTAGCTCCAAAAATTACTACTATCCATTACCAACTTGCAGACTCCTTTTAGAGCATCTTACAAAACCTGTTAAAGGAATGTTCCTGGCTCAATCAACAGCATTTGAAGCATAATTGATTACCACAAAAAAAAATTACCATCCCTCATTCATCTAAAAACTATTTACAGTAAGGCACTTACAATGGAAGTGAATGGGGCCAATTCATTAACATTAAAATACACACTTTGTTTTAAAGTATTGCCAAAAGATGTAAACACAATACGAGTTAACATGATTTTAGTGTGATAAAATAGCTCGTTAGAGCCTAGTGTTGCTTTGTCATTGCAACTAAGTTGTAATATTGGCTATAACTTTACACTGATATGGTTAGTCTGCGATTTTATAACACTAAAATCATGGAAACATGAATATTGGTTATGTATTGGTGGCTATACATTTGAAACAGTTTGCATTTTAATGTTTATGGATTGGCCCTATTCACTTCCATTATAAGTGCCTTACTGTAAAGAATATTTTATTTATTTTGTTATATACACACACACAATATTATTTGCTATCGATTGAGCTATTCTTTTAAGAACATGCCTGGGTCATGGTTCACCCCAAAATCTAAGGAAAGAAATATTAAATCTAATTATATTTTGATTAAGGAGCATTATGCCGATTTTTAAGACCACTGTGTGTATATATGTATATATTTATTTATTTTGCATATATACTTACATTCATGACAATAAAGCACCCACACACCCACCTAATTCTCAATACAGTTAAGCAAAAAAAAAAAAAAAAATATATATATATATATTATTTATATTGAACATCTAAAACATACATATTGGAAGTATTTTGGACTTTTTACTGATTTACATAAATAATGATCTTATACAATACAGTTGCATTATTGAGAATCCCAACTGACAATGTGAATCACAATGTGTTTTCGTTTGATTTTGGGATGATGTGTAAACATGACATGTTTTTGTAATATTCACCCCTTAAAAAAAAGAAATGGCCAATAAGACAATGAGCCAATATGAACAAATGCTCTTAGTCACTGGGTGACCATATAACAGCAGGTTTCATTTGCAGCCAATGAAAACACTGTTTTGATGGTATCATAGTCCTTTCCTTAATTAGAAGTACCTATCTGATTAGAACAGATGAATGTGGTGTGTTTTAGTATTGAAGACATGTAGAGACTATTGGGTGGGTCAGGATGAAATGCATGCAATCAGTGCTAATGTATTTCAGTGCAGCTGCCAGGGGCGTTTTATTCCTCTGTGGTTTGCCATTACCTTAAGTACCCAAGCACAGAGAAAGTAGGCTGAACAGCATCTAGGAGGATTGAGGGGCCACTTTCAGATCCTGTCTGAGTAGATCACATGTTCAATGCTTTAGTCTACAATACAGATTGTACGGCTCCGAAGAGAACTACACTGCTTCACTCATTATATGGAAACCGCTTTGTCCTTTTTTGTGAGGAGAGGACAGAACTTTGGACGATGACTACACATGTGGGTGTAGATGAGATGGGTGAATCTTACACAAACAGGTCCAGGTTTTTGTATACAGATTGTATGTATATATGTATATATATATATATATTGTTTTGGCCAACAAAAATTAAGCCTATTTTAGTATGACTATTTTTATTCATTTTTCATTGTGACAGTATTTTCATGACAAACATTTTCCTACAAAATTCCCATGACTGTAATACGTCTAGATGTTTTAAAGGCTATTTTTTTATTCCCATTTTTGCAATGTTAATTCATTTGATTTAATTCATATAAATTTACAGTATATAATCATTTAATATTTTAGATAATTTCTTCTAGTTACTTGAAATATATATATATATATATATATATATATATATATATATATATATATATATATATATATATATATATATATACTTATCTCTTTATTTTGAGGTGAAATATGGCCCAGACAATCATCTCTGATCAGTGTATGTAAAGATAACTGAGCCATGGAGGCTTAGTGGAACATAAGAGGAACAGGTGTTTAAGAAACGTCAGAAATACTGAAAAGAAAGTATTCTTTGAGGTGGAGAGGAGTCAAGGAGGGACAGCTAAAATACTTCAAAATACCATGTTATCCATACCTACCAGTGGTGGTTCTAACAGTTTGTAAGCTGCTCATTCCAGTTGAATGACTGGCATCGCAACAGCAAAACTGAGGCCAGTCTACCTGCTAAGCAAACTACTAAAAAAATCAGGTCCATGCTTTGCTGAATGACACATTCTTTGTGAATGCAGATCGAAGTGAAAGTCAGCGTAGCTACTATATTCATCACTCTATCAGTCAGCCATATGTTACAGGCTTCAAGTCAAGTACTTAGTCTTGTTTGGCATGTAGACCCCCCCCCCAATCTCCATTCTTGCCCCTATCCCCTGAAGAAAAGAGTCGGAGCCTCACACTGGAGTGAAGGCATGGCTTTTACACAGCGGCTTATCTTTCTTGGAATAGAACGTCTTTCCCTCCAGATTAATTTGACAGATCTGGAAAGATTAAAAATAATGATTACGCAAGAGAAATGAATCAAACTCTGAAGAGCTAAAACAAAAGGGACTATTAAGATACCATTATATTATTTCAGAAAACGGCATCATGGGATTTCTGATTTCAGTCATTAGACAAATCACATGATTCAGCATTCTTTCAAACAATAGTTTTCCATGACCATGGAAACCCTGGAGATTAAATGCTTAAGAATAGTCTAATATTAATCAGAATTTGGTCATTCAGTATTAAAATTATGTTCATATACATCATGTAAAGATTTCTAGGAACATGGATATTAATCTGGTAAAGACAGTTGGTAGTTGCCTGTATTATTCAGGATTTGTGGTTAAGTAAACACATCAATGACCACTTTTACATACACATCATTTTATGCATATTCCGAAAGCCTTGTGAATACAAACACAGGGCTATATTTTCGTGAGCGCGCAAAGTATAGCGCTACATTTTCGTGCCAGCATAAAGCACAAGTGGCCATGAGTGGGAGTGTTTGCGCTATTGCGGGTGTATGCACGCAAACTGGGTGTTTTGTATGTTAATGATGTGGCACAAAGCGCAATTTGATCGGGATAATGCACAAAAAAACTTCATTTTAAATTCTTTGAATTAATTGCATACCGTCCATTTACAGTATCAACTTCTTATGGATGTGCTTTCTTTGTTAATATCACCAGTGCTTTAGGGAATAGACTATATAATAGGACAAAGATGGTGGAATCATCATCAAAATCAAAATTAAAAATTCACTTGAAACAGCCCATTTGTGTGTTGCATGGGCGAATTAATGGTGGTGGCGTAGTGGGCTAAAGCACATAACTGTTAAACAGAAGGTCACAGGTTCGATCCCCACGGCCACCAGCATTGTGTCCTTGAGTAAGGCACTTAACTCCAGGTTGCTCTGGGGGAATTGTCCCTGTAATAAGTGCACTGTAAGTCGTTTTGGATAAAAGCGTCTGCCAAATGCATAAATGTAAATTAGCCAAACCCACTTGCACCTAGACTTAGCATCTGCTTGCATGAAAATACCAAAAGTTCATGGCCATGCCCATTGACTTTGCACTTATGAATAACGGCATAGCGCTGTGCTATGAGCCCAAATTCGGAATAAAATAAGACAGATGTATTCTCTACTGGAAGTCATTAAAATGGTCATTTAAGTTCTACATTTTGAGTAACTCTACACAGTAATTTAATCAATTCAATAAATTCTCATTCATGTCCTTGACATCAGCACACCAGAGCACAATATACAGAAAAATGTAGGCCTAGAGACTCTTACAATGGTTTTATCCAATTTCAGGTGTTTATGAAACATCATCAATACTTTAAAGTGCAGTCATCTTGAAGATGGAGAGGAGTCAATGTGGGACAGCTAAAATACTTCAAAATACTGTGTTGCCTGTTTTTGCCATTAGCTGTTATAACAGTTCATAAGCTAATAATGGTTTCAATTATTATAATACAGGCATATATTTCAGCTGTCCTATTCAGATTTGAGCTATTGGCTTAATTGGGTTATAGCAATCAAACATGCTTGTTTGGTACATTCATATTCGGAATATGACCAATTTCTGATTAATATAGGAATTTCTGGTGCATCTTAAGGCAGTCACTGTGTCTGGAGACACAGGACTTGGGGAATATTTCCTGATAATGTTGTGTGATGCAGAAAGTTCAAGACTGAGTTTTGGGACTAGTCCCAATGCATCAAAATTACTTACGGCACAGACAAAGCAAGTGTCATGCCAGCTGTAGCCCAACGCCTCTAGGAAACGGTCCCCTGCATCAATCTTGAAGTCACAGCCATGGCACTTGGTACCAAACATCTTTTCATAGTCTTGGGGGGAAAAAAAGGGAATATTAGCACAAAAAGGAGGAAATGCTTGGTCAGACTTGGGAGAGAACAAGACTGAAGAAGTTTCAAACAGATAAAATAGATATGTTATTTGGAGGAAAACAAAAGGTGCTCATGTGGCATATGCAGGTTCGAATCTGGCATGTGATATTTCCCGATCCTGTTTCTTGTCCTATCTGTCACAGTTTCTGTATGTAAAATTGGGAAGGTTATCAGAGCCGTGGCCTAGCAGACAGCACACATACTGTGACACGTGGTGCCAAAGTGAGCAAAATTGGTTCGAATTCAGCTCATAACATTTCCCAATCCCGTTTCCGCCTCTAAAAGTGGCAAAAATAATTAAGAACACTTGCCAAAGCTATGGTATAGCAGCTCAAATGCTTTGAGCTTTGGTGCTCACGTGGGCAACACAGATTCAAATTTGGCTCACAAAGTGTTGAAACATGTAAAAAGCAAAACCACAATCACAACATCACAATTAAACCTAGCTAACAATATGAATTCGTGGCACTTGGTGCCAAACATCCTCTGCAAAATTCTGCAGAGAGAACAAACAAACCCAGAAAGGGCTGATTAGCACAGAGAGGAGCAAATGCTTGGTCAGAAACGGACAGAATGAGCTGATGAAAAAGTTTCAGAGAAAGAAATGTGTTATCGGAGGAAAAGAGAAGGATTACATTTTCTCAGTCCTTACATGCTTGCTATGTGATAACAGAAATACCTGGATATACTTATGGATTGCCCCAGTTTTTCCCATTATGGAAAACTTAAAAGTGGCAGGCTTTAGGTGCCATACTCAAGGCAAGTGGTTTAGAATACAATCCTTTTAAGATGCTGAGACCGCAGCTATTTTATCAACATGAGCTCTCTCTTTTTTTATTTTTAACAGAAACAGCTGCCCACTTGCTGCTGACACAAGAGCAAAAGTCTTCAAAGCTGTAAAGCACTGTAACTGCAATGCAAGCCCATTTACATAATAAAGGCTTGCACTTTCTTTAGATTTAATGTCTGCTTATGTAAGATTAGGAGGCCAACAAATGTGACAATGTGATTAACCGCACAACATAAATATAAATTGCAGATTGAGGTGGCTGAATTTAGCAACTTTCCACCATTTAGAAAATAAATCGAATGGCCAAGTATGCCTTAACACAATGCAACATTTTCTACTTAATTCAAATGAATATGAAAGTTGTTAGTGAAGTGGCCTAGTGTTCAGACCATGTGGGCATCGCAGGTTCAAGCACAGCATGCAATGTTTTTCTGGTCCCATTTCTGCCTATCCTCACCATTATTTCCCATCTTATATTCCCTGTTCCTATAAATACATACAGTGTGTCAAAGTAAAATTGCTGTCAGAACTATGTCCTAGTGTTTCACACACATACTCCAAAACATTGCGCTATGGTGCTCATTCGAATACAACTTGCAACATTTCCCAATCCTGTTTTCTCCCGCCGATCTCTTACAGGCCGTTCAGATAGAGCGTGTTGTTGCACAAAAAAAGCAAGATTTTTACATAGAAAAACAATTGAGAAACAGCCCAGATGAAAACATACTTTGTGTGAATAGCCACTTATTGTTTCTATAAACAGTGTCTAAAATAAAAAAAGACATGAAAAAAGACTTTGGCATTGCAGTTACCACACATGCTCTGACACTATCAGCTGTGGTGTATATGTGGACAACTTGGGTTCGAATCTGGCTTGCGACATTTTTATTAATTGTCGAAGGTCCAAAAAAATCTGAAAAATAAAAAGTTACGTAAAACATAACTAATGTTTTTAAATCGCACATCAAGCGAAAATCAACAACTCTCCACTAATGGGGTATTTAAGTATATTCTCAACCATATAAAGTGTTCAGAGAAGCTCCTAATCGATGCGCAGGGCCGTTATGGAGCAGGTTTGATGTCTGAAGTGAATTTGCAGCATTTTAATGATTAAACGCTGTGGGAGCCGCTCTCTGCTCTCAGTAGTGGCTGTTGATAAGATGTGCGGCCGGGCATGTGAGAGGAGCAGCGGTCACTCACCTCTCTCGCAGTATGGCTCTCCCTCCTCCATATAGAATGCCTGGTTCCTGATGGGCATTTTGCAGGCGGCACACAGGAAGCATTGGACGTGATAGGTCAGCTTCAGGGCATGCATGATCTCCTGTGAAGTGGACAGAGGGGTGTGAGGGCACTATACACACCATCTAACAAATCACACTTCAAAAATCAGTCCATCACTCTCACACAAACTCGCACAGACAATTTAACCCACTGATCTTGTTCTGCCTCGTCAAATATTGATATGCATTCAGATTCAACATCAATTTTCCAAAATTTTGCGGTTATGCAAAGCCGTCATTGCTGCTACTCTTTGAAGTAGTTTAAGAAGTTCTGAACATTTTCTTATAAATTGTAATAGCAATTTATCACGTTATTAATGTCCTGGCTATACATTGTGATCAGTTGAATGCCACTTTGGTGAATAAAAGTACCAATTTCTTTCCATAAGAGCAAAATCTGTACATTATTCCAAACTTTTGGCCACCAGTGTGTGTGTGTGTGTGTGTGTGTGTGTGTGTGTGTGTGTGTGTGTGTGTGTATATATATATATATATATATATATATATATATATATATATATATATATATATATATATATATATTAATCAAAGTTTTGTGACAAAATACTGTTTATGTTAAGCATTCACATATATGCATTTGGCAAACAATTTTATCCAAAAAAAAAAATGTACAGTACAATCAATGTATACATGTTATCAGAATGTACATTCTCATCGAATCCATAGCAATGGTGTTGTTAGGGTCATGTTCTTCCAGCTGAGCAACAGGAATGACATTTATAGTTGTAATAGCAAAGTTATTATAAAGTGTCAACTGTTACAAGTATCCTCAAAGTGCATAATTTTACAACTCTGCCACGCTGTTTGAATAGTTCAGTGCCAATTCTGCTGTGAAAAGATGTTTGTATTGCAGAACAGCAGGAAATGCTCTCACCCCAGTTATCTTCTTTTTGCATTTGGCACAGTTGGGTGAATAACGGTTGTCGTAGCACTTGGTGCAGTAAATGGAGCCCTTTTCCTCAAAGAAGCCCCCCTCGTCCAAGAGCTTTTTACACTGACAGCAAGTGAACTCCTCTGGGTGCCAGGAACGGCCGAGCGCCACCACGTAGCGTCCCCTGGAAGACACGCATACAAACACTTACAGCAAGCCTTACAACAAAAGCCTTTTGCGTCTAAGTGAAAGGATCAGCTCAGGCACCAACAACTTGGTTTAGCATTCTTAAGTGTGTAGTGTGCAAAAGGCATTCTAATGGAAATAGTAGGTCGGACAGAGAAACACATTCCATTCCATATTGATTCTCCACAGCAGAAAGCTGACCGACATGACCCTATTTCTGTGCTCGGCGTATTTTAAGAAATATTGCTGCCTTAGAAGTTCAACAAAATCTTTTTTCCTTCCCATGTTCGTTCTCTGTCCTGTAAGTAATGAGATTTAGTGCCACAGTCGCCATTGATTTGGGAGTATTTTGGGCAGCCTCAAGCACTTTGCTTTGGGAATTCATTTTAAAGGGATAATTCACCCAAAAGTGAAAACCATTTGGTTTACTTTCTTCGATGAAACACAAAAGGAGACGTTAGGCAAAATGTTAGTCTCAGTCACCTCTCAGAAAGAAAGTCAAATGGGATTATATTGGAACAACATGAGGGTGAGTAAATGATGAAAATGAAGAAAAGTGAAGTATAAATGAAGTAAAGTGAGTTCTTGGGTAAGCCAGTAGGGGGCATCAGATTTCCAGCTGTACCTGATGATCTTGTTGCATGCAGCGCAGAGCGGGGTGCAGCCACCGGTGTCTTCAGGGCTCTGCTGTGCTGCCTGCAGGATGGAGCTGCGGTTCTGCATGGGTGTGGGTTGGACTGGCTGCGTGTGCTGCGTCAACACCGTACTGGTTTTGCCCGGGTGGTAGCGGTCGGCAAAACCGGGATCCGTCACCCATGGGGGCCGACAGGCTGGACCAGAACTTGTTGGCACTGTGGCTGGCACTAGACAGTTACAAATAGTGATATAAAGAGATTACATAGAGCAGTGGTTTTTAACTGGTTTTCCTTAAGGATTTTACATTGGACGTCAAGTGGCTACCCAACAAAGCACCGAAATTGTTAATTGTACCAAATTAAACCGAAACAAAATCATACTAAAAAGTACTAATAATACAATGAAGAGCATAGGCACAACAATACGCAAAATTATTAACATGATATTCTGAAACGAAAAACTGACCATTTATTTTTTTGGCTAATTTGTGTGTTGAATTTTGATGGCATCATTCTCTTGGCAGCCAATAATTGACCACACAATACATTTACTCATGCATTCTATTATGTGCATTTAGCATTGTTGTTCCCTGCTGTCTGCTTACCTTTTAGTATAGAGCTAAAACTTATTCTGGGTTTGCAATAACCAGTTAAAGGAATTCAAATAAGGAATATAATGTCAAATTATGTCATTATTTCTTCACCATCACGTCGTTCTAGATATGTACGCATCAGATATGTATGACTTTTTCATCTGCTGAACTCAAATTAAGATTTTTAGAAGAATTTCTAAGCTCTGTGGCTCCATACAATGCAAGTCAATGGGCACCACAATTTTTAAGCTCAAAAAAATCCCAAGCATAAAAGACTCAAGTGATTAAATCAATGCCTTTAGAAGTGACATGATAGATATGGGTGAGAAACAGTTCACTTTCACATTCTTGTTGCGTTTTTGGTGATTCCAATTTTTCATGCATATCGCAACCTATTAGGCAGGGAGAAGAATTAAGCAAAAAATAACTTAAATATTCAACTTTTTCTCACCCACACCTATCATGTAACTTTTGAAAATCTGGATTAAAACACTGGAGTCATATGGATTACTTTTATTATGATTTTGTGTACTTTATGGAGGGTTCAAATTTTGGCACCAATTAACTTGCATTGAATGGACCTCAGAGCTGAATATTCTTCAAAAAAAAAAATCTTCATTTGTGTTCTGCAGAAGAAAAAAAAATTACTTACACATATAGAATGGCATGAGGGTGAGTAAATGATGACACAATGTTCATTTTTGGGTGAATTTTCCCTTTAAAGCTTTAAAAAGCACCAAAAATTGCCATAAAAGTAGTCTATGCGACTCATCTGTCATGATCCAAATGTTCTGAAGGCATACTTATGTCTGTTCATCAAACAAAGTGATTGTGCAGGCCTTATGGGAAGAATTACAAATAAAAGCCACTTTTGAAACAGAAAAACAAAAAGAAAAGGTTAGAGTGGGCAAAGAAACACAGACATTGGACAACAGATAATTGGAAAAGAGTGTTATGGATCTGGCTATTTTGGGACCTGGAGAAGTTTTGACATGCCTTGACATTTGTGCTTTTTTCAGTTGCTTAAAAATATATTAATGGCTAAAATCAGATAACACTGTATTCAGCACAAACTGGGCTACAATAATATGTGAGCAAGTATGTACATGTTTGTATTTTTGAGAAAATAATATTTATACGTGGTCATTGAAATAAGGCCATATAACACATACTAAACATTTGTCCACAAGACTTTTGAGAACTGGATCTTATAGCCTACAGTTTTTGCTACAAAATGATGTGAAAACCATCCTGATCACTCATTCATACAAAACAATATAGTAATTTAACTTTTGTAAGACAATTTTAGTGTTGAAAGGCGATATGCGAGGAGGCGTGAACTATCATGAATATTGATTGTAATTCACACCTAAGGAGACAAAATATCCCTCCTCTGGGCCTATCAATGACGAATGTGACAGAAAGAGAATTAATGTGAGGAGACTTAATGATCAAAATCAACTTAAGTAATCAGACTATACATTTTCTTTACATAAAGACTTTAATTTTAGACCTACACTACCGTTAAAAGAAGTCACTTCTGCTCACCAAGACTGCATTTATATGATCCAAAATACAGTAAAAACATTGATATTGTAAACAGTTTTCTATTTAAATATATTGTAAAATGCAATTTGTGATCAAAGCTGAATTTTCAGCATCATTACTGCAGTCTTCAGTGTCACATGATCCTTCAGAAATCATTATAAGATGGTGATTTTCTAATATGGGCATATTTAAAGGGCATTTTACTCATTTAACCTGAATACATATTTGCAAGCACAAGCTTTGTTGATGATAATGAGGCATTATAAACACTAGATAAAATATAATCTAAACATTCATATTATTTTTATATGATATTACATATCATATTTATATTATACAGCATACAACTTAAATACCTGCTTTAGCCGAAACAGCATTTAAATGTAACATATTAGGCAGGTGGTTTTAATGCTGTGGCTGATCGTTGTATACATGTATACATATATGATGCACTTGTTTTAATAGTTGCACATAAACATACTGGTAACAGGCTTCTTTTGGGCAATAGTGAGGATGTCCTGATAAAAGAAATTTTTAAAAAATTATGTTGTCCTGATACTATCCAAAAACACAAAACAAACATTTCCATATTGACACTGCTCATTCAGTAAAGGCGAGCAATATAAATGCTTCAGCTTTGTGGCGGTGGGCGAAATCAGGAGATGAGATCGGTAAGGATCATCACCTGGCAATGATTGTCTCTAACAGCTGTTTGTCATTTCAGTGAGAGTGGAGATGGGTTAAGAATAAGCCGGATGCCAGTGAGGAGAGAGAGCTACCTACACAGACACACACCAAAAGAGCGTGTGCTGAGCTTGTGCTGAAAAGAGAATTGTTCGAGTTGTTGTTAAAATAAAATGCCTGTTTGAGTTTAATCTCACCATCTCCCGCTTCCTCCTTGCACCCCACCCTAAGAACTTTGTTACCAGCTTATATAAAGCACATCTCAGGAGAGTTATAATTGACATAATTGACATATTAGATGTCTTACTTTCCCTTAAAGCCTTTTCTTATCCCATTACCAGCAGGCCTGTCTGAGCTAGCCGGCCCGCTCCATGAATGCCTCTGTGATTTATGAGAGTTAAGTTCCTCCCCCCCATGGGAGCGACTCTGTGCCAAGAGTCAGTGTGTACTGTGTAAGTCAATCTATTCTGTCTGTTCTGAAACTACTTACCTTGAACTTCATCAGGTTTATCCGCTGGCTTGGATTTGGCAGGACAGGGAGTTACTCCGTGACTGCAGAAAGAAAATTTCCCTTTAGAATTAACACTATGATAAAAGAAAAGCTTAAGTCTGTGCCAATGAAAATGTTATTAAGCTATGCGAACTATGACATCTATGTCCTGGATGGAAAGTAAACCAATGAACAAAGCACGGAAATTAAATCAACTACACACCATTACATTTTATATCAATTAAAATAAAGGATGGGCAGTTTCTGCATTTTTTTATAAAAATAAAAGTTAAAGGTGAATGTGTATTTTATATATATATATATATATATATATATTAAAAATGTGAAATCAGTCATTTTTCCCCTCAATAAAAAGTTTTAGCCATAAAGAAATGAATAGTGCTTTTGAAAGTCATGTGAGTTACTAAAGTTCCCAAATCAGTCAGTGAGACATTTTCAATAAAATACTGTATGCACCTTTAAAATACTTCTATACTAGCTTAATATGCAGAGACAAATATGTAAGCCAATCTTGGGTTGACTTCCTGAAGTGTGTCATCATGCACTTAGATTGTATTTTTTTATTTGTTTACAGGCCACTTTTAAAAATCTGTTTCAGACTTAATCATAATACATACTCATAAAATAAAACTCCAAGGGATTAAATTAACATTTGAGCCCAGATCCTGTACTTCACAACTACATGATTAAATGAGAACGACACAGGATTGTGCTTTTAAGATGTGAATATGTCTTTCCTCGAGTTCTCAAATCTTGCCGAATTCGTGTCCTGAAGTTCCTTGGGTGTAAACACATCAGAGTCGCCAAACAAGTCTGTTTGCAGTCACTCTTCTCTTTTCATTGCCAGAGAGCATTTAAAATGATACCAGCCAGACAAAGCAATATAATGGATGAATAAATCTCTAGCCGAAACCAAGTACTGTTATAGAATCAATGCACACAGATTGTTAATAGCGCTGATTATTAATCTGTTATTTTGAAACCTAATCCCAGTCTTACAAACGTTTCAGCTCCATTGCAAAACCTAAGAAGTGCCCAACAAGGCAACATTTTTAAGCACAATAGGGAGCGCACCAAAAATGAATGCTGGGAGAGCCAAACAGTAGGCTGTAAAATGATGCTGCCTTATAAAGATACCCTGTTGCTTCCACATATAAAGCAATATACAGTATACATGCATGATATATATATATATATATATATATATATATCTCAAAATGTATTTTCAGACAATATTTGTATGCTATGAATTTTTGTGCTACTAAACAAACTTCAAAGTCAGAATATATTGGAATTAAATTTTAACTTTCACCAAGACACCAAGTGGCCAACCTGACATGATGATATTTGACAGAATGTGGACGCACACAGGACTTCAGCAGAGGGCAAGAATTTCAGTGAATGATGGTTTAAATTTGAGCCTGTCCCTCACACAGAGCTGGATGGCTTTAAATCACTTGTAATATAGCAAATGAGTTGTAAAGGCTTCTTGAAGAACCATTTCTTTACAATACAGTTTCGGTGTCACTATCAACTGCCATTGTATTAAAACATGGACTGGAATATTCATTAATATGTTTCCTTTTGTTTTCTGCATACACTTGCAAGCTTGAAATTCTGAAATAAAGAAAAAGAGACTGAATAAAGAGAATGGACAGCAGATTAAGTTCAAAACACTTTATGTAATCAAGAGACATGAGTCAACAGTCGATTTATCTCATTTGAGACAGAACCAGAGAAAGAGTAATCAGATGACATCACAATAGTGAATTATGCTTTTAAAGTACAGTCAGAAAAACAGAGAAATATAGGAGAAAGCTGAGAAATCACAAGGGCCTACAAGACGCAATCAGAAAGAAAACAAAGTAGTAATAGTAACAGTCCCGTGATGCGAACTCCCCTAAACAACCTCAAAACAATAATAATAAAATAACATGATAATCAGTTTGTAGAAAGAAAAGCACTTGAAAGAGACTATGACAAACCAACAGCTCTCACATATTCCTAGCGGGAACTTGACTGTGGCTCAGTTTGTGTGGTTATCCGACTCTGCCTGCATTTCTTCTCACCTTTGTTTTTTTTGCTATTTTTTTATTTGTATTTTTTTTTTTCATTAGCTTTACAACCACACTCCACCCACTCCACCATTTTTTATATGTATGGATTTTGTATAGCTGGGGTCGATGTCCACCCATAGTTTTGCACTTGTATCTAACATGGCTGTATGTCAGCCATCTCGGCCTTCTGATGCCTGAGAGGAGAGCTTCAGGACTTGATGTTGAGGGCGCGGGCGGACCTCTCATGGTGCCAGTCTCTCAGCCTGGCATAACGGGGGCTCTGAATCTCAGAAAGGAACTTTTCCCTGCCATTCCAAACACGCACAGAAAATGACAACCGATGGGAGAAAGAATAGGAAATTAGGATACAGGAGAGAACAAATCGGACAAAGGCAAGGAGAGAAAGACGTGCCAACACATTCAAAAAGACAGGAAAGTTGGAGGGAAAGGAAAAAAAAAAAAAGTAAGAGAGAAAGATGATGCAAGCAGTGAATTTAGAAAAAATAAACAAGTCACAGTGAGTCTTTAATTGAATAGCAGGTCCAGACAGAATCTGCTTATTATTATTTTTATTATTATTTTTATTATTATTATTATTATTATTATATGCTGCCTGATATACCCGCCACTGTCTATGCCATTAATATTAACTAAAACAAGAACACCATTCCTTACCATTGGCTGGATAACTTGAGCAGTTTTAAAATAAAATATGAAAAGTATTATAATCATATAGTGAAGACCTGTAATCCCTCAGAATTAAAAATTAGATGTCTGCTAAAAAAAATGTGAGCAGCACTGATGAAGGGAGACGGACTTATTCGCAGTGCATCATGAAATTGGGCGATTTCCGCACAGCTCTTTTGCCGTGGTTTGTTAACTGCAATTTTCTAATTGGTGGATTTTTCCGCACATAATCATGGGTAATGTAGTTCTTCACCAGGAATTCTGTTACTAAACTAATAAAAGTATTTATTTAAAAAGTTTAACCATTAAAAATCAATTCCGCTATATAAAAAAATAATTAGTTATATATATTATTATAAATAAAAAGTGATTTTTTTTTTTTACTTCCAGAACCAGGCTGTTCTATTTGAAAGGAATTCCCACCTTTCAGTTACAAGAGCCAATCACCTTGTTGGTAAAGGCATGGTTTTAACTTATCTCTCCAAAACATGCTTGCAAATTAGCTGGACCAACCAAACAGCTTTTTAGCCTAATTGCAGTTAAAGCACAAAATGTATGATGACACTTTCATTACATTTTATTGGCCATCTAAAACATGCCATTATGACGTACTCTTGGCAAACAGTTTGAAAGATTTGAACAATCTTCATTCAAGTAAATGGAACATACTCGCTGATGTTAAATACTTTTGGAAAGATGACATGTCCTGTGGTGACATGTTATTCTCCTAATCTAACTATTTTAACAGAATTTTGATCAATTCTTTTATAATTATTATGCATGTGGTTTATGACCTCATATTAATTGAATTTTCACTTTGTGAAATACTTGTACATGTAAAAATGCATTTGTAACTAGTGAAGACAAAAAGGTGATTAAATATGGTGCCAAACTTTAAGTTACAGGACCCAACATTTACATTTTACTTTATATAATTTTAAAGAATTTAACCCAAAATCAGGATTAAATGTTATGCATAAACTTGCACGCCTAATACCTAAACAGAAAAAAAGCTGCATGGGAGCATTTCCAAAATAAGCCACTGAGACTTGCCTTAAAGCAACTTTGGTAGAACCTTGTGAATGGCGGGTGTTCAAATCCTGCCGAAATCTAGGGTGCAGATTCTGTGTGGGCTTGCTCATAAGTTACAAAGTCACAGCATTTTAAGTTATATTGTAAACGCATGGATCAAAAACATCTTTAATGGATCAAAGCATATTTTCAGCACTCCATCACAGAGAGCTGATCACCTTCAGCTCTTAATGAGCGCGGCGAAATGTCAAAGTCAGTGATTGAACACTTCAAACTGCACTCCATTAGCCAGTTCAGTTATTTACCTGGACCTTTTCATGTTCTCGTCATCCGGGTCCTGCACTGCGGGAAGCAGGAGAGATACACGTCAGACCATCCGTTAAACACACAGACAAACCAACAGTGTCTCAAATCTACTGACGAGGTCACTTGTGGCTTGCTGCCTTTAAAAGGAACTACCCCCGTCCTCTTTTAACAGGAGAGACAATCGCGGGAGATGTGCTGGTACAGCAACAATGTTTGCCTGCACACCTCTCTCCTACCACTTACACATGAGCAAATCACAGCTACTCAAGCTCTAGACTGAATAAAGGAAAAAAATCTCAGCCATAACCCTTTAAGCTATAGATAGACGACAATTCCCTCTCCCTTATGATCCAACTCTCAATATCAGGTCGGTGGATGGGTCTTGCAGGACATGCCTTCATGCCCCTCTACATGAAGATTAGTCCTTGCCACTAAGTAAAGATGGGATTTAGGTTAAGAGGGTTAGCCATTTTTTTTTTTTTTACTTTGAAATGACAGGGCTCAACAATAAGGATGGTCAGATGGACCAGGGCCAGTGCGAGACCGTTTTGGGCCAGTTGTACTGAATGTTGCTTTGAATTTTGCAGATTTAAATATGCCACCAAGGTCAATTTACCTAAAGAACATAAATTAGATTAATGTTATGCATGGCATGTCATTATTTTCCAGCATTCATAGAATCCATGGTAGTTATATTATAATTGTATAATTCCAAGGAATTATAAATATAAAAAAAAATATATATTTTTTTGAATGATTTGCATTTGGGGTTGGAGCCACAAATTTTTTTTGGCAGGGCATGACCACAATCTGACCTACATACCTGATAGACCCAAGAGAAGAAAAAACAACAACTTATTGTTGAGCCCTGAATGCCTTTTTCCACATTATTTCACAAAACACTGACTGTGACAAATGATCTGCTACTTTCCAAGGAATCCCATAGACACAAATGAGCAGCACAACGGCACGGAGCAGACGCGGCACTGACATGCTACTCTCCGAACATGTCTGACTTACTGAAGTCAGTGCCTGTGAGCTGGGCCAGGATTCGGAACGAGCGAGACTGGGTGGTGCCGGTGCGTGGCTGCCAGTCCTCTGTGTCCTGAATCAGTCTCTTCTTACTGCGATCGTTAGGGATGAAGCAGGCCGTGTTCTCCACCCGCAGGCCGTACCTAGAGACATGAGCCCTTTGTGACCTCTCTCATCCACATCTAACCACGCCAACACAGCACAACACGAAAAACTGCCGAAAAGCTTCGAATACAACGTGCAGCACAGAGTCGACGGCGCCAAACACAGTGAGGGCTGAATCTAATTTGTATGATCTAATAAAAATCTAATTTGTATGGTGTGCATGAAATCACCAAGAAAGATTTACCATGATAACCGTAGTTTTTGGGAAAAATAACACCGTTATTTACTACAGGACAAGTTTAGTTACAAGTTACTACATACTATTGTAAAACTGTTTTTGAACATTAAAATACTCAGTGTTTCAAAAGCTTAGTTACAAGACATAAACAACATGCATGTTAACATGATTTTAGTGCGATACAATCACTTAACCTTTTCTGTGAAAGGTTATAGCCAATTTTACAACTTCACTGCCAATGTCAACAAACCCTAAAACAACATTCACTGTACGAGTCAAAATATGTATCCAACAAAAATTGGCCACATTCACTTCCATTATAAGTGCCTCACTTTAACCTTGATTTTTACTTTTCTTTTTAAAGAAAAGGAGGGATGATTTTAAATGATTTTTTGTTATCAACATTATACCACAAATGCCGTCAATTGAGCTTAACTTATATTGAATCCGGAATATTCCTTTACTGACAGTGGTGTCTAATAGAGGTTGACAGATAGTGGATTTTGCCGATGCCAATAACTTTGGTGGTGAAGAAGGGCCATAACAATTAATCAGACGATACTTTTTAAGCTTATAAGATAAAATAAGAAGTACTTCATTTAAGAAAATACTTTTTAAACTATACATACGCCCGAAACACACAGGGGACACTTATTTGGAAAAGACAGAGACTTCTTCATTACAATGCTATATATTTAAGTATTAACCAAATAAAGCTTGTTATATAGCCTATATATATATATATATATATATATATATATATATATATATATATATTCACCAGATGAAGAGATTTGTTTGAATATTATATTCTATATAGGAATAAGGTTTATTATTATTATTATTATTATTCACAAGATTAGAGGTTAAAGACACAATGTATGTGCTGTTGATGGGGTCGTTTCCATATGGGCATTTATTAATTTTTTGCATGCCCTCACTTCAATTTAAAACACATGCTTACCTAATCAAAATAACTAAATATGAAGTGAGGATAAAATATGGATTAATATTGTCAATGATGAATGAATTAGATAGATAAACACCCACAAGGTTTCAGCTTTCTACAGTATATAATTTTAGCGCAACAGATTCAAACCTACATGCACAAAAAACATACACACAAAGAAATACATCAAAACACCCACGGAAATTTCAGCCCTAGAACATTCCGCTGTGCTTTAATGAAGCCACGCAGAGTGCACGGCCACATTTGCTAATAGTTTCAAACGACACCGCTAAAGTGCCGCGTTTCAATACAGTTCAAATACTAAGAGAAAAAAGCAAATGAAAGAAACATGGTCTGATGTCCACAAAAGCTAAGAAAGAACGTTTATTAGTGAGGTCAGCAGCAGGTCTATGTTCTTTCAGCTGGTGCATTACAGCCACATGCATACAGCACTTACTTTCCCTCAGGGTACAACTCCTCATAGAAGCCTTCTCCTCTAATGAACGGCAAGAGTGAAAGAAGACAGAAAAAACAGGATGAAAAGAAAAGGAAGAGCAGCACAAATAACAATAGATAGGAAGAGTGGGACCAGAACAAAGAACACAGCCGTGTCCATTAAAGAACCTGACTTCAGAGTGATTGAATGGAGAGATTTGAGCTGATCTTCACTACTGCCGTCTGAAATATCAAGGTGTCTTCGACTACTAGCACTTTTATGTTCCTAGGGTTGATTTTTATTTAAAATGAATAGATTTTAACTTATGTATTATTTTGCATGCATACGAAGGTCACATTATAACTGTTTATTCATTTCCATTTAGTTTTACCCTTGTCCCATACCAAGACTTTGAATTTAAAATATGAACATTTTTAGTTTTAAAACTATACCAAATTAAACAAAGGGTAAGATAAACACTTATTGCGTAAAAATTATTAGCAAATAATATAATATCAAATAAATATATTTAAATTGTGCATCATTCCCAATCTAGCTGCAATTTTGCCAAATTAATTAAATTTAATTAATAAATAGTCTGTGTGAATTTATGATACATACTATTGTAGTTAGGTAATTAGTCTTGGCATAGTAGAGTCAGAAATGTTATTCAATCGAAATGTCATTTCCACCACCATCATCATTACCACCACTAAATAAATGGTGATTTAAAATATGGTGGAAATTTGCTCACAATTGTTCAGATGAAGAAAGAAAAAAAATGTGTGAGCGGCCATTCACACAAAAGCTAGAAGTGCGACTAATAGAACAAAACACGGGTGTCTTGAGGTGTAAAAAGTACGCCTGTGAGAAGTAAAAAAACAACAACAACAAAAAAACACCTAAAAGACGCAGTGCAACAGTCAAAGACATCCATCTAGCATCCATCTAGAATATTTACATAGAAAACCAGTGCGGACAGATGCAAAAACACATAAGTGTATTTGTTGGACACTATGTATATGCTGGACGATGTTAGAAGACAAATTCAAATAAACTGGTGATTTTGAAAAGTGTGTTTTCTGAGGAGTTTCATTTCTAAAAGTCCACAGACCAAATAGTGGAATAGACCAGGGCAGCAACACTGGGCATTTCCAATCTCATAATCAATCATTAGAGCGAGACAGTAACTTAGATATGAGAAATTCACTGTCTCCAAAAGCCGGTACTGTAGCAACAACGCAGGCTTGGGAAAGGAAAGATAAATTATGTTTAAGAAAACACATATTTAGGAACAGATAAAGGCAGAGCCACAGGGCTGGGTTTTGATCGCCAAAAACAATAATTGCACACATTTCTCAGAGCAGGGGAAATAAGGAAAGGCATTACTAACTTGTCAAGAGCTTCCATCTACGTAATGACAAAGGAGATAAAAAGAAATGGAGAAAAGAGAGTTTAGAAATGTAATTTAGGAGGAAAAATAAACAACATTTAGAAAGACAAGATGCAAAAATCAGCATAACAAAAAAGCAAACTGTGGGTTTCTGACAGAAAACTAAATCAAATGCATGCTGTGAGCAACCAGGCAGCAGAGCCGTTTCTATCTAAATAAGTGAGAAGATCATTTTCACTTACACTTTCCATGCCATTTTTACTATAAAATATCCCAGAATCGCCCCTACAGCCAAAAATAACAGCCACTAGGTATAACTGGCATCAGATCAGTTTTTAAAGCACCAACATTACCCTAAAACGAGGTTCCTGCACTTTGACCAATTAATTTCTATGACTTATCCAGTTGTTCATGATTACTGATTAAGGGGTTTTAATACAGATTTAGAAAGATTCAAAAGAATAATTTCTAGCTGATTCTAGCCTATTTCAAAACTGGGCATAAGTACCAAAAAAAAAAAAAAAAAGATCATATGACCAGCCAAATATTGCTGCTTTATTTCACTAATCCCCTGTAATTGCTTGCTTTTACTTGCAGGATAAATGAATCAAGGTTGACTGTGAATAGTGCATGATTTTAATGATATCTGTGGCTCAGGTGGTAGAGCGGGTTGTCCACTAATCGCAGGGTTGGCGGATCGATTGCTTGACCATATGCCGAAGTGTCCTTGGGCAAGACACTGAACTCCAAGATGCTCAAAATGGCAGGCTAGCACCTTGCATAGCAGCTCTGCCGTCATGCCATTCGGCACATTTCGCGGCAGACCCGTGGTTGAGGTTCTCCCGCTAGCCAGTCCACCCCTGATCGGCCCCAAAGTACGTCAGCCCACCGGGAAAATGCTATGCCAGATTGCCAGTCCAGCCCCGAGTACGAGTGTAACTGTGAATGGGTGAATGGGACACACTGTAAAGTGCTTTGGTAACCGTTAAGGTTAAAAAAAGGTGCTATAAGTGCAGACCATTTACCGTATATCAGTAACAGAACTTTTAAACTTGCACGATGCTACAGGATGTCTACGGAGCATAAAATTATACAAAGAACACCTTATAGAAATAGTTGTGACTTTTCCATGATTTGTCTAAATTTTATTCATTTTCATGACCTTTCAGGACTGAAAATAATACATTTGTATTTATCTCACATTTCCAGATTTTTCCATGACTTTGGTTGGCCTAGATATAGGTTTAGTATATATATATATATATATATATATATATATATATATATATAAATAAAATAATACATACATAATATGTATAATAATAATAGAATATTTTCAATTTATGTTTACATATTCTATTGTATTCAATTCTATTACACATAAATTAACATGTAAATTTAGGCATTTTTTCAACCAAGTTTGTATTCAGATCCAAGAAAAATAATAATAATAATAATAATTTAAACATTAGATATTAATCATTTATATATCATATGAATATCTAATGTGTATTTTTATTAATGTATTATTATTATTATTTTTCTTGGATCTGAAAACAAACTTGGATGAAAAAATGCCTAAATTTCCGTGTTAATTTATATATATAATACATAAATCTAGGCATTTTTTTTTTCAAGTCAGTATCTATATCTCAGTAATATAAAAATAATAGAATATTTACACATATTATATTATTATATTATACATAAACTAATACATACATTTGGGCATTTTCATCCTCCAAGCCACAAACAGTGCGAGCAATAGTGCCCCTTATAGTGAACAGTTGTAAACACAAGCTTGCAGGCGTGTGGTGCAGTAAACATATTCAGAACGCTGACGTGACTGTGTGATCTCCAGAGTACACGGAGACCTCAGTACTGAGGTGCAAACACACTCCAAACACTCCACCACCAAAGCTTCGATTCACTCTTCTTCTTTTCTCTACTCTAAAAACCCCAAAGCTTTTACTTCAGTTTTCACCAGAAGAACACGTTTCCAGAATCCAACTGAAGTTCTAGCCTTAGTTCGAGAATTTCCCATTTCTCGTCTTTTGAATAAAACAACGAGGGCACGTATTTTAATAAAACATACAGCACGGTCTTCATGGAATTTGTTTGTTAGGAAACGTGTGCTATAAGTTGGATACATAGAGGAGCCTTTCCAAGTAAGGCTGTTAAGTAATTCAGCACCAGGGCCGTAACGGCACTTTGAGAGCTCAGCAGATTTTATGGGAGGCTCTCGGCTCTATAAACAGCAACACATTTCAGATTTCAACCTTCTCGGTCGGCTAAATCAAAACTTTAGACCTTAGAAGACCTTTTTATAAGTTTACATGGAAAAAAACTCCACTATAAACAATCTTATTGCCATCAATTCTACTGGACTTGACCGGTAACATCTGTTGCTATGATCAGGTTAAATAAAAGTGCTCATTAAAATGCAGGACCTTTTCTCGAAAGAGACGTAGACTGTCCCCGCAAAGGGACGATGAAGAGGTCGAAAGGAAATCGGATAAAGACTGAGTGTTCAACCTCATCCCAAAACAGTTCCTCTCTGAGGGAGGAAGTCTAGTCATCAGGGTCGGCAATGTGACCGCCTGTTCCAATACACAAAACAGACACAGCTGTTTAAAGCCACACTGTTTATTATATGCATACACAATAAACCCAGTCAAAGCATGTGTCTGTGTGTTGAAAACACTAAAGGCAAAACTCCTGAACTCACTAACCTCAAATCTGCCTCCATGCATCACTATGCAGTAGGAATGTTCAAGGCAGCAGTACTTCAGTAATAAGTCGATAATATAATAAATATGTAGGATACTAGTGTTCCTACTGTATCTGTAGCACTGAGTACACTCAATCAGTACCAGCACACGGTCTGACTGCATTCGCTCACATGGATATTTGTGTGCATGAACGATCATTTGAACTTCTTAGTCAAAATGCACATCTTGCCAAGGCACTAATGTAAACATACAGTAGTTGGCTAAATGAATGTAAACTATATTTTATAATGTCATCCATTTATGAAGTATGCAGTAATAGAGAAAGTTTTCAAAAGGTTTCATTTTTGGTAGAGGAAAACAATGTTGGTGAGTGCTTTAGAGACGTAAATAAGGCGAAATTAAAACTAAAATTCATTAATGTAGACGTGGCCTTAATTTAATTTGTTAATATATCTATTCTTTATATTAACACTTAAAACAAAAGTGTGCAATAGCATACTTTTAGTTTTAGGAAAATACCGTTCTAGTGTGGTTGAGGTGGAAACGCATTGAAATGAATGCATTTTCAAACAAAAATTAATTAGTGTGGGCATGGCTTTCATTTAATTTGATAATATTTATATGTTTTATATTAACATTTAATATTTTAAATTAAAGTGCACAATATAGGGCTGGGTATTGCCAGCCACAACACAACACACTACGCATCACGATACATACGCCAGGATACAATATATTGTGATACATCACAATATCATGATTAGATTTCCTTACGATTCAAATGCTCTCAATTTTATTCCCCAAAATATTGGTATATTTCAGTTATGTCCATTTTGCTTTCAAGTTAATGTCTTTTATCAGTAGTTTTTCACCACACTGTTCACATTTTAACTTTTTAAAAATATAAAACTGAATGTATTCCATCAATAAATATGATGTAAAAAAAAAATTTGTGTGCGTTTATTGTTTAGATGCCCAATTTGTCCTAATTACAAGTATTTGCATCAATATGTGGAACACGTGCTAAAACACGGTACTGTCTCTTTAGGATAGGGACTTAAATGCGAATGGAGTCGAATGTCTGATTAGAATTAAATGTTGTTGTTTTTTCCTCAAATAAAGTGACATCATCATTGACCAATGCATTAAGTGGATCTCATCTTTGGACCCACATTACAATCAAACCAAACTTTTACTTTCAACATGCAGCGAAAAGATGCTGAACTCGGTGCTGAACTGGTGAAATATGGTGAAATATGACCATGCAGTGTCTCATTACAGATGTTTTAAGTCACATATGTGAGCAATATACTCTAACTGTAAAGTGCTGCACATAATTTTAAGAATCAATATCATTATAATCAAAATGAAGGTTGTGATTTATTGATTTAGTCGTAAAAATCTATATTTTTGCATGTACCTTGTCTGAAACGCATGAGAGAGGACCAGAGTGTTCTCTCACGTCTCATTGAAGTCTCTGATCGCACTCTGAAATGCCGCTCTGAGATGGCACTTATTTAGACGACCTGCTTCTTTGTTATTGAACAGTTGGACATGATGTGAATACACAAATAGCTGAATAAAAATACGGATACAGGGATCTAAAGTATTGATACAATATCATGAGGAAAAGTAGCACGATATATCCATATTTGATAGCATTGGCACAGAGCTAGCGCAATAGCATAATTTTATTTTTAGCAATGGCATTGAATCTTGGTACCTAGTTAAAAGTAATTCGATTACGAAAAACTACTATGCAGGAATGCAACACCATGTGTTAACAAACTTTCTAAGTAAACTCTTCTCCTGTGCTCCATATATCTTTTACCGTATGCACACTCACCCTGTAAACTCTAGGAGCCACTGGCATTCTTACTCATTGGCATTGCCGTCTCATGAGAACCATGAGGCTTTGTGAAACAAGACTAAGCTCATCAAGCAGGTCCCGTAGTGATCAAAGCACGCATGAAAGAGAGATAATGAGAGCGAGTGCCTGTCGGAGACCTGGCTGGTCACCTACCCATTGTGAGGCTGGGGTGTGCTGCTCGGCACCTGCGAGCTGGTGTTATGCTTGGGGGCGTATGACACCGGCTTGATGACAGGACCCTTGCTGGCATTGCCAGGGGCTACGGAGAATGGCCGCGCCATCTTGTTTATGCTTGTGCTGGGTGCAAACGAATACTTGGGCTGACTGGATGCAGGTGTAAGTGAATCCTGAGTGTGGAGAAACAAGACACAGTGCAAAAACAAAACCATGCAAATCAGAACATGCACACAAACACACATTTTCAAAACAGAGTTAAGCACCATTCAGAACTGAACTGAGAATGCTGTAAATTCAGATGAAATTTCTGAATTTGAAAGGAGGATTGAAATGAGCAAATAGGATGCAGGGTTGTAATTGTAATTCAAATATAAACAAGTAAAATTGAAAACTAAAATCAAAGAAAATTAATATAACTACATTTCATTTCTCATTATGAATGACCAATTACCCGGCTGGTCAAAGGAGTCAGAGGAGACGGAGGCGCCCCAAAATTTATTTGAAAAATAACGCAACGACTAAAGTTATTCAATTGGTGAGTTTAAATTACTGTATGAATCGTATGAATGCCAGAGGAGGCTGACGCAATAAAGCCTCCTGTCATTAGTAAACTGACCAATCAAAAAGGATAATCAAATATCACAACGTCATCGGTTCCATTCAAGCAGCGTCAAAAAAGGCCAAACGGAGGCAAAATAAAAATTTGAAACCATTCAAGCCAATCAGCTTTCAGTATCAGTATTAATGAGTAGTTACTGCATATAGAATGGGGCCCGTCGTTTATTTATTTACTGGATGTTTGTATTGATCGTAGTCTGTATCTAGCGCGGTGTCATTTGTTTCGCTCGTTTGTTGTATTGACAAGTCTTGAGTTGGTGCTCAGAAAGATTTACATAACAGAAGTTATCAAGACTATTTTAAGATACTGTATCATGGAGAGGCGATCATCTGTTTAAGGGAGCATAATTACCAGCAAAAAAATAAATAAATGTATATTTAGACCCACTTCAATCTTTTATTGGTTTGATATTTGAATAATGCTTTATATATTTGGCTCCCCAGAAAATTCAGTCACGGACCGCCACTGCACACAACATGTGGGGTATTTCCAGAAACATTCGATGAAATTAATACTAAATGTTTGAAATGCATGTCAATGTTTTTCATTAATTTCATGAATGAATTATTTATTTACAAACCCTAAAACTGAATTAACAGGTTTGTTCCAAAATGTTTTTTTGGCAAAACCGGTGTTGGACTATTGCAATTCCTCTGTTGTGCGACCGTGTTCCATTTCTTTGAATTGCAACTCATTCAATTCATGTCGGGTGTGGCCAATTCAATTCAAATTTAAACTCAAGAATTGAAAAGGAAACAATTAAAAAATTCTGAACTTTGCCCAACCCTGTTTCACACGCACAATGCCAGAAGCACATTTAATTTATAATCCTCTTTAAATGAGAAGATTAAAAATCACAAAAGTTGCAAAATCATCTTGATGTCTTCTCGCAGTTAATTACTGTACGAGCTCAGTGAAAGTGGAGAGGGATTGTTTGAGAAGTGTGAACGCACCCAGGTCGCAAATATTTATCTTGAGATCAGGCCGAGGTCCAGCCACAAGACCCTCCCAGCATTCCTGCTGCACTCAGCACTTGACTGGTTTGAAAGTATAACTTTAAACCCACAAGAATATGCTGTGGCTTTGGAGACCTGTGCAATAGACTTTTGCAGCCACACGAGAGCACCATTTCTCCCATTCGAGTCAAGAGTTCAGTTTTACTTCACTTTATGGAGGATGCTGCATTCATTTCATGATTCCACATCAGGACTGCACTGTTGCATGGCAGCTATAACCCTGACCTAGAGTCTTGTTACAGCATGTGCAGATTGCTGGCTGGGACAATGTAGATTATATTTGTGCATTCTGTGGTCATGCAAATTCACTCAAAACTGTTCAAAATAAATTCAAAACTGGTGCAGGGAGGTTTAAGGGAGAGCAAGATGTTGCACATTTGAAACAGACAGACAAGTGGACAAACCACCCGAGCTTCCGCAAAACACAGCAACTGGTGAATGAGAGCCATTTAAGAGCCTGAAATGTACAAGGGGACTCTGGGACTTTATGAGCAATGTTTATAGTTATACTGAAAATGGTATATTGGTGTATGTATGTATGTTTACTTTGCAATACAAAAAATTGTCCAAAGAGCTAAATTTGACAAACTCTTTTTGGGGATGTTCAGGGATGTCCTCAAAAGGTAAAAATTATTCCAAAATAATTTATTCTAAAAATCCAAGTCGTCTTTTAGAGGTTGGATTAGGGTTTGGTAGGGTAAGGTCAGTATTATTTATAATTGGTTTTATATAATAACAACAGAAGTCTATAGGGCTTCATCATTTAAATATAGAAGTGTATGTTGGTACATTCAATAATAAATAAACATGCTAAATAATGTTTTAATGACAATGTTAAAATGCAAAATGGTTTCTGTGAGGGTTAGGTTCAGGGTTAGGTTCAGGGTTAGGGGGTAGAAAACATTATTTCAGTATAAAAAAACATGATGCCAATGGATAGTCCTCGTAATAACAGGAGTATCAATATCCATGTGTGTGTGTGCGCGTGTGCGTGTGTGTGCGCGTGTTCATTTCTGAAGTATCCAAAAAGCAGATGGAACTCGAACAGATCTTAAATGTAATCCTTCAGATTTCAGGAGCTGGTTGATTAGTCTTGCGAAAGCTCTGCGGTTCTGTCACACAGAAGACAGAAAGACTGATCGTCTTACCTTCTGCTCTCCTCCAGCAGGATGGAAAGCTCTGGAGGGAGAAAAACAGAGAAAATGATTCATAAAATTACTGGGTTTCACTTCAATATTTATAAAAATGTTAATTAACAGAGACTATAAGGATGAACAGCTGGCCATTTGTGCCAAATACAACAAGACTCATGGGAATTATGCCTGTCCTTACTGGCACTAAATTTCATTTTATCAGTCAGAATGGAACGTTGTAGCTGCAAAATGTGAATGAATGCAGGGCTCTGATCCAAATTGCTTTGAGAAGGCATACATATTAGAAACATGTGTATTAGAAACATATCAGAAATTGCTCTCAATGATAAATAATATGTGGCTATTGGAGTCATAAACACCCACAGCATAACATATTCACAATAAAATTCCTTTTTTACAACAATTTTTCCTTTGTGCTTTTTTTCCTAAACACCAACCAGAAAGTACAAACCACCAACAAGTACCAAAGAAATACTTAGCTTTGTTGGTGACATGTCTAAAAACATATTAGTAACATTGTATTCTTTAAAGCAACTTAAAACACCATGAACAGACCATGGCACGTGAATATGGTAATCATTACAGTGGAATATGGGTAGTGGACTCATGGTACTTAAACTAAGTAATATTTCATTAGAACATTTCACATTTTGTACTTTCCTTATAAACACTTTTTACATGGATACACCACATGATACATGGAAGCCTGAAGCTTAACGCTTGCTATGTAGTCTGTTACACAATATCATCTTGCATTACAGGCGAAGGAAACAAGATACAGTGCTGTGCACGCAGGCCTCAACACTAGTATGTGCATAAAACATGATGGAAGTAACAAACAACAGATTCTTTTGATCACAAATGGGTAATTGAGTAGAAAATTAACTTCAGACTTCAAAATAAGAAGTTACCAAACGTAACAAGAAAAACTCAACAATAAAAATTGAGTAAGTAAACTTGCAAACAGTGAAACCATGCAAGCTCATTAATTATTCAAGCCCAGTAATTATTCAACTCATTAATTATTCAAGCCCAGTGCATGCTGGGAACACTAGCTTCGAAAAGTTACTTTTGTTATTAACCAGTGAAACGTACTCAAATTAGTGAGTAAATATGACAATGTTTTCTACTTTATGATTGGTAAACGATGACGCATTGTAAAGACAATAAACAATCATAAATAATACATTTAGTTACAAGCTAGAGCATTCATATTAACCTGTTTGAATTAAGTACAAATGTATGATTCACTTAATACATTCAAGTTCACAATTAAAAATAAAACTTATTGAAATGTAGAAAGTACTTAATCTGTTCTGCTATATTTACTTCACTTCATTGTTTATTTTCAGTGCATAGTACATGCACAGTACTTTTTATAAAGGATTTTGTTTTCCTTTCATTTCATTCGTGGCCAAGAACTTGTGTCCAAAATTGGACCGTTTGAATAAGCTGGAGAAATAATAGCATTCCATGAGTGACTGAGTGTGCCTGTAAACCACTTCCTGTGTCAATGATGGTATCCTCTTGCACAGTGGCCAGTGTGAGGAGACCTCCGAGAGAAACAGCGAGAAAAAAGAATAGCAAACCAGGCTGTTTTACAAGAGTCATCTAGACCACGAAATGGCACAGAGTCCGATACTAGACAAGTCACAGAGTCACACTGGCCTATTGTGCCACCAACATTTGCAAAGGAAAGGAAACCGACACACTAACTGCTCCCCCAGATTATACTGTCATTTATCAGCTTTTCTGTCCTTTGCAAGCAAGTATGGATTTGAAAAATATGAAAACTTGACTTTAATGCTTTGAACATTCACTGCATTGACCTTGATGACAGTCAAACAGAAATGGCGACACAGGGATATAAAAGCTGGGCAACGCTTTAAAAAGACAAAGCTAAAAAGAGACTTTGTGCTTCAAAGAACGCTTCATACCACAATTCAAGTGGCTGCCCAAACAGCTATCAAAAAGGCATCTAAACTAAAACGACACCACCCTCTGTCACAAAGTATTCTAGGGGTAAATATAGACATGTTCAGACATTTGTCTTCAATGACGCCTTTCTACGAGATACAAACACCGTAATTCATCTCGGATAGACAGCAACAGACAGTTTAACGAAACACGGACATCAAAAGCAAACCAAAACAATAGTCGAGGTAGTCGTCATCTATCAGCGTACTGGGCAAAGCAGTAATTACTACAGAGATGTTTACACAGCCATGTAACAACAAACTTTACCATCAGAGATGCAACCAAACAGGACACACCCACTTTCTCAACTGATTCCATGCACCAGCATTCCGAAAGGTGTGGCCTCTTTCTCAGACAAAGAGATATCTGGGGAATCTACCCTATTCTGCATCAGCAACATTTTATGAGTAAACTTGATACCAAGCCCCTTTCGGAGTTTTCCTCCCACATTCCAGGGATGGTTTTAGAAAGAATGACTCTGACATGAAACCGCACTCATGGCCTGAGCTTTAGGGAAATAAAAAAAAAAAAAAAAATTCTGTCATCATTCACACTCAAAAAGGCTTCCGAAGAACACAAAAAGGAGATATTTGGAAGAATGTTCAAGCTGATTCTTTTGAAAAAAAAATGACAGCAGACAGTGACCAGAGGCTGCTACGCTCCAAAAGGTAAAAAGCACCATATAGCCAACTCACATGCTACATTTCTAGTCTTCTGAAGACAAACGCTAGCTTTCCGGAGACAATATTGAAGTCATTATTCACTGATTATCTTCCCATCATCTATGCAGCAAAATTCACATATATTCAAATATGGTGCATCTACTTTGCGTAACGTTTGACTGGTCTCAAGCGACAATAGTTCTTGAGTGTCTCATAACCAATTGCTGATATCCCAAATTTGAATATGAAGAGGTGTGAATGACGGAGGGGAAGATTTTCAGCCAATAATGATTGAAAATTTTGGCCTCTCACTTTCTTTCAGTATCCCGCGTAGGAGTGGAAAAATGTAGACACACTTTCAGGTGAAAAAACATAGCAACTTTTAAAAGTGTTCCTCCAGACAACTTATCTCCCATATATTAGTTACACAGCGACTCGCTTTTACGTTCAATGACAGAGAGTAAGTCATACGGGTTTGGAACGACATGAGGGGGAGTAAATGACTGAATTTAAATTCTTGAGTGAAACAACTCAACAAAATGACAACATTTTAGATATAGACGTCAGTTTCAACATGGAGTCATGCATATATAAGATAAGCTAAAAGATTTTGAGGGAGAGGCTGTAATTCTCATAGCGCAAGAGACTTTATTTTTTTAACCATATTCTCTTAAACAGACCATTACTAACCACTACAAATGCACACACCTAAAAAAGGAAGAGCACATTCATAACTGCGGTTTGGACCATTACACGGCTCTGTGTAAGTGTGTGTAGATCACAGGGGCGGCCCTAATGACAAAGCAGGAAGGAGTACATCTGTCATTCTGCAGCTGTGCTCATCTCTTCCCATTGCTCATCTCTTAACCACAGATGTCAGACCCTTTCCATCCATTCTTGATCTGTCTGAGGGCAGTATTGTCCATTTCGAACTTTCCTTATTTGGGCCCTTTTCATTTTTTTCCAAAAAGGAGTTCAGTGCATGCAATCTCTAAATTGTGCCAATAAAATTGGAGGATTTGTTTTCATCTCCGTTGAAAAGGGAAGGGCAGCTCCTGTCAGGGAATTATCACGCTATCTCTGGCTTGTCTGCTCTACCTTTAGCCCAGGGTCATCTAAGCCATCAGACAAAAGAACAGTTTAACTACATCTGAGAGAGAAAGAGAGAGCGAGAGAGACTCTACAAGAGTGGTCCGTGCATTTAATGCACCTAAAATCTATCGGCAACAACATGTCACATTCTTCATGTCAGATAAAGGAACTCAAGTTAAGCTCAAACAACAGCATTTGTGACATGATGTTTATTACCACAATAATTAATCCCCCCTTTTCTTCAAAATAGAAGAGAAAAAAAGAAGTAGCAAAAATCGTGGTTACAGTGTGGCACTTACACTGGAAGTGAATGGGGCACATTTTTTGGAGGGTTTAAAAACAGAACTATGACACCTATAATTTTATAAATGTACTAGCATTAATGCTTTTGTTAGTGTTACATCGTCATGGCAACTAAAGTTTCAAATTTCATAACTTTACACAGAAAGTCTTGGTAAGCAATTTTATCGCACTAAAATCATGTTAACACACATATTGTTTACATGTTGTGACTATATTTTTGAAATACTGAGTATTTTAATGTTTAAAGATTCACTTCCATTGTAAGTACCTCACTGTAACCCAGATTATACTTTTTTTAAAGAAAAGGAGGTTCAAGTCAAAATCGATTTTTGTGGTAATCAACATTACGCCACAAATGCTGTTGATTGAGTTTAACTTCTATTGATCCCAAAATATTCCTTTAATTTTGTTTAAATGTCACAAAGTCTCAGGCCACACGATTATCAACAGAATTGGCAACAGGAAACCGAGCTGTTATTAAGGAGGTGTGTTGTTACCTGATAGATCTGCTCTCTAAAAGCCAAAGAGACAATTTTGCCCCGAATTAAAATAATTAAGTGAATACAATTTTTGAATTGTTTAGAAGTCACATATTTATGTGCATTTTTATGAGGAGATCAAAATGAGTAACTGAAATATCACTATGAAGCGCAAAAGGGACCAGCCACTTTTTAAAAGTGGCCACCCCCACCCCAATTCTTCAGTTATTAACAACCAAATCAATTATGTTTCAGTTGACCTTTCCTTGGGGAAAAAGCCTAGCATTTTCGAAAGTTACCGCAGATGTTGTTGCCAGAATACATTTGTTGTTTTGTTATAACTGCTGTGCCTAGTCCAAAAATGATAGTTTATCCATTTTAAGACCACCGTGAATGGGTTAATTGTAACGCATTAATCAGAGAACTCAACTTCGTTCTTCACTTTTGACATTAACAATACTGAAATGAAAAGATATTGATGAGAGACGATGAGTAAGTGTATATATATATATATATATATATATATATATATATGTGTGTGTGTGTGTGTACCTGCTCAGAGTGAGAGTAAGGGAGTCAGCTGCGGCTCTGATCTTGTTCTGTGCCTCCACATGGGTCATCTCCTCTGCATTGGCGTCACAGATGGACACCACCCAATCTCCAACACCAACGCCAGCCTGGGCTGCCTTTCCCCCTGGGTTCAGCTAAAACCACCAAAGAGAACAAACTTTATTCATCTCTTTAACTAATGAAGTGGCTTCTGTATTCAATTCATTGACTTGCAGGTAACAAAAACATTTCTGAAGAAAATGTGACGCTTGCTCTTGCAAAAGTTGACACAAATGTTTGGTGGCTACCAGGGCATTGCCATAGTGTTCGGAGTGATTTTTAGCACATTGCTACAGTGTGTGGTTGCTAGGTGATTATTTGTTGGTCCATGTCAAAAGAGCTCTTCCAATGGTATAGATGATATTCTGATCCCTAGATTGCAAAAATCCATGATTTGAGGCATCATTTGTGCCAATTATACATCAAAGTTTAATACTAACCAAAAGTTATACCCAACCAATAGTAATAGTGACACTTGCCTTTGCAAAATCCCCTGATAAGAATATCCAATGGAATTTCCCCCTGGGGCCTGAGGCAATGGAGGGAGGTGTGTGACGAGGAGGAGGGAGGGGCCGGGCCGTGAGTATGCACGCCCGACACCCAATCAGGCTAATCAGCCGAGGAGAGAGATAAGTGTGGCGAGATGCGGCAGTTTGAGAGAGAGAGAGCCATACACAGCTGCCATGTGTGTGTTTATGTTTGTGTCTATTTGTATCATTAAAACATTATTTTGATGGTTCCTTCGTTACATTTGAACCTTGTTACACTGTATTAATAAAGTCTCTAATATTAATCACTGAACAGGAGAAAAGTCGAGATAATTGCATTCACTTAATGACAATTGCAGAAGCTTATTGCAGAAGCTAACTGCACCGCCAAACGGAATTGCAAAAATAAACTTTGTTTTCAAAATGGCTTTCTGAATACACCCCCATCTGCGATTGGCTGTGTCTCATTTGGAAGTCTGCATCCTCAGGAGGTCACATTCGTCATCAGCATACCAACAGTCTCGTACGCATACGGGACTGTCTCATTTCAGAAAAGCGAGTAGGACACTTCGAATGCAGCTTTCAAATGCAACCTTCCTTCATGGCAATTTGGAGGATGCATGAGGTGTATCCTTTGTGGGCACTCACAACCCACAATTCTTTGCTTCAACGGAAATGTCAAAAAAAAAAAAAGCACTCATGAGAGGGATGACGTAAGATTATTAGCACCATTCACAAACCAAACAATTTCAAACATGATGACGGAGGATTTCGATTTTAGAAGAAGAGATGGTGTTTTTCGCCCAACCCTACCTATTAGAGCCGGAATACACCTCTCTTGAGCCCACGTTACAGAGATGTACAGAAACTAACATTTGTAGTTAAAGTATATACATTCACTTGCATTGTTTAAAGGAGGAGGCCTGAAATGAAATCGTAAAAATTCTGTTTTGATGAAGAAACTCATTTTTGGGTGAACTATTCTTTTAAAACCAAAAAAATACGAACATCAACTTAAAATGACAAAAATCACATAATTGCTATAATGACGCTAATTGGAAAGTTAATGGCCAAAAAAAAATATGTATATGTTATATTATAAAACAATATAAAATATGTTATATTGCCGGCAAACTGATCGCAAGTATATTGTGAATATTCAACATATCACTCAGCTCTAGAGGGATCACACCCTAAAGCTAAAGGCACACTTCTCTCTCTCTCTCTCTCACACACACACACACACACACACACACACACACACACACACACACACGTTTCCTTAACACCACATTTGGCCGCAAATACAAGCAACTTAAAATGCAAAAAGCAACGCATCATTAATAGCACTTAATCTGTGTAATAATATAATTGGTCATTTGGTGGTAACATCTAATGAGATCCAGCTTTTGCTTTTGGCAAGAGTGTGAATGAAATGCACATGGTCTACCCTCGTGTCTTTTTACAGCTGTACCCAAACCTTTAACATCTGCAGTGGACATTTCAGACCGCCTCTCTCTATTCTCTTAAATTCTAAAACATTTCCTGCCTCTGCCATCTCTTATTCATTTCAACAAACATTTAATACTCTGCAGTATTATGAACTGGAAATCAAAGTTGGGAAGCATTGCATCAAGAGAACAAAATTATTGCCCTCGAGTCTGCATCTTTAAGAAAAACAACCATCAAGAACTCAGCAGTCTGTTTGAGACCATGAAAATATTTATGAAAGATAAGAGGGATTGTGACACATCATGAGGAAATGGCTGGGGTCTGAACAACAATCCCACAGAAAGCCCTCTCTCAGGTGCATAGCTCTAGCAAGCGTGAAGGAATGGGGAAACTGAAGCCAGAGCAGGCGAGGTCTTAAAAGTAATCGGACACAAGAACATCGTAGTAGGAGTGAGCAGCAGGACCAAAATCCTTTCCCTATATTATGGTATGAGTCATTTTATATCACAGTGGTATAGGCTATGTGGAATATATCCTAATATTATTTTATAATTTATATTCTATATTTTACATAACTGTGTACTTGACAGAAGAGGTGAGAGAGTCAGGATCCAAACAAACAGAAGCGAATACAACTCTGAAGTAATCTTATGAAGATGGTAACAAACATAACAGCAGTATGCTGGTTAACAAAGTGCTACATATAAACATACCAACAAGGACCGACAAAGGAACCAGGAACAAGAGGGCATACATACTCAAGGTCTAACAAGGCGATGAGGAATACCTGTGATACAATTAGGGCAAGGAACTGAAGACAGAGACAATGGAATGAAACAAAGGAACTTTTAGACTAAGTGTCCTTGTAAATTTCAAATTAAGAGTCCTTAGAGGAAAACAATAATGACGTGACAAAACCCCCTCCTTAAAGGGCAGCAGCTCCTGAAGCCCAAAAAAGAAAAATGACAATAGTTCAGGGCCGGTGGCCAGGGAAGTGGGCTTGGGCTGCGGGACAGGGCCTGTCAATGCAGAGTGGCATGTTGGACTCTTAGGAGGTGGGGCCTCAGGAGTCAGAGAAGGTGGAGATTCAGGGGGTGGAGCTACCAGGGATGGAGGCTCAGGAAGCAAGGGCTCAGGGGGTGAAGTCACAGGAGAGGGAGCCACAAAGAGGCAGAGCGGCAGTAGGCTCTGGGAATTGAGTCTCAGGAGGCGGAGCCACAGGAGGAGGAGCGGGCGGATCCACTGGAGGAACAGTCACAGGAGGATGAACTGGAGGCGGCGGAGCCACAGGAGGAGGAGCAGGAAGAAAGAGCAGGGGGAGCCGCAGTTGGCTCTGGGAATTCAGTCTCAGGAGATGAAGCCGGAGGCGGTGGAGCAGGTAGCGCCACTGAAGGAGGAGGGCAGAGCCATGGCAGGCTCGGCTGCTGGCTCCTTGACAACGGCGGCTCGGGCTCCTTGACCGTAGCGGGCTTGAGCGCTGGCTCATTACCCATGGCAGGCGTGGGTGCTGGCAAGGTAGTCTCACGGACCACCAGAGCTGTGAGCTGAGGGGCCTCCGTTGAGGGGTTCTGCAGACCTAGGAGCTGAGGGGCCTCTGTCAAGGGGGTCTCGGCACCACTGTAGCTGACAGCAGAAGGTCTGACTTTATTTCAGAGAGAAAGTCTTGAAGAGATCTGGACAAACTGACAGATAGAATGCCAAGGATCTGCAAAGCTGTCATTGCTGCACATGGAGGATTTTTTTATGAGAAACCTTTGAAGTAGTTTAAGAAGTTCAAATCATCGTTTCAAATTGAAATTATTATTTTTCACATTATTAAATGTGATGACTATGCCTTGTGATCAGTTGAATGCAACTTTGGAAAATAAAAGTACCAATTTCTTTCCATAAGAGCAAAATCTGTACATTCTATGGAATACTCGATTCTGATAGGTCAATGCTCCCTACAGTGGTAAGATATTGCTCTGAAACTACTGCACATCCGGATATTAAGACATATCATACCACTCATCCGGGTTCTGTGAGCCGTCTCTGCTACTTCTTGGCTCACTGTGCGATTTCTACAAGTAAGCTAATAAAATAATTTTAACTCAAATCAAGGTTTCATGTGCATTTATATATTTATTTGGCAAGAAGCCAGGAAGCAAAAGCTCGTCGCAAATGAAAAAATGGCTTAAGGACAACAAAGTCAAGGTATTGGAGTGGCCATCACAAAGCCCTGACCTCAATCCAACAGAAAACTTGCAGAGCAGAAAAAGCATGTGCGAGAAAGGAGGCCTACAAAAATGACTGTTACACCAGTTCTGTCTGGAGGAATTGGCCAAAATTCCAGCAACATTTTGTGAGAATTTTGTGGAAGGCTACCTAAAAAAGTTGACCCGTGATAAACAATTTAAAGGCAATGCTACTAAATACTAACAAAGAGTATGTAAACTTCTGTCCCACTGGGAATGTGGTGAAAGAAATAAAAGCTGAAAGAAATAATTCTCTCTACTATTATTCTGACTTTTCACTGGCAACATCATTGCTTATGGGCACAAACCCATCTTCGCTGGACCAAACAGGACTGGCAGAAAGTGCTCTTCACTGACGAGTCGTGGTTTTGTCTCACCAGGGTTGATTGTCGGACTCACGGTTATCTTTGAAGGTATGAGCGTTACACTGAGGCCTGTACTCTGGAGCGGGATAGATTTGGAGGTGGAGGGGGTCCGTCATGGTCTGGGGTGGTTTGTCACAGCATCATCGGACTGAGCTTGTTGTCATTGCAGGCAATCTCAACACTGTGCGTTACAGGGAAGACATCCTCCTCCTTCATGTGGTACACATCCTGCAGGCTTATCCTGACATGACCCTCCAGCATGACAATGCCACCAGCCATACTGCTCATCCTGCAAGACAGGAATCGCAGTGTTCTTCCATGGCGAGCAAAGAGTCCAAATCTAAATCCCATTGAGCAAGTCTGGGACGTGTTGTATCGGAGGGTGAGGGCTAGGTTCCACTTGGTGGAACATCTCACAGCAAGAACTGGCAAATCTGGTGCAGTCCATGAGGAGATGCACTGCAGTACTTAATGCAGCTGGTGGCCACACCAGATACTGACTGTTACTTTTGATTTTGACCCCCATTATTCCATTTCTGTTAGTCACGTGTCTGTGAAACTTGTTCAGTTTTTGTCATAGTTGTTGAATCTTTTTATGTTCATACAAATATTTACACATATTAAGTCCGCTGAAAATACATACATACATACATACATACGTATTTTTATTTTCAGATAATTAAAAGACATTACTAGTCTGACAGTATAATGTAAAGCATTGATTACATGATACAAACATGGCCTTAGAACTGAATATATTGTTTGGGTTATTTCCATTGCATTGAACATAAGCCTATGACTACTGTTCTCACAGGACACTTTTTTTGCATTCAGCCTGCACACACACACACACACACACACACACACCAGACTTATTGACTTTTTACAGAATTTACATGCAGTCAGGGGGCATGATTAATTGCGTTCATTTTAAGTGATATTTTATATATAAATTAAAATTGCACTGAATTGATGTGTTAATCGATAGCTTTAGCAGAAATATATGCACAGTAGCACACCTAGAAGTTGTAGTTTTGCTCAGCAATAGTAAACTACCTACATTAACACCTTGACTACACCGGCCACACAACACAATAAGGCTAAATAACTTCCATTATAATCAATAAAGCTGGCTACACTGGAAGCACCCATCTGTGATAGCTTGGAGAGTAGACTACAGTTTTCGGCTGGTTGTCAACTTTATGATGTTGCGGATATACGACAGTATAATATGTATATACCAGAATCATTTTTACAATTGCACGCCACAGTATATCCCATCATACTACCAAACACTACATGGTAGTACAGAAAAGATACAAGGTTGGGAGCAAAAGATAAGGAATTGGAGACAAGGGTAATGTGGCCGGGGTACAGAAGGAACAGTGTTGTGTGCAGTGAGCGAGTACACAGATAAAGCTGATGGACACGACCGCCTGTGTACCTGGCTCAAGTTTAGAGCCCAGCTGTTTCTTTGACTTGAGCTGGCAGTAAAATGCTGTGCTAAGACCTTTCACAAGTCAACGGGGGAAGTGTAGAGAAACCCTAAACCCTCTACCGTCAAAATACAGGACGACACAAAAACATTTAAACAGCTCACAACAAGGACGATGGCAGCCATACTGGATGTCCAATGTTGGACAATGTGTGCAGACAACACTCAGCTCTTGAGTAGGAATATATTACTTTTGATTGCATTTATGATGCTGCATTGTCAGGAAAATTTCAAGGATGATCCTGATTGAGAAACAATGCCTATTTAAAGTTTAAAGACAGATAGGCAAAGCTCTGTCCTTTTGTTATTGAAGGAGCCAAAGCATTACGTAGTGACCCTAAAGACCACCCTTGTACTAGCTGTTAAAATCCTTGCCACATTTCACTTTCCATTTCCTTTTGGGGGCTGCAAGTCTCTGGGCCTCAGTGCAATTGCGTCAGCTGATACGAGTAAGCCATAAATATCCCACATGTGAGAGCCAAGCTTAAAAGCAAACGGTCTTCAGAGGTTACCTAGAGCAGACACTGCCACAATGGCTAACAAAAGCCCTCAAATGCAAACAAACATGTCCTGAAAATTTTGTTAAAACAATCAAGTGCCAGATTCTGATGATTAGGTCCATGGAGAAAAAATGACTGAATACAATCAAACCCAGAGCTAAAAAAAAATGTTCTCATTTAGTTCATTAATCTCCAAAGTAATATGCACAAAGGAACAATGACGTCACCAAGTGAATAGCCCAGCTTTCTCAAATAATAGGGCACCAATCACACAAGAAGAACTGTTCCTCAATCTTGAATGGATTACACCATACATACAGTACATAATTACAATTGAGTTTAATTTCAACAAAATGAAACTAATGAAAACCATATGGATGTTCATAATGAGCCAATAGAAATCAAAAGATTGATAAGCTCGATTCAAATTCACACGTACAGCTCATCCGAGTGTGGGGGTGTCTTGTTTACTTCGATATAATTTGGGGACTTTTTTTTATTTTCCCAGAAGTCAGCAAAATCTTACAAAACCTCCCTTTGGGAACATCCAGGGGCATCTTGATTTGGAGATTATATATATATATATATATATATATATATATATATATATATATATATATATATATATATATATATATATATATATATAAAAAACACACAAAGCATAAATGTTCTTCTTTTAGGGGTTGAGTTAGTCATTAGCATTTATAGCCAGCTATATCTCTATAATAACAATTTTGATTGTTCTTTATTTAGATAGCAAGTTAAACGTTTGTGTTTAGGTTTACATAGCTATATATTGAGGACAAATTTGGGGATGTCAATCAACCTCAATATTTTTTCAATGCTCAAAATGTTTCTTTAGGGTTTGTTTAGGTCAGTAGTATTTATAACAAGTTTTACATGAAAACAATAGACGTCTCTAGTAGAGGTAGATGATATATCAGTGTTACTGATTAATGATGGTGAACTACTGGTTATTGGCAAAATCTATGACAAAAGTTGCCAATAGATTTTGCCCTTCTGTGGCCGGGGCTGGAGGATTCTACCATGGCTTGGTTCTACAGTATAAAATTGGCCTAAAGAATTGAAATAAAAACAATGACATGGTGATTTGTTTCAATGCATATAAAGCGAGAGCATGCATAGAAAACTGTGACTATTTGGAAACATGCCCTGTCAGCACATACATCGTATCTCCAACTTCATTTTTGTGAATCATAATAAACTTTAATCCTCAAAAATAAAAAATAAATAAATAATAATAAAAAAAATTATATATATATATATATATATATATATATATATATATATATATATATATATATATATATATATATATATATATATATATATATATATATATATATATATATATATATATATATACACATACATACATACACACATACATACATACACACAAATACTGTAAGTCTTTATTTGGTTAAAATATACAGTAGGCTATAAAAAGCTAAATTTGGTAAATACTCAAATACACTCATTGTTTTGGGGTCAAGTCTATTCAAAATAAGTGTTCCTTTTTTGTTTTTGGGCTTGTTCATAGTTAAAGCTGCAATATGGAAGAATTTTTGGTTACAATTAACAAAAATGTAATTATTGATTGAGTACATAATCAGGTGTTCAAAACAATGTCCTTGTCTTACCCCGATTCACTACGGTAAGCCAACAAAACTATTTTATTTTAAACTGTCGGGTCAGATTTGACACAAAATTGCTGGCTTTTGCCATCCTTTCTTTTACGTCATGTTTGTAAACACAGAAAAGTAGTAGCGGCTGTTGTGTATTCTGGCTGGGAATCTACACTGTTCAGTTCAGTCAGTCACTGTCACACACTCAGGACAGCATCGCTGCAGTCTGTATGGACGTCTATCTGTTAGGCAAACTTTTTTACTTGCTATAATGCTTGGAAATGTTTTCTGGCAAGTTTGTTTAAGGTTAAATTGGTTGTCATGTTTTTAGGAATCGACCATTACTTGTTTACAGATCACAGTGTAGCTACATTGTCTGTTACTGTAAGTTACAGTAAATTGTCAGTTACTGTAATGCGTTTACTAATATTCATGACATCTGAGTATTTTATAACACTGCTGCAGTTTCGAGATTCCCTGTGTGTGCCTCTGTTTTCTTATTTATTTTGCCCCAGTCACAGTTCTGCACGTTAATTAGTTTAGCGTATAACTGAAAATATGAAACTTGTTATTGTAATTATTATATTGTACATTTCAGCATACTGTATTATTGTCATGTTTAATAAAGAATATTTCAACCCCATCATTATTGAATCCTTGTTTTGTTTTTAGTTTATTTTTAGTTTAGTCATTTTGTGCAGAACATAGACGTACTATTGTAGTGTTACAGTTTACTTGCATTATCAACTGAGGCTGTACAATATAATATCAAATAATAAAGTCTTCCACTGTACTCATATCAACCATATTACACATTTCACTTCTTAAATTGATATAGTAAAATACAAACATTAATAGTAGATGCAACACTTAAATAATCATTCAAATTTACGGGTAACTTTTGGAGATTTAGAGTCTCAGCGCTCAAGGGTATAACATCACTTTGCGTGCGGTGTCAGAAAAGTGCTAGAACTGTCAAATTCTTTCATTCACTGGAAATATGTAAATACTAGTGTTATTTATTTCTTCACATTTTAGGTTTCAACCACAGATGTAGCTAGAGTTCTCTAGTGTCAAAGTTCTGCAGTGCAGCTTTAGTCCCACACAATGCGCAAAATCTAAAATTTTGTCTGGTTATTTTAGGGGATTTTGGTTGAACAATACACAACATCTGGGATTTTATTCATTTTGGTTTATCATTTAATTGGACTTTTTCACCACCTTAGTTATCAGTTGGCCTCAAGTCTCTGTTATGTCCTTAATTTAGACTGATATCTTAACATGTGTGTTTGGGTGTCTTGTGTTGGCTTTACTTTCACTGATTTCATCAGGAAAGTATTCCTTTGAGGGCCGAGAACATTGACATCTGGTTTGGGGAACGCTGGATGGAGACATTCATGGATAGTGGGTGTAAAGATCAGACAAAGGGCAGCTCTGTTGTCAGGAAAAGGAGAGTGGTGTTAAATATCCCAGGAATGCTGTAGAAATGTGCCGATGGACAGATAATAGGAAGAGGTGGAGCGGAGGATAGGAGGAGTGAAAGGAAAATGTTTGGAGCAGCATTGAAGGCCTGATAACTTCGAAGTCCCATCAGCTGTTGAATTAAAACCCTACATGTGACATGGGAAAAATACAGTCCTTAATGTCGCTTGAACCAGTAATGGAAGTGGTGTTTATGATACAATAATTCCTTGATATACAAGGTCATACGTTTCAATACAGGTCTATAGGATTTTTATCACCCGTTTACTGACCGAAAGTAAAAAATCATAAATCCCAGTCACTTTGAATAGTAATAGCATACATTCATCAACCTGCCGAGTGACTTAAGTTATCATTCATGCCCTTAGCTCAAACAGTGCGAGATGAGTTACATTCCAAAGTCTAATACTGATGGTCAGGTTTAGTAAGCAACATTAATTAATGTGTCAAATGTGTGTCCATAAATAAGCCATCATTCTCCTGTTTAAATGGCAGGCAGTATTTGTCCCTGCCTGTAAAACCTCTCTCTTAAACCTCTTTCTTCTCCCAACAAGGAGAGGGGGGTAAAACCCATCTTAAAACTCTTCTTTTTAACCTGTGGACAGAGCTTATCTTTATTACCTCATGACTCTTCTCAACCCAGCCACGAGTTAATGTTAAATAACTCCATGGTTCTGCACTGTAAGAGGGCGTTACCCTCCGTCAAGATGAATGATCCTTCATATAAGACTCGCAAATCACCTTCAAAAGGAGTGCTTCATCTCAGACGACTGAACAAACATGCCTAATGACTCACCTCCTGTCATGTTAATGACTCACTGATGTCAACCTGAATGTAGGAAGTTGTCTGGCTGTAACATTCCTTTGCAAATCATTTTTCGTGTCTGTCAAGAGGTGCAGGATGTGTGAGGTATGAAGTGTTTGTTTTAGTCTGATGTGTTAAACCTATGGCACGTTCCAACGCAAGTCATGTGATACATATTAAGGTAGTTAACAGCGAATAGAATATATAAATATATATATATATATATATATATATATATATATATATATATATATATATATATATATATATATACACACACATACACACACTTTTTTTTTACTTTTCAAATGTCTTTTATTGTATGTATAGGTTGTATCATTTTATAATTCTCCCAAATCCAGACTTTCAATCTTAAAATGTGAAAATCCATCATAAAAATATTAACTATGACTATCAAAACAAAATGTAAAAATCAAACTAGTTCAATATTTCTTAAAGGGCTCTCACGGTCATGGAAATATCACATTTTTTCAAATGTGTTTCCAGGCCTAGAAAAGCCATAAGGGCCTAAAATAAAATCATAAGAATGCACATTTTTTTCTAGTTTTCCTCTACTCTAAAAATATCTAAACAGCTTGATATTGCTCTTTTGTAGGCCATACAGGGCAAGGGGCCATACATACATAGAAAGATCAGATCATTTTTAAAGGGGATGCAAGACATCATTTGATGCAAATGAAATACACATCCTCACTGCTGGATCAGGATTAATTCCTTGATTCATTCAGCATTTAATGTGGTCAAAACTGCTTTCTGTGCTTTGTTTGCGATTGTTTTGGTAACTGCAACAGCTTCTGACACATGATCCAAAGCTCATAGTTTATTGGTCAAAGCATTTCATCGTATGGTGTTTCGTCTACACGATTCGGTGCGAATGTTCGCTCCAGGTGTGAAAGGCTCATTAGGAATCCATTGTTTCAATTCAAAATTTTGATCGCGCAAGAAAAAGTAATGAAAGACCTTCGCGCATCTGAGCAAGATGCGCCGCAGCAGTCAAAGATGCCCGTCTAATGCACCTTTACATTAAAACATTGTAAAAACTAGTTCGGTGTGAATGGCCCCTAAAACATGCTTGCAAGCCATAGTAATGTCTGATTTGTAAGATAATCTTTCTTTTTGGGTCAACAATGAGTCAAAATGGCTCATATATCTGAATGATTAAATCATTTTAAAAATCCTGAATCCAGTAAATCATAAACATCTGAAAAGGTTTATGGAAAAGTCATGGAATTTCATTGGTCAAAAGAGTGGAAACCCTGTACTTTTGTACAGATGAGTTGTTACCTTAGGATCGGCCACATTATGCCGACTCACTGACAAGCGGCATCTCCTATCAGACGTTTTTGCACCGGCTCCAGTATGTTTTCCTTCCCCTGCGGCATGTCCGGAACAACAGCATGGGAGACCCGGGTTTAGATACCGTGTTGAAACCAGGAAGTAACGGTGTTCGCATAATCAATAACAAGTGCGATTCAGAACTTGTATCTTTCCCTCTAACATTAAATATTTACCCCACTGATGGTTAGGTTCAGGTTTGGGATTCGGGTAGAGGGGCACAGTTTAAAATGTAATGTTACAATGCTATCGAACAAAAAATTGGGAAATTATATTGTGGTGGAAATGTTAATGATTATTCAGAAAAATGTTGACAGCTGGTGGACAAATTAAATAGTAACTAGTAAGAGTGTGAAGTGTTTTTAAGAGTTTTTTTTTCTTCTTCTTTCCCTTAAAGTCCACAGAGCCATAAGTGTCTAAACTGAAGAAACACCCTTTTGTGCAATTTCCATTTCTTGGAAGCAAAGATGAGGTAGTTCCTGCAGCTTTACTGAAAAAATACAATGCTTAATCATTTCTATGAAAGACATTGGTTTTGCCATGTTTGCTCTAGCATGAGGAGATGCTGGTATCTGTTCTGTCCTGTAAATTAAATCATTCTTCATCAACACAAGACCTGCACTGCGCTTTATGAGAAGCTAAATCAGGTCAACAATGATACGCACAGACATGCGCCTGTTATTGCATAACATCTGGCAGCAGCGGGTGTCTTTATGACCGGCTCTCACACTGACAGATGAAGTCACCATTTTGACTGAAGCAGACATGTAAAGAAGTGTTACTCCAGTTCATCAATGCTGACAGATGACTGAGGGCAAAACAGATGTACAAAGCTCCAAGTTATATTATTACCATGTCAGATAATGCAAGGTATGCCAAGAAATCATCAAAAAGTTTAGTCTTGCAAAGGGCGAAGACGGAAGCTGAAGTGTTTTACGTGATACCAACAAGTAGCATTAATTCACTCTTAAAGGGGTCATGAAAGGAGGAATCAAATTTACCTTGATATTTTGAAATATAAGAGGCCATTGTACTATAAAAACTGTAAGTTTCAGAACGCAAAGAGAAATTTGTTGAAACCAAGCTGCCAAAATGACTTCTCTACTTCCTCCACATTGTGATGCCACAATGTGGAAGACATTATCTGACTGCCTCCACAACAACACATCGCCGCCTAGTTTACCTTATCAGCTCTGTAGCCCCACCCAGTAGAGGTCGGAAGTGAGATGACCTTGAGAGGGCAGGTCAGTCAAGAGCAGAGAGCCAATCAGAACATGGGCATTTACGGTCAAGTATTAAAGGAGTAGCAGCACCAAAACCAAGCATTTCTGACAGAGGATCAGAATGAAGATTGAAAATTATCACGTTTAATAAATATTTTGATTTTTTTTTTTTTTTTTGTGCAAAAAAAAAAAAGAATCTTTACTAATTGTGTGAACCACAAATAACATAAAAAAAAATATTTAAAAAAATGCATGACAAAACCCTTTTAAAGTAAACATGAAATCCAAACGTATCCTAGTAACTTTCTTAATACACATTCCTGGTCTTATGAGTGATGAATTGCTGCAAGTTATTCTCAAAAAAAAAAAAAAAGGTTGTCTCGTTGTCTTTTTACCCTCATGCCATCCAAGATGTGTATGTTTTTCTTTCTTCTGCTGAACACAAACAAAGATTTTTATAAGTATTTCTCAGCTCTTAAGGTCCATGCATTGTAAATGAATGGGTGCCAAAATTCTGAAGCTCCAAAATCCACATATGGGTAAAATAAAAGTACTCCATATGACTCGATAGGTGACTTGATAGGTGTGGGTGAGAAACAGATCAATATTTAAGTCTTATTTAGTATAAATTCTCCTCCCTGCTCAGTCAATTTCCACTTTATTTTCACTTTCTCATTCCCCTTCTGTTTTTGGTGATTCACATCCTTCTTGCATATTCACCCCTTAATGGGCAGGGAGGAGAATTTCTAACAAAATTATTTAAATATGTATTGGTTTCTCACACACATCATGTCTTAACACATGGATTTAACCACTGGAGCCATATGGTGTACTTTTATACTCTCTTTATGTGAGTTTCACTTGCATTGTATGGACCTACAGAGCTGAAATATTCTTATAATATTTTCATTTGTGTTCAGCAGAAGAATGAAAGTCAAACACATCTGGGATGGCACGAGGGTGAGTAAATCAGAGAAATGTAATTTTTGGGTGAACTATCATTTTAATACACATTCCTGGTCTCATGAGCAATGCATTACTGCAAGTTTCCCAATTCATTCCCGTTTGCCCTTAAAGGTATTTTTCTGATGCACTAGCGTCACCAAATCAAATTCCAAAAACGATGACCGTTTTCAAACAGGTTTCAACCAAACAGCCCCACCCCAAACTTACACTATTGGTTGAATCTATGTTGCCATGTCAGGCTGGTCACGATTCTAAAACAAACAGGGAAATGTTTTGGACACACCATTAAGACACTATTTTTTACACTTTTCAGAGAAATCAACCAACAAATGGCTTACTTCTAGCTTATAATCCATATCAAGCTGGGATAGGACCACCCAAATTCAAACCAAGGCCTTGTTATTCATTCCCACGATGTTTGTACGACTACAAAAGGACCTGCCATGTCCACGACAACAATAGTTACCAGAGCTGATGTTGTGTGCATACTACAAACAATACTGCTCATATAAGGAATGGAAATGCCATGCCTGGACCTGATCTGTTCAATATGGTCTATTGGAGGTGCCACTAAGCCAAGATTCAATGACCTTATAGAGAGAATAACACATGCTGGAAACTAAACAAAGCAAAACATATCCTTGTGAGGAGACATATGAATGAAGATCTGAAGCAGTCCTTTTTTAACAGGGTTGATATCAAGCGGTGACTTGTTTCTGATGGAATGCAAGTGTCGAAATCAACCTCATGAAGTAGTGAGCAGACTGTTCTCATTAACTCAATTGCATTTCCTTTTGAGGCTGTGTTTGATGCCTTTCTGCTCTGAGGCGGGTCTGTAAACTGACACAGAATTGGTGAACACCTCATTACGGGGATGGAAACACCCTGAGTGAGTGATGGGTCCATGCTATCTAAATGAAGGCTGTGAAATGCCTCGTTCATTTGCCAAATTGAAATGTTAAAAGGGAAAGAATGAGATGAATAGATAATTTATAAGCAGCAGACAGCTCGAGCTGTAAACACAACACACATACATACATACATACATACATATACATATATACATATATACATACATACATACATACATACATATAGTACCGTTCTAGAGGCAAAACATAGTAACTACACATTTTGTAAAAATTAGACTAATGATCTCTTGATCATTTGCTGTCCTATGACTTATCGGTTTGGCTCAACAAAGGTCAAATTCAGAGTAAACAGAGTGAAAATTGCAGCACGAACAAAATCCAAGTGACAAGTAACTTTCTCTGTCCAAATTTTGCAATAGTTATTGTATATGAAATTTAAAAGAGATGGAGGTAGAAGGTCATAAACTTAACGTCTCAACTTCTCAACCTGTGAAGCATTGTGAATGACATGATCAAATCAAAAACGATGGCAGAATATAAAACTAATTACTTAAAGTCATTGATTTTAATTATAAAACTATTGAATAAGTATTGCAAAATATTCAAATATCCAAAATATTTGAGTGAAGGTAGGCAGACTCGAATACAGTACATGATTTGCAATGATTCAGGGGAGTAGATGGACAATGTTGAGCTCTTTTGCCGCATATTCAGTTGCAATGGTTACAGCGACTTTTCTGATTGGTGGATCACACTTTAGGATTATGGGTATTGTAGTTCTTCAATGTGAATTCAGAAATAGAGTGCAACAGTGCCCATCCACTATTTTACCATCTTGGTTCCAGAAGTGTGTTTTTCCCATTCCTTTTTTTTCTCATAGGGATTTCATAAAATCCTTCATAAAAGAGTTCTAGGCCATGAACCAAACCAACCAACTCTGAGGTGAGTCACATTACAAACTTTGATGAACTACAATCTCATGAAGCATTGCTGATGATGTTATCAAATTAAAAACATAAAGTAAAAAGATTTAAAGTAGTTGATTATAGAATATAGAAACAATACATTTTGAAATTTTCAAAATATTCAGATATAAATTAATATAAAGTAGTTTGAGAGTGTTAGAAGACCAACAAGGTTGCGTCATGGAAGTAGGCGCAGAGTGTTTTGTTTGCTGCGATTCTCTGATTGGTGGATCTTTCTATGCAGAATTCATGGGTACTGCAGTTCTTCACCAGGAATATCGCAAATAAACAAGACTCTTTTTTTTTTATTATTAAAGCTGAAATAACACAGACTGATGGCCTCAACATAAGCACATACCATAGACAAACAACTTCAGAGCTCACTGGTCTGTCTTTAAAGGTTTCTAAGATACACAGAGTTAAAAATCAACTTATCTATGGAGAATAAAGAGGGTTTTTACTTCCGGAATCCTACTGTTGTGCTTTATAGTACATCGGAACATGAAATCCAACATGTAGGTCACTTACCCTGGAAACGGTCAGGGGCATGTTGAAGTCCTTGCCTCCCTGAAGACGGAAACCCCAAGGAGCAGGTCCGTTGAGTGTTACACAATATATATTCATGGCCTGGAAAGAAACAGAGAGATTACTGTACCCTTTACTACACGTAATAATGTTTTAAGTGGCTGAAAACAAACATTCCAAACCCACAAACGTGAACAATGTACTGTATGCCGTTGACATCTGACATTGTAGTATTGTCCGCAAATTAGATCCAATAACCTCTTGGATTGGCCGATACATTGAATAGTCAAACAAAGGCTTAATATCAGTGCTTAACATGGAGATTATTCAATACAACTGATGGTAAACACAGTCTAAATAGTTTGATATTAACAATACAGGAACCATTAGAAAGTGCTATTATTCCTGTGCTGACTGTTTGTTTATGGACAAACGGCGGAATTCGCATTAGAAATTTGAGAACCTGCTTTATCTAAATTAATGAACAGGTAGGTGACAGATAAATGCCCCTATACAATGTTTGCAAAGTCAATTGAAAATAACTGTTCAACAATGAAGCACTGAAAGTGCACATTATCAACACACTATCGTACTTAACAAATCCAGAACTCTAAGTTGGCAAAAAAGGACATTGTATAATGAAATATAAAGTCAAAGGCAGTCAAGACAGAAAATGAACACATAGTGCATAAAGTACCATCATAATGACACATTTACAGTTAAAAGCAGATTCATTTAATAACCCATTATCTCTTAATGCCACCAAACTAAAAGTAATCCACCACTGGCACCAGCCACAAGATCGTCATTGCATCACTCTGTTCATTATGTCACTGGTTTATGTCACACAGAAGCAAACTGTAACATGACATAAAAATTAAAAGCCATTTAATGAGCCAAGGACAACTGGAGCTTAAAAGCATGACATTTTCCTCCTCCCTGTGACTTATGAGAACACCAGCTACCATTTCCAAACTCCAGAGGCTATATAATCCCATTCTGAGTGTACCCGTTACAGGGTGGCACACACATACCTTATGCCACGAGCCAATCTTCTCACCCAAACCTCCAGAAAACCAAGTGGAAATCTGGCACTGCGATGCAGCCCGACTTTCTCAATGTTGGCAAAGCTCAACTACCTCCCCTCCTTCTTAGTGACAAGGGTTTGGTCCACGTCTCTCCTACTCCACAGGCTATATAAGGAATGTAAAACTACACCAAACTATTTCAGCCCAACACCCACGAGTCACGGAGGGGGGGGAAGAGAGAAGGAGAGAGGGAGGCAAGAGAAAACATCTACTACTTCAGATTCTCTGGCTTAAGATTTAATATTTTAAGTTTTAAACGGTGAGAAAAGACATCAGAAAGCAGGTTGTTTGGGCAGAAGGCCAAGGGAATGTTGCTCTCAATATGGATAGCATAAGTTTCAGACTTCAACACTGTATAGCACCCAAAGCTGGGTATGTCAAACAGCAATTTGAGAGCCAGGGCTGTATCGCTGTGTGGTTAAACTGCAATTTAGAAGACATTAAGCAATACATATTAGAGGGTCTTTTAGCATTGTGCATTTAATGTATCTTTTAAATGACAACACCTTGCAGCCCAAAGCAGGTTATGTCACACTGAATACAAATAGAGAGGACAAAATGGGTGCTGTGCTTTGCCCTGTGGTAAAACTGTAATTGAGAGAACATTATAATATATAATATTATGTATATAAATTACTTTTCAAAATAATATTCATTCAGAATATCAGGGTGATATTACAAATAAAATTTTAAAAAAAAAGCAAAATTGTTAAAAGTGGAAATAAAACGCATAACTAAGACTGTGCTGTGTTTAAGCTAAATTAATATATCTTGATTAATAAGATTCACATATATCCATATACATACACACACACAAGCACTAGAAAATGTAGATTAAATATCAAACAGTATTATAAAATAAATGCATCACTAATGCATCACAAAATGATGTAATTGCATGCATGGAAAAGCTCCACTACTAAATAATGGTGTGCATTCAATACTTTGTATCACTATAAAACTAAGATTAGTCCCAAACTATAACAAACACAACAAACTTGCTCATTTAAAATACACACAGATCCAGAGGATGCAAGCTTTCTCAATATTCACATAAACACCAATAACAGTTCAACTTTTGCATTTTACTGCAAGACTTCTCATTTGAGTCTACGTAACCTAGTAACGTGATCCACTGTCTTTTAAAGTTAATTTGCTGCCGGTACATCCAAAAAGAAGTTGGTGTGCAATTACCTCCTTCTGATCTTTAGACATCGCAGCGGGCTTTCTCTTGATGTGGTGGACAGTGAGTTGTTGTGATAAATAGAGATCAAATAAACTTCACAACTTTCTGGAATTGGGCGTCAGGTCGCGCGCAGGAGCCGCAGGTTTCCCCGTTGGATTTCTTTTAGTAGGATTCTGATAATACGTCATGGGTCACGTGGGGGCTGACGCACGGGTCGGAAGGCCTGACTGACATGTATATTCAAATGAGAATAAAGTTTGTGGGTAAATACAGGGAGGTTGTTTTCCCCAATGAAAAAAAAACCACAGTCAACTGTTTAATGAAAAAAACAAGTTTCTTTTATATATATATATATATGTATATAAAAGAAACTTGTTTTTTTCATTAAACAGTTGACTGTGTTTTTTTTTTCATTGGGGAAAACAACCTCCCTGTATTTACCCACAAACTTTATTCTCATATATGTATTAGAAAGTTTTTTTTCCATGAACTATATATTTATAGATAGATAGATAGATAGATAGATAGATAGATAGATAGATAGATAGATAGATAGATAGATAGATAGATAGATAGATAGATAGATGATGACGAAAACCCCATTAAGCGTGCGTGCCACATCAAGATACAACTCTCTCCTTGTAGTTACATTATCCAATTCCCTCTTGGGCCACTAGAGGGCCCCCTAAAACTGTCTGATTGAGCCATAACAGCAGCTTGAGTTTTATTTACAGCTTTTAGTATAAAAATAAATAAATAAACAAATAAATAAAAGAACTCCCACAAAAATGTTTAAAGAAATGCACAGTAAACAACAAACATAGACTACCCTTGTCAAAAAATCCTATTAGAATTTCTATCATAATTTTGAACCAATCTTAAAGGATTGTAATCAGATTTTTTCTGATATGAATACCAACATATTATAACATAACACAGAAAGCAAAAATCAAAAATCATAATAATTTGGTTAAATTATTGAAATAGGATAAAGTGCATCTGTAGAACATCAAAAGGGAATTTAAAGAAAACCTTACATGATTTTAAACTACTGTATACTGTACCCCCCAATATAACCAATACAAACAATGAATGAATAAAGAAAGAAAGAAATAGGAAACCATATATCCCTTTTCTCTCTCACTATCTCTCTATTTTTTTTTTCCTTTATTTTTATTTTTTTGCTACTATTCTAATTCACAGTTCAACCTGCCACAGGAGCTGCTGACACAGTTCTACTCGGCCATCACTGAGTCTATCCTGTGTACATCTATACCTGTCTGGTTTGGTTCAGCCACCAAATCAGACGGAAGGAAACTACAACCGACATTCAGGACTGCTGAGAGGATTATTGGTGTCCCCCTGTCCACCCTCCAAGACCTGTATGTCTCCAGAGTGAGGAAATGTGCAGGTAGAATCACTCAGGACCCCACACACCCTGCCCACTCCCTTGACCTGTTGCCCTCTGGCCAGCGGTACAGAGCACAGAGCGCCAGGACATCCAAGCACAAGAACAGTTTCTACCTTCAGGCCATTTTCCTCATGAACAATTAAACTGCCTCAGAACTCCCCCATAGTGCAATAATGTAAATTAATACCTCATTAATTACGTGAGAACACTTGGCAATAAAGCTCATCCTGATTCTGGTCTAAGCAAGGCAAAAACTCAATAATTCTGCAGTACTTCTTCTCTCCAGTAGATGAAGACATAACGCAACAAATCAACTGTTGCCGCGAATTTTTCCCAGCACTCCCGTCTAGAGCTGCATGTCATTCATCTCATAGTCAACCTGCTGAAATAAAAAAGTAACAATTCCTATATATACACCTAAAACATCCAAAGCTTTCTAAGTTTACCCTTTATAAACTCGCGTAAGTTTATTTTTCCTTTTAATCCTTCTTAACTCGCTCGCAGGACAAAACAGCTTTAGGGTTTTTAGAGCAGCTTGTGTGACTTTGTTAAACATGGCTGACGACTTTGGCTTTTCCGCGTCTGACAACGGAGTTCATGTGGAGGAGGACCCGGCCGCCGCGTTTCTGGCCCAGCAGGAGGATGAGATCGCCGTGATTGAGAACGACAGCGCCGGGTTCGGTGCGCTGGAGGACGGGTACACGACCAATGGAGGTGCGTGTGTCACACCGGCCTGTTTGCTTGTGTTCAGTCAGTGATATCAAAGTATTATTTGAGTATTAAAGTACTATGACTGATAAAACTACATTATTTGGAGTTTATTTTGATTTTGAGTCGCGTGGAGTGCAATCCAATATATATGAATATACAGTTTTCTTGCTCCGCACTAATAAAAAAAAAGTTGTAAAACGTGCCATTTTTTATTTATTTTTATTAATGCTGTTTGTTTTGTTTGTTTGTTTGTTTTTGGACACGTGGATCACGATATTATTATGTTATTCAATTATTTCCATGTAAATAATTCATATAATTCTTAAGTATTTTGGAGTACCATGTAAATACTATGCTAAATGAATGTGGAATCACTCAGTACCATGGTATATTTCAAAGGTCATAGTAAAATTAATTACTAGGGCAAAAATATATCATAAAATCAAGATCCACCCACATGTCAATGCCGTTCATTATTATTACATAGTACTTACTTGTGTAATTACAATGTAAATAATAAGGTAAGGTAAAATGTGACTGTAATGAAACTTACTATTAGGCTATTTTCAGAGTCGTTATCATAAAGATTCATAAGCAGCCATCATGGGGAGTTATTAGTTAAAAAAAAAAAAGAAAAAAGCTATGAAGACCCCAATATACTCGGACATGTTACCCTGCAACTGTATTAATAGTAATAGAACTTAAAGCTAATACAACCTAATTTAAATTGCCGGTGAAATTTGTGGAACATCATTAGCTTTGATTTAGAAGTTGAGATGAAAATAGGCTTCCTGCTCTCATGATCAGACCGTAAACAAACAGGAAAAGTGCACTCTGATGAAAGCCACCACTGCAAAACAGAAGAGCCGAGACAATCAAAGTTGCTAAACCTGACTGAACTAATGCTTTGTTGCAAAGCAGCTCACCTGCTGACTAGATCTAGAAATGGTGAGAGAGGTCAGGCAAAGCCATTTCAATGTATAGGCTACTACTCGCAGTCCAACAAGGTTTGCTGCATTCCGGTGATACCTGTAATGTTTGCTTTTGGTAACTTTTGCCAGAGTCCTGAAACTCGCATTCACAAGTTGTTTCTCCTATTTGAGTGCAGGTGAATTTGTAGGAGCACCAGTCACTGCTGTGAACGGAGATATGTTTCAAGTAAGTGTGGTTGGACAAATGCAAATGTCTTGTACAGTTCTTGTTTATGTTTATTTAATTCAACACAACTGGCAGTTGTTCATAGGCAAGGGACGTTGTTAACGTTACATCATTATTGTAACATTAGGACAACAACGGCACAGCTGACAGCTACTCAGCCATTGCTCAAGTGGACATGCAGAGACAAGAACCTGAGAGTTTATGCAAATGGAGAGAGGAACAAAGGGCTCGGCTGGAGGAATTAGGTGATGAATTATTCCTGTATAATTATCAATAACGTAAAGTAGGAAACTTTTTGTTGGTTTTGTTGGTGTTACAATCTGAATAGACTGCCAGTTCAATTAAAGGGAAAGTTCACCCAAAAAATTAACATTCTCTCATCATTTACCCTCATGCCATCCCAAATGCGTGACTTTCTTTCTGCTGAACACAAAGATTTTCAGAAGAATGTCTCATCTCTGTAGGTCCATACAATGTAAGTGAATGGTGAACTGAACTTTGAAGCTTCAACATCTCATAAAGGCAACATAAAAGTAATTTGTAAGACTCTAGTGGTTTAATCAATGTCTTCTGAAGTGACCAGTCAGTTTTGAGTGAGAACAGATCAAAATATAAGTATTTTTTTACTGTATATCTTACCATTGCAGTCAAGGCACAATCATGATTTCAAGCTGGATTACACTTCATAGTGTTTAATGAATGCGCAGAGTGCTAGATGGCGCTAAAGGAAGTATAATCGAGCTTGAAATCATGGTCGCCAAGGAGACTACTGTCAAGATTTATAGTGTGGAAAAAATGACATTATGGCTGCTTTCACCCAAAACTGACTGGATCACTTCAGAGGACATTGATTAACCCAATGGAGTTGTACGGATTACTTTTATGCTGCCTCACTTTTTGGAGCTTCAAAGTCCTGCTCACCATTCACTTGCATTGTGAGGGACCTACAGAGCTGAAATATTCTTCTAAAAGAAGAAAGCAAGTCATACACATCTTTCTTTGGTTTCTGATGTGTAGATTCGGCCTCCAAAGCAGCTGAGGCTGGGTGGAGGGAGAAAGCTCAGAAAGAGCTAGAGGACTGGCATGTTCACCAGAATGAACAGATGGAGAAAAATAAAGCCAACAACAGGTATTTTGCACTACATCTTTAACGTTCACACTTCATTGAGCTGTATGTAAATATTCTAATGCAGACAGTTCAAAATATAGACTTAGTGTAAAATTATCGCTTTTAGACTGAAGTTTAGCCAGCTTTATTGTTTACTAAAGTGATTTTAATTGATTTGGACTGATTTTAAGAGAGTTCTGTGGCTTTAAGCTCACGTCCGATCTTTTAGGCCTTCTATATGATGATGAACTTTTGTGCTCTAAGTCCTCGTAGTCGCGTAGTGACTCGCCTCAATCCGGGTGGCGGAGAACGAATCTCAGCTGCCTCCGCGTCTGAGACCGTCAACCCGGGCATCTTATCACGTGGCTTGTTGAGCATGTTACAGCAGTGATATAGCGCATATGGAGGCTTCACATTATTCTCTGCAGCATCCACGCACAACTCACCACGTGCCCCACCGAGAGCGAACCACATTATAGCGATCATGAGGAGGTTACCCCATGTGACTCTACCCACCCTAGCAACCAGGCCAATTTGGTTGCTTTGGAGACCTGGCTGAAGTCACATGATGGTGTACTCTTTATAATTTTATAAACTTTATAACTTTAATAAACTTATTAAAAATGTTACAAAACATTAGCAGATATGCACATTTTCAGGACACTTCCAGACCAAAAATATTGATGACGCATTTGGTTTGCATGGGCATATACTAATTTTTGTTCAGAAAAATATCAGCGCAGCAACAACAGTCTTTAAAGATATGTTTTTAGAGATGGTATATAAATGAGTTGTTTCAGATTACTAAATGTAACTTATCCATTATGAGACTAACACCAGCCTCTGTAACACATCTCAACATAGACTAGAATTTATTCTAAGTTATATTTTATTATTGGTAATACTATCCCTTTAGTGACGTAGATGATATTGAGCATCATTAGTAAAATGCGAGCAGAATGAATCCATTCTTACACAAATTGTTGCGTTGAAATGAATGTGACAATAGTTTTATAAGCGATTTACACAGAAATTTGTTCTGCTTGTGTGTTTTTCTTTTGAGATTTAGAGGCATGTTAGTTTCAAAGACACATCAAGATTAATAATCAATCAACTATTATGAGAAATTCAGATTACAAAAGCCAAACTACATTGTTGATATGTTGGCTTACTAGATATTAATGGGCAGCAATATTATAAGTTATTTCAGTAATTATTGACAACTGTAACAACTGTAATAGTCAACCATCAGATAGAGTACACTGATAGTTTATTGATTAATACTCAATCATTTTTGTATATCCTTATTATTCCACAGTCTTATTATTCTTTCATGTGTACTGACTCTTTCCCTCTGTAACTCTTCCTTTCACTCTCCCACTCCCATTGCCCTCTTTCTTTCCTTTATGTTCTTTTGTTTCCCTCTTCTGCCTGTTTGTGCACTAGGATCGCTGATAAGGCTTTCTACAAACAGCCCAACTCTGATGCCATAGGCTTTGTGTATGATTACCATATCATGTCCCTATATCAGCAAAATTACATAGTTGCACTCAGTTTCTTAATTGCATCACATAAACAAAGACATGCTTATTTTGGATGTTTACATAATTGTGGATGCATGGCTCCCTTAAGTCTCTTTAAAATTTGAATGGCTTATTTCGTCTTACCTTTTAAACTTTATAAACATCATTCCTTTTTTAGTAGATAATAGCCAGTTTAGGATTCTTAAAATTGTATTTAATATTATATAACATGCCAGACAAGCAGGTATATAGACATAAAGATGAATGTATGGATGGATGGGTGGGTGGATGGAGACAGATAGATGGATGGATGAATGGAGATGGACAGACAGACAGACAGACAGATACTGTCGATAGATGGATGGATAGATGGATGCATGAATGGAGATGGATGGACAGACAGACAGATACTGTAGATAGATGGATGGATTGATGGATGGATGAATGGAGATGGACAGACAGACAGACAGACAGATACTGTAGATAGATGGATGGATGGAGACAAACAGATAGATAGATAGATAGATAGATAGATAGATAGATAGATAGATGGAGACAGAGAGATGGATGGATGGATGGAGATGGATGGATGGACAGACATGGATTGATGGACAGACAGAGAGCTACTGTAGATAGATGGATGGATTGATGGATGGATGAATGGAGATGGACGGACAGACAGACAGATACTGTAGATAGATGGATGGATAGATGGATGGATGAATGGAGATGGACGGACAGACAGATACTGTAGATAGATGGATAGATTGATGGATGGATGGAGACAAACAGATAGATAGATAGATAGATAGATAGATAGATAGATAGATAGATAGATAGATAGATAGATAGATAGATGGATAGATGGATGGAGACAGAGAGATGGATGGATGGATGGAGATGGATGGATGGACAGACATGGATTGATGGACAGACAGAGAGCTACTGTAGATAGATGGATGGATTGATGGATGGATGAATGGAGATGGACGGACAGACAGACAGATACTGTAGATAGATGGATGGATAGATGGATGGATGAATGGAGATGGACGGACAGACAGATACTGTAGATAGATGGATGGAGACAAACAGATAGATAGATAGATAGATAGATAGATAGATAGATAGATAGATGGATAGATGGATGGATGGAGACAGAGAGATGGATGGATGAATGGAGATGGACGAACAGACAGACAGATACTGTAGATAGATGGATTGATTGATGGATGGAGACAACCAGATGGATGGATAGAGACAGACAGACAGACAGACAGACAGACAGACAGACAGATAGACAGATAGATAGATAGATAGATAGATAGATAGATAGATAGATAGATAGATAGATAGATAGATAGATAGATAGATGGATGGATGGATGGATGGATGGATGGACGGACAGACAGATACAGTAGATAGATGGATGGATTGATGGACAGATGGAGACAAACAGGTGGATTGATGGAAGGATGGGATGGGCCAATTGATAGAGACAGAAACATGAATGGATAGATGAGAGACGGATAGATGGATGAAAGGATGAATGAATGGATGGATGGACGAACAGATGGATGAATAGATGGAGACAGAGTGGTGGATGAATGGATGGAGACAGAGAGATTGATAGATAATGAATGGATGAAGATGGATGAACAGATACAGTAGATAAATGGATGGATAGAGACAAACATACAGAGGAATAGGTGGATTTTTGTTTTCACATGGCATGACCTCTGACCGCTACACTATCTGAGGTGACTGATGATTCTCTCCCTTCCCTTCATGTAGAGCATCAGAGGAAGCTTTTCTCAAGGAATGTGATGATGACAGTCCCGGCACAGAGTGGGAGAAAGTGGCCCGGCTGTGTGATTTCAACCCAAAAACCAGCCGTCAAACTAAAGACGTGTCTCGAATGCGCTCCGTTCTCATTTCTCTAAAACAGACGCCTCTGGTTCACTAAAATAAGTCCCTATTTAATAATGTTTTCTTTTCCTTCTTGCACTTTATTTTAGTGAGGCTGAACACTCTTAACAATTGCAAGTTGTTTGGTTTTTAATGGGTCATCGAATGTGTACAAGGTTGTATTTAAACTTTCTATTTATGTACCTTGGAGTTTTGCTGGGACAAAAGATTTAGTTTGGCTATTCCATGTTCAAGAATTTTGAAAAAATTTAAATGAAGTGTGCCGCAAACATTTGACAAAAAGTGACCAGGTCAAGGAATTTATGTTTATTTAATGAATCCTAATGTGAGTGACATCATTAGAAAGGCAATAGTTTTACCACAATGCAAACAAACATTTGGTCAAGCTTTTTGATATTTACAATTTACTTTATATTGATTGATGTGACAGAACAACTTAATTACCCACAAACCATTTGGCAGCATTAATCCACTGATTGGGGTGTCCAGCAGGACCCATTCAGGATCTATAACGTTATACAGATATCTTCACAAAACTCTACTGTTTTGTTAAAGTCTATACAGACACATCTCCCACCCGTATTCTTCATAAATTATGATCAGTATCCAGATTTGGTGTTATCTGCTTTCATGTATTTATGTTCACTGCCAAGAGGGAAGCCATGTTTGTGAGTTTAAGGTTCTTGTTTATTATAATTTACACATTACCACATTTTCATTGTTCTGATGATTATTAGTCACAAATGCAGCTCTTCTTTTCATGTCTGATGTTCCCATAGCAGTCAGCACCTGGGATATTTTTCAGCAGGAGTAAAAAAGATTACAGCAGTTACTTTGATTTACAGGTGTATTATCCTGCTAATATAACAAATCACAGCACGACAAGCCCTCATTTCTCATTTAATATATACCTAAGGGATGAATAATACAGAGTTTAAAACCACGTCTTTTGTCAAGTGTTGAGTTCATAAATGAGGCCTCAGTCTACAGCAGTGAATTTTGTGCCTGAACCTTTCCTAACTGTGACTTATTGTCTACTCCACTGGCCTTCATCATCCAAGCTGCCAAAATCTGAACGCGCTAGAAATACAAGATAGCACAATAAAATAACAATGCAGGTAGTTATCTTTTTGCATATAAAAGCTTTTGCTGGAGATCAAACAGGATTCCATATTATAGAACTTGGTCCAGATGTCTTTGCAGTCCTACTGGTTACTTGCATGAAACAACTCTGGGTGTTACTTATTGTTTGTATAATTCATATTCACCCAGCTGGGAGGCCTTGTTATGTTAAGCAATTTGTGTTGCATTTTAAGAGAACCAGTTTAGTTGCATACTACAATGCATGATGGTTCCCTGAAGAAAACATTTGTAAACCGTATGTTTAAATAAAACTCTTGGTTTTAATGAAACGATCTGACATCAAATATATTGGTTTAATATATTGGTCTTTTTTTAATCATTATTATTTTAACACAACGCTTAGCTCAACCCCTTGCTCTAATTGATTGTATGTGCTAGATGTGAACTATGCAATATTGATGTGTAATTCAATAAAAAACTTTTTTATTCCAGAAAACATTCAATGTGTTATTCCATGTGAAAATCAACCAAATTTCAGAAACTTTGGAAAATCTGTATGTTTTTTCTGAAGACACACAAATTATATGATTAAAGCCATATTTAATGCCATGGATCAATATTTACTGATACATTTATTATTTTAAAGACCGGGTCGAAATGAAAATTTTTGCATATGATTTTGAAAAACAAAAATTGATTTTGACATTGTTTTTATGTGCATAAACAAAAGGTACATCTTTAGTTTAACCATTATTTGTTCTTCCACCCTTTATTTTGTTGGGCAGGAAAAACTAGCTTCATACCATGTGACCCACATTTGGTTTTTACCCATTGAAAATGTGTAAACTTTAACAGTTTTCAGTCTAATTGACAACCCGTATCTCTAGGATTTAACCATGTAGGGCCTTAGAAATGAAGATGGAAATTTTCTAAATCTAAAAGTAAAATATAAAATATTTAGAAAAATGTATATTTATTTAGTAAAATATCTTTAAATATTTTGGAGTTATAGGCACTTCCACTCCAAAAACAGTAAGAAAAACTAAAATTGCAAAAACGGTACTTTTAGGTGTACAGCGGCTTGTCACTGGGGCAATACACTAAAACTACATCCACTGTAACCTTCCCATGACAATCAGGATGTATTTGCTAGAGTACATTTTAGTACATGAAAGTGTAAAGAAGTTACTGTATGTGTACTGCCCCAGTGACAAGCTGTTGTACCCCTAAAAATACAGTTTTTGAACATATTTTGCAAAACACACACCTTTGGCATAAAATACAACAAGGAGTGCTGAAGTCAATGGATTTTAGTAACAGACCTACCTTTCAATGATGCTGACACCTTTCTAGGGTTATTTTTTTACCTGTAGTTTTGCTCCACAATCATGGGTGAGAGTTGTCAATTTGACCGCAGTAAACAAATTAAATATAACTCAGTAAATATTGAACCATGGCATTTAAGAGTTTGGACTTAATCATACATTATGGGTTTCTTTGACCAGTTTAAAAAAAATAATTGAGCCAGGAACCTCTGGTTGTATTGTCCCAGTATGACCCAATGTAACTCAAAAACAAAGACTACGTTTATTACACTTTTTTGTTTAATAATGAGATTGCTAATATGGTGACACATTACACTGCACCTTAAACGGTTCTCCTAAATGTACACAGACATAATAAATTGAAGTAACAAGCATTGTAATGTTTAAAACAATGTCCATGTACCCTTACTTCTCCAACATGGAAAAGCAGGCACTGATTTGCAGTTCACATCAAATAATTTAACCACAAAAAGTGGCTACTGTGGACTTGGGTCAAGAAGATGGCATAACTTAAATACTGGGCATTAAATCTGTGTATAACTGTGGTACACATGGATAAACCTTGTGTTCATGCACTGGGCCTCTCTTAAGGAAATAAACAATCCTGAGTTGGCATTTAAGGTTCAGTTCAACTCTGGTGTTGCACTTGGTCTGTCCTCTCTCTCATTGCTTGGGTTTCAGAGCCGTTGCAGCCACGCCCACTATAATAGCAACGACGGTGAAGCCTTGGGCGAAGATACGGGCTCTCATTAGCAGCTGGGACTGTCGGGTCTTGCCACGTCTGAAGGCGCCGAGGCCGTAGATCAATGCCCCTGCTGTTCCTAAGCAACCTTAAAGAGAGACATCACAAGAGAATGATAACGATTCCAATGATTGACAGTTCTAAACTAAATCCTCCACATAGTTATGGAGTATTAAGGAAATATTTTTGCTGTCCACTTTAAAGGTATAGTTCACCCCAAAATTACAATTCTCTCATTATTTACTTACCGTCATGCCATCCCAGATATGTATGACTTTCTTCTACAGAACAAAGATTTTAGATTAATATATCAGCTCTGTAGGTCCATACAATGCAAGTGAATGGTGATCAGATATTTTAAGCTCCAAAAATCACATAAAGGCAGCATAAAAGTAATCCATACAACACCAGTGGTTTAATCCATGTCTTCAGAAGATATATGATAGGTGTGAGTGAGAAACAGATCAATATTTAAGTCCTTTTTTTACTATAAAACTTTCACATTCTTCTTTTGTTTTTGGTGATTCGCATTGTTCATGCACATCGCCACCTACTGGAGATTTAGAGTCAAATCTAGACGTCCAGCGAGGAGGAGCTACACGTAAGTTCGTAAGCACGTGCAGTGAGCGCACGGCACCACTTGGAAAGATGGCGGACATTCACAGGCAATTTGACTTAATGGCAGTATGTAAACACTGAACTTTAAAGATAAACTGAACTTTGAGACATGTGTAAAATGTTTCCTTAGACACATCTCGACATGAATATTAACGTTAGCTATTTTAAAGTCCCTGATGTTTAATCGTGCATATATTAGCGTCACAAAACCGAGAAGCTAAATACATATTTTTTGTGGTTCAGCAAAGCATTTTAAGTTTTGACTCAGCTAATGATAACACTGTCTATTATAACCGATTCATTTCATATTGGCATTAACATGTGGACACCACTCGTTGTCTTTGACAAATTTTAGCAAGTGTGGGCAGTGTGTGTATTATGATAAGTATAGATATAGGTTTATATGTCTGTATAATTAGTTATTTACTTTTTGCTGATATATGTAAATGGTGTGTTTGTTTTGTTTACCTGCACAGAAGCATCAGACAATACAGAAGGACATAATCCCCTTCTCTCTATTGAGAGATGTACATTGTGTTGCAGAAAACACCCTTGTGCCTACTGTAAATTGGTGTTTAACCATTTGAATGAGTTACAGAATCATGTAGTAGGTGACGGTCATGTTCGAGTTGCAGTTCATTCCACATTTTAGATTTTGTCATCATAAAGTGCAGTCTAGACTGCAGACAAGCAGCACATTTTCACTGCTGCTACTGCACGTCAACATTAATCAGAAGGGATGCTCTGAAAAATACAGCATCTAGACAGCCTCTACCCATAGCAGCAGCACCAACTCCACCACAAGCATCAGCACCACATCCATCTCTAGCAACACCACCTTTAACCCCAGCAGCACCATCGTCAGTGGTAGGATTTTGCATCCGGTAGCAAGTCAGGGTGACTTGCACACACTGTGGCATTCAAATAAATAAAAGGAACTTGCTGGTTCACATTAACAGAAAACACAGGCAAAGGGTAACTGAAATTTCAGCTAAACGGCACCCGTCATGCCAATGCATTTATGCCAAAAATGGCATCTTTGCAGTTGATAAATCATTCTTTAAGCCTTGCTCCCCTATACATATTCAGAAAAAAAATATGGAGTGCAAGCCAAAACCTAATCTGTGAACTGGATGAATGCAAGACAATGGAATTCTTCCTTATGAGTGCATGCATCTAAAGTCTTGGCTCTTCTGCCCTTGAATGGACACTGCATTCATCATTTTGGAGGAGGAGGTTCTGTCAGAAATGGTTACTGCGATGATATTTGGGGACGCAAGGAAGCAAAGTTGCTTAAACTGCCAAAAAGCAGCTGCTGATGCAGGTGTTCCACTTACTGTTGGAGGGCCTCCTTCTAAAAAGTCATTTTCAATATATGAGCCAAAGATATCCCAACACAGCAGACTGGGCAGCAGAATTGCAGCATATGATCCTAAAAATAATTCCTGGCACTGCCCATGTGCCAAATCAAGACAGACATGTCTCCATAAAACAATTGCCAAGTGTCTATCTATGCAAACTGACTGGAATTAACTGTGCAGTACCTTCCAGCCAATCAGAATCCAGTATTTAGACTGACCATGGTTTAATACAATATGATCAACTTTGTTTTCTACTTACGTGAAGATATATCCAGAAGATATATTGTTGTATAATAATTAAATGTGTTGTTATTGTTTTATCATAGAAACTTAGCAAATCAATTTCATCTGGCCTTTAGACTATGTCCTTACTGAGAGACTGTGAGGTACATGGTTGCATGTAAACCATTATTATCAGCAGTGGAATGTCATCATATAATACATTCAGAGTACACTATATCCTGTATGTAAAATATGGTCTTATTCCACTCTTAATTAACAGGGTTCACCACTTCAGCTTGGAGGGACTGACTGTGGGATATTCATGTTGAGGGTAAGTGGTCTTATAACTGCTATACCATTGTCTCTGTGTGTGCTAAACACTGCATTTGTTAATATAACATCAGAGTTTTGATTTTGTATTTCAGTATGTCCTGTATGGAACCCTTGGGAAGCCCTTTGATTTTTCAGCAGTGAGTGGAGACATACATCATGGAGGTCACCCCATCTACGAGAACCCATGTATGTATTGTTTATGTAATAACCTTTCCTGTTTCATAAAAGTGTTTGAGCAGCACTTGACTAATTACATTATTATTGAAATGTCATATCTTTTTGCACAAAGGACTCGGCGGTGATGAAACGGATTCTGCTCGCCTGTGACTGGGTGGAGGAGAACGGAACAAACTTTACTGGGAAAGTTCAATTACCACAGGTCATAAGGATGAACGAGGATGATGCCTTGTTGGCCATAACAATGCGGGACCTGTTTATTGACATTATTTTCTATGAAGGTGAAATGGATGAGGACAAAATCCAGGCTCCCATCCTTTGAGACAAGAGGACATGGTGTTTTTCCATGCAGGAAAAATATGACAAAAGAAATATTTGTATGTCTTGCCTGCACAACCCTCACCTTCAACAAGCTAACTGATGGGGTACATCTGGGTAAATATTGTTTTGTAAGTTTTGTACTGTCTTGTAGTTTTAGGGTTTGTAAAATGTCTTGTATTTTCAACCAATTTGCAAGATTGTCACAGAAACAAAGCAGAAAAATCATAAAATCATGAAAATTTTTAAAGAAAGGTCAGGAAATATCAGCTATGCCAGTCTATGGTTACTTTAACCTAATCTTTGCGCATCAACAATAAAAAAAAATCCTCATTAGGTTAAGTTAGATCGGTTAGATCTGACGAAGGACTTGCATTAACGTTAACAGCCATTAGGTGGCGAAATGAGTGACGCTTCACTAGATCCATAGAGGTGGAGCTAGACTAGGTCAAGAGAGGAGGAGCTTACGTGTAGCTCCTCCCCGCTGGACGTCTAGCGAGGAGGAGCTTGCTCTGCAGCGAGCACCACTTGGCTTTTTATGCTTTTTGTGCTTCAAAGGTCTGATCACCATTCACTTGCATTGTATGGACCTACAGAGCTGAACTCTTCTTCTAAAAATCTTCATTGTGTTCAGTAGAAGAAAGTAAATCATATCTGAGATGGCATGAGGGTGAGTAAATGATGAGAGACTTTATTATTTATTATTACTTTAATATTGCTCCCTGAGTGTGTGGTTCCAGTGTTCACAACTTGTATTATTACTGCATTAATGCATTACTTTGTTATGGTCACAAAAAGCTCCAACAAAGCTGCTATCAAAAACAATACATCAGTTTTTGCTTATTGTACTTCATCTGTGTTATCCTTTCTTTTTGGCTTTGACACAATAAAGAATCCCAAGCACTTTCACAACAAACAAGAGGGAATTCTGCTTATAGATTTGTTTAACAATTGTTGATGTTGTTTTGACAGGGGTATCTGAAAGTCAAACTCTGGAAATATCACGTTTATAACATTTATGAGTGTAAAATGTCCGTTAAAGCTCTGTTGCATGGTCAAACCCGTAAGTGTGATTCAGAATAGCATATGTAGCGCATATATCATCATAACAACAACACTGATCGCCACGATCTTAATGCAAATTAACTATGACATGAACATGTTACCTACCCCATATGTATTAATACATAAAGACTCATAGAGAATGGCAAACTTTTTCAAGGCGTTTAATCTGGTAACATTTATAAAGGTTTGTCATGTAATCGTGCTCCGCAGTTTGTGTAAGTCATTGTTTTATGTAACTCACCGATAGGGACGAATGGATTCTCTTTCGTCTTCCTGATGAATTTGTCCTTAAAGTTCTCTTCCGTCACTCTTGGCAGTGGGGTGAATCCCTCGATGACCGGAGGCTGAGACAGATCAAACAGGACGGGTGGAGGAGATGTTTTGGTCGGTTGATCTTGGCCAACCGGAGTCGATGCAGCTGCCATGCTTAAAGCGCTTCAGTTGACAGGAAGTGAAATAAACAGAAAACACGGCATTTCCGCCAGCTGACATCACTTCACATAACTCCACAGCTCTTCTATACTCACTCCATGTTGCCATTTCTAAAACATTTTCAAACACCTTATAATTGCAAAAGAGGGATTGAATGACTATTTATTTTCACTTTATGTTGACAAAAACGTTCCCGAGAGATAGGCCTAAGGAATTATCTGGAAAACGTGAACACTTACTTTGTCATAACAGCGCCTTATTTATATCATAAGAGCCACATTTATGATATTGTTGTGTTTCAGAGTTGTGTCACGTCTGTAACGTTTTAGAGGTTAAGATTATATCGCTAAAACACTATTCATTCAAATAAGTTCATGCTTTGTACGAAGCTAACATGTTGATATGAACAAATGTTCTCCCTTCTATACATATGAAATACTTGTGAAAATGCGTTACGGACGTGACCGTTATTGATGCTTCATATCATATAATGTATGTCAACGAGAGAATCAGCGCTCCTTCTTTTACTATTATTCTGATAGATGACTGACTAATTGCTTTGGTCTGTGTCTTGATCCAATCTACTGCGTTTATCCAGCATTTGAGAGGAGGCCATTTTGACAAACTTTACTATTTGCCGCGCTCAGGGGCGTAGATTCTAGGAGGGGTGGGGGGAGAGGTCCCCTCACACGGTCTGCTTTTACTCCTGTCAGGGCACCACTGGCTCACGCAGCCCTTTCTGAAAGGTTAATTTCAGACTATATATTTAAAAATGCAGACCATAGCAGCTTTGTATTCGTGCAAGGCCATATGTTGCATTTCTCTTCTAGTACTTTTAGATCTTAGTGCTGCCTTCGACACGATAGATCACAACATTCTCTTAGATCTCAACATTCTTCGACTGGAGAATTATGTTGGCATTGGTGGACTTGCATTAGCATGGTTTTGGTCCTGTTTAGCAGACCACTACCACTTGTTCTGTGTAAACGAGGAATTGTCAAATACAAAAAAAGTTAAGGATGGTGTGCCACAGGGATCAGTTTTAGAGCCTCTGCTTTTCTCCTTGGATATGCTTCCTCTGGGAGATATTATTAGGAATTATGGAATAAGTTTCCACTGTTATACCGATGATACACAACCTGATGAGATTTCACAATTCTCCAAATTAGCAGAGTGTATCAAATAAATCAAAGATTGGATGGACAAAAATGTCTTTCTACTCAATTCCGACAAAACAGAGGTAGTAATTATTGGACCAAAAACCACTATAAATAAGCCGACTTGATCATTTGACCATGAATGTACTGTTACGTTGTCTTCTACTGCAAAGAACTTAGGTGTTATATTTGATACCAATTTGTCCTTTGAAAATCACATTTCCAGTGATTGTAGAACTGCATTCTTTCACCTCAGAAATATTGTTAAGTTACAACACATGCTCTCTGTTGTTGATGCTGAAAACTTAATACTTTTTCATGACCTCAAGACTAGATTATTGTAATGCATTACTGGGAGGATCTCCAGCAAGTTCAATAAATAAACTTCAATTGGTTCAAAATACAGCAGCCAGAGTGCTAACGAGAACCAAGAAATTTTGATCATATAAGCCCCATTTTATCATTGTTACATTGGCTACCTGTTAAATTTCATATTAATTTTAAAATTGTGTACCTACATACAAAAAAAATTTGTGTAACTACACACAAAGCTTTGAATGGTCTAGCTCCACAGTACTTAAATGACCTTCTGACATGCTATATTCCATCATGTTCATTACGATCACACAATTCAGGCTTGTTAATAGTACCTAGAATAACAAAAAACACCTTTAGATCCTTTTCCTATTTGGTTCCTAAACTATGGAATAGTCTCACTAACTCTGTTTGAGATGCAGACACACTAAAGACTCATCTATTTAGTCAGGCATACACCTAATTTATTCTTCACCTCACAATTAGGCTGTTTTAGTTGGGTCTGCCGGTACCAGAAACTTGTTTAATGATCTATAACTCTGCATTTAATGGCATCTACACTAATATTATTCTATTTTTTTTCCTTGCTCAAACAACTGCTTGGTGTCGGACACATGCTGTCTCTGAATGATGATGACTAAATGCAGCCGATGCCAGCCAGACATCAATTTAGTCTATTATGATGGACTTCAGGGGATGAACTAATGCCAGTTCCACCCATAATACATGTGATACTTCATATGCCATTGCCTGAACATTGAATTTAAGATAGACCTCACTGAAATTACCGGCCAGGTTGAACTGTGATGCACCTCACTGATCACTGCCTGCATCTCCTCAGTCTAATGATGGACTACACTCTTGAAATGAATACATAGACTATCAATTAATTGCCAACAAAACCCTTCATCACCAACTAACAAAGGACAATGCATCTATGTGAACTTCTGCAATTAATCCAGGCTAGATATTAGTCATTTATCTTACAGGTCTTAAAAAAATATTTGTTTAAACACTTACCCTTAACACTTACTTAGTTTACTAAACCATAACCTGCACAGCACATAAATAACTAATACTGGCATTATATTCATGCTGTTAAACCAGAGGGGAAGTGGCCCCCGCAGTGAGTCTGGTTTCTCCCTAGGTTATTTTTCACCATTAACCAACATCTTGTGGAGTTTTGTGTTCCTTGCCACAGTCGCCTTCAGCTTGCTCACAGGGGATCTAAATACAATTATTATTTAATTACTTTTTTTTAAACAAAATTTACAATCATATTTTATCAAACTACACAATGACTAAGACTTTATAGATTCAGATTTAACAGTTTCATTTTCTCTTAATTCATGATTTTCTGTAAAGATGCTTTGAAACGATGTGTGTTGTGAAAAGTGCTATACTGTACAAATAAAAATGACTTGACTTGAGTAGGAATTGGCCCAGTGCTTTAACGCCATAACTAAAACACATGTGAGACAGCCGGCTGCGGGTATCACTCGGCTCGGATCATACCTGCAGACATCCCTTGGCTGACGAGCTCGGGCCGTTTACTACATGCTACCTGGGTATCTTTCTCAAAAATTTTTATTATTGGTTGTAATTGTGTAATTCATTTTGTGTAAAAGGTGGACTCAGTAAATTTCTTTCCACAAGAAATTTTTATTTTTTATTTTGAATGTATAAAATCATGAGCACTCACATGAGATATAAAATATGTATATATATATATATAACCTTATAAAAGCTGTTTCTTTTCTACATGGAGATGGTCCCCTCATGGGGGCTGCCAGGTTTGAATAACATGACCAGCTGAATGAATTAATCTCCGTAACCTCCATGTTACTGGACACTTTCACTCGGGGATTAAATTAATCATGGCTGATTGTGAATAGTGAATTTCTACAATGACATCTTTAAAAGTGCAATAAGTTAGATAAGCTAAATAAGTTTAGCTGGCTCTTACTTGTCCCATCAGTCCCAGTGGTACTTGTGGTTCCTGGACTCTATACCTAGAAAAAGGAAATTATTATCTAACGTGAATTTTCTTGATAAAAAATATGATCGTGTCTGGTAAGATGTGCATGTAAAATGGCTAGAAATAGCATTTTAGCTTAGCATAAAGTGACAATTTACACAATGTTTATTTCTATTTCTTCTGCTCCAAACTTGCTTCAAACATACTGCTTGTATGAATGTAACACATCATAAGAAAGTGTTTCACCGCTGTTCAAATGCACTTTGGACTGCATCATTTATATGTATAGATATTTTCCATCTGAAAGGACTAAATATTAAATTAAACAATCCATCCATCCATCTTCAACCGCTTATCCGAAGTCGGGTCTCGGGGGCAGCAGCTCTAGCAGGGGGCCCCAAACTTCCCTATCACGAGCCACATTAACCAGCTCTGACTGCTCCCCGAGGCCTCCTCCCAGCTGGACGTGCCTGAAACAACTCCCTAGGGAGGCGCCCAGGGGGCGTCCTTACCAGATGCCCAAACCACCTCAACTGACTCCTTTCGACACGAAGGAGCTCCTTCACGGATGACTGAGCTCCTCACCCTATCTCTAAGGGAGAAGCCCACCACCCTTCTAAGGAAGCTCATTTCGGCCTTCATGACCATAGGTGAGGGTAGGAACAAAAATTGACCGGTAGATCGAGAGCTTTGCCTTCCGGCTCAGCTCTCTTTTCATGACAACGGTGTGATAGAGCGAGTGCAATACCGCCCCCGCTGCCCTGATTCTCCGGCCAATCTCCCGCTCCATTGTCCCCTCACTCGTGAACAAGACCCCGAAGTATTTGAACTCCTTCACTTGGGGCAATACCTCCTTACCTACCCGTTTCCTGCTGATGAAATTTGCAAATCTGGAGGGCCTGGTTCCAGACGGGGGCCCCGGGCTTCCTCCGGGCAGGGTAACTCCACCTCTTGCCTTTTTTTTCATGGAGTCTTTGTGAACCATTCTTAGTCTGGCCCCATCACCTGAGACCACTTTGCCTTGGGGGGCCCTACCAGGAGCACCTGACTCCAGACCACTCAGCCCTCAGGACCATAAGGGCACACAAACCTCTCCACCACGATAAGGTGCTGGTTCCTGGAGAGATGATACAAATGAAGCAAATGACAATAAAATGCAAAGTAATCTCTTCAGTAATCAAAATACTTTTTGATTGTAACTGTATTCTAATTACCAATTATTTAAATTGTATCTGTAGTTACTTATATTTTGTATTTTAAATACATAATCCCATTACTTGTATTTCGTTAATTCCCCAATCCTGGAAATGGACAATATTTTACCCAATCCAAGTTGTTTTCACAAGTTGTTGCACACTAAACTGTAGCCAGGCAGCGAGTTTTCTAACCGGCTGAACACTGTCGTGCTCGCGCTTGACGTTTGATATTACGTCCCTATCCGTGAGAGCTGCAGGTAGTATAGTGCTTTGTTTCGTGACTCCAGCAGTGGCCTCTTGTTTGGACATTTTTAAGATTTCCATTTGCACTCATTCTGTTTGGACTGTCTGATGGATCACACTCCTGTTTATCAATTTATATTTTGTAGTAAATATATTGTGTTTGTTGTTTTATTTTTTGGTTTGCTTGTTTTGTACCTTTACGTTTTAGCATTCGCTAAAAGCCCAATATAAAGTAAACATATTATTTATTAGTGGTAGTAACTCGGTAAGTTGCATGACACAGGCAAGAGGTAGCGACCTGCTCCATGTAAAATTAAACAGCTTTTATTGGTTTTCTGATATGACTTGAGTCTTCATCTATTGTGACTGTAGATAATTTTCTAAATATTTCTTAAAAAAAAAAAAAACTTCATGCCTTTATAAGTAATTTGTTTTTATAAGCAAAACCTCAATGCACCTTTAACTGAAAACTATTGCGCTTGAATAATGTTGCATACACGCCACTAGGTGTCAGTGTAAGTCCAAGATGAAAAACTTACTGAGTGCACTTTTAATTGTTAAAAAACATTTTATTTACAAAATAGCATTAAAATCACAACACAGTGTGATCAAACATTGGAAATGGCACACTAAAAGTCGTACTTAGCACCAATTTTAATATGTAAAAATCATCACATGATATTTTTGCTTACAGAGATGCTGTTTAAAACGGAATGTATATACATTCACTACACGGCTCCACCGCAGCAGGCGGCGCAAACAGAAAAAGAATCGCTGGAGCAACGTATTACGCATCCGTTCACGTCTGCACGCTTTTAACGTCATGACGTTTTTTTAGAGCTCGGCGAGGTAAGATGGCGGCGCCAGAAGAGCAGGAATTATCTCAGGCTCAAACTGAAAAACTCCTTCAGTTTCAGGTACCGCCAGCTTTCTCTTCACACCGATTGGCTGTTCTAAATACACCCATTAATAAAAAAAAAAATGGTGTTCAACGGTTTATATTTATCCTTCTGATTTAGATGTCAATTATCATTCAGCGAGCTAACTGACTTTAAGAGGGTTAGTTTATCTTAGACGACATCAATTTCAGTTGGAATAATAAATACAGATTTCATCTATGTAATAACTTCTTCGTTGACGTCCATGTAAATACTTATTTATATATATATATATATATATATATATATATATATATATATATATATATATATATATATATACACATATACACATATATACACACCAATATAAGTGTCTTTTGGTTCTGTTTAACTGGCAACTGTCAGTTAGGCAGCGAGACATGAAAACCCAGAGAGCTCCCTACATACACAGCATTTTTTTGGGGGGGGGGGGGGGGGGGGGGGGGGGGGGGAACAACATACGCACATTTCGAATGCAGTCATTTGTCCAAAATGGTCCCTAGATATGCAGATCGCTAGGTTTTTAATTACCACCAGAGATAACTACAGTTTTAAAACTGTTCTGAGGACTGGTTATAATGCGCCTATAATAATACCCAAATGTTGTCTAGTTGGGCAGCTCACTGGTTTCAAAATTCTTACTTAATCTGTTTAGTCAGACTAATTTACTACTTGTCTTCATGTGAATTTTACAAGCATTTCTCTTTGTGGTTGTCTGCTACATTCATTCGCTGGATCTAGCATAGTGACTTCCTCAAACACTTTATCAAGAATTATACACATATTTAAACCCAGATGTGTCCTCCATTTGTCACTGATGAGCCATATGCAACTACTACATCACTAAAACTGTTTGATCATGGATTTCAGCTCCTTTCTTTAACCTAAAGAGAGTTTTGTTTGTGAATAAAACATGATCTATTCTAATTATTCAGGACCTGACAGGCTTGGAGTCAATGGACCAATGTCGGCGCACATTAGAACAACACAACTGGAACATTGAGGTGAAATCTGGTAAACCATAAGAATGTATCCTTTTGTACTGTCATTGTTGACCCTCCTTGTGTTCTAATGATTGTTTTGTGAAATCTTGCTTTGTGTTTGTTGCAGGCCGCAGTACAGGACAGACTAAATGAGCAGGAAGGAGTTCCGAGCGTCTTCAACCCACCGCCCGCCAGACCGTTACAGGTCAACACAACAGACCACAGAGTGTATAGCTATATTGTCTCAAGACCACAGCCTAGAGTAAGACGGTCTTTTGCTCCTTTTTTGTTTATTTCCCTTTACCTTATTCACCTCTCTATTAGAGGTTGACCGATAGTTCATTTTGCCGATAACTAAGTTGGTGGGAAAGGCCAATAAGCGATTAACGGGTGATAGTTTTTAAAATCCATTTGTAGAATGGAAAATTTTGTATTTTTATTCTTTCCTTTCTATGATGGGTACAGACTAGAGGTCTGCAACCCGACCCGGGCCAGATGGGATCCTAGAACCTGACGGATTTCGGGCCGGGTTCAGGTCAGTTTTTCTAGTAGGTGTTCGGGTTTGTATAAATGAAAAAAATAAACAGGCTTTATCGAACTTGTTTCTCGCACGCGCTCTCACTCATAGACACGCGTGAACGGATGAGTTGGGAGCCGTTCACACCGAATATGTTTTTGCGTGCATCTGTTGTGTTTTCCCATTATTTTCCTGTGTAAACACATGCTGGATGATTGGTCTGCACCAAGTGAAGTTTCAGCAAATAAACGAAAATTCTATGTTTTTTCTCTTTTGCTCTAGTGTACTAAGGGGCTGCTGTGCCTTGTATACAAAATTGTGTATGTTTACTGTTTCAGTACTAAGAATGTTGCCTATATACTTACATAAAATACAGCCTATTGCAACAGTACTTGCTAGGTGAAGATATTAGATGGTAAGCGATTTCGGGTTCAGGTCGGGGCTTAAAATCTGATGGTATCATCCGGGTCGGGCAACACGTTTCTGGTACGGGTCGTGTTTCATTTTAAGGCCTGTGCAGACCTCTAGCAAAGACAGAGTCCCAAATGAATATCCCATTTGAATTGAGATTTGGAGAATAATGTGGGACTTTTAAGTATAAACAAGCCCGAAACACACTGGGAACTCTTATTGTGAAATGACAAAATGATGAAAAAACTACCGGCAACTATCGCTATAGATTTTCAGAGACTATCGGCACTGATTAATCAGTAAAACCGATATATTGGTCTACCTCTGTCCTCTATACATATTTAACAACTACTCTCCTACAACACATTTTTATTTAGTGGTAATATATTTTAGAATCTCAGACAAATTTGTGCAGATTAAAGGTAGAATGTTGAGGGTCATACTACGGTAACACGACAACAGTAAATAAACTGTTTTTACTAAAGCATTTTTCTCTGTTTTACAGGGCTTATTAGGTTGGAGTTACTACTTGATAATGCTTCCCTTCAGGTTTACCTATTATACACTTCTGGACATATTCAGGTATTAATGCTTTAACTGTTAATCTTGTGTGAAACTGATGCAGAGCTATATAATTGTGTTACTAAACTAAAATGTTTTCACAGGTTTGCCCTGAGATTCATTCGGCTGGATCCAAGGGGTCGCGTTACAGATCCAGTTGGAGATGTCATGTCCTTTATTCATAGTTTTGAGGAGAAGTATGGTCGATCACATCCTGTATTCTACCAGGGAACATATAGTCAAGTAAGTCAGCCATCTGATAAAGTTTCAAAACAAAAGTGCAATGAGGTGGTGTGTCAATCTTAATAGGTTTACATTGTTTAGGACTGAATAATTTCTCATATTTAAATGCAGAAACTTTTGCTTCTAAATATTCATGTACCCATTTATCAAGGAGACAAATTGCATTAAGTAAATCAGACATTAATGGAAGTAAATGTAATTATTTTTTCTTCTTTCAGGCTTTGAACGATGCCAAGCGAGAGCTTCGTTACTTGTTAGTTTACCTTCATGGGGAAGATCACCAGGACACGGATGAGTTCTGCCGGTAGGTTTGCGTGGTGATGTGCACCTCCATCCATGTGTCACATCTGCACTGCTTCCGTTTTCATGACTAGAGCTCCTGTCTATCATATGGTGTTGCTCTCTTTCAGAACCACATTATGTTCAGAAGAGGTACTGACCTTCATTAACACAAGGATGCTGTTCTGGGCATGTTCTACCAGCAAGCCAGAGGGTTACCGAGGTAACCATCATCACTTCCTGAATTTTATGGCAGAAATGTATCTCTGGTTGAGATACCCTTCACTCTATTGCTACTATTGCTGTTGAGTTCATTACCTTGTCTTTGCATGTTGTATGTGCAGTCTCTCAGGCCCTGCGTGAAAATACCTATCCCTTCCTGGCCATGATCATGCTAAAGGACCGTAAAATGACAGTTGTTGGGCGACTTGAGGGGCTGATCCAGCCTGAGGATCTTATCAACCAGCTGACCTTCATCATGGAGGCAAACCAGACATATCTTATGTCAGAACGACTAGAGAGGTTAGATTACACAGGCTAATAAGCGTACTACTCCCACTATTTCTGCCATATCTTTGTAAAGCATATAATACATAAAATACAGTATACAATACAGTATATAATAAATAGGAGTAGATCATATAATGGAGTAGTATGCTATTCTAATCATAGCAGTAGTTCTGCTTTCTGATTGAAATTAAAGTAGTGCTGTCAGTCGATTACAATATTTAATTGCGATTAATTACATAATTGTTCATAGTTAATCGCAATAATGTTTTACTAACATTTTCCAAATTAAGTATTCCACAAAAGAAAGACAGAACTGCACTAAAATGAGACCAATTCATGTAACATTAATCATTTTCCAAAGTCTAAGTGGGGGGGGATGACTAATTGAAAGAAATACCATTTCTCAAGGTTGAGTTTTTATTGCAATGGGCATTAAATCTCTTCCTCTCTCATCCTCGCATTCACATGATCCACGGCGTTTCGAACTCCACATTAAAAGTGCTTGCAGAGCGCTGGCACGGTCCATGTAAAGGATACTTTATCCAAATTGTATGGTAACATGGAAGTGCAAAAATGGCACCGAGTAGAAGCTGATGCTTCACTCCAGCTTGTCATGTGAATGCAGCTTTTCACAGGTCCTATCTGGATTGGTTTTGTAAAAAAAAAAAAAAATTCAGTTAAGAGGTCCTTTCTCCATCACTTGATCATTGATACAGAATCACCGTTGTTTATGTTTGTGGTGTGTGCATCAGTGCTATGACCCCGAAGGGACACATCGTTATACATGTGGACATATGGCTCTAAGATGTATTTTTCTCTTTTCTTAAATTTTTTGATATGTTAGTTTGCAAATTTAGGAAATTAAGAGTAGAGGTCAACCGATAATGAATTTTACCGATGTGCAAAATAAGGTGGTGGAAAAGAAATTAATCAGACTATTTTTTTTTATTGATTTAAAGATTGTTAGAAGTTTTTCACTATGATGGGCACAGAGATGAAGGCTTCAAGAGTCCAAAATGAATAAAATCCCAGATGCAGTTTCCCATCATAATAGATTGCAAAAGAGTTTGTGCGTAACGTGGGACTTTAAACTGTAAACAAGCCCGAAACACAGCAGAGACACTTATTTTGAAATGACGGAGACTTGGCCCTTTTTTCAATGGTCTATATTAAGTGTTAAACAAATTAAGCTTTTTTATGTTATAAACTATAGGAATATTGGCATACATTTTGCCAATAACCTATAGCTTTTTTTGATCAATCGGTCTACCTCTATTTAAGAGTTTGTCCCTAAACACTCTGATATAGGATGTCTTATTTAAATACTTTATAAGATAGTTGACCAACTTTGTTTCACCCCCAAGCAACAATTTCCAGTCAAGCTAGTAGAGCACTTCTCTACCTGAATGGAGAATACAGAAATCTAAAATCCCAAAATTGTTTGCCCAGATCAAATTACTTGTCAAATCACCAACAAAAATGGTTTAATAAATGTAGCTGCTTTAGCTTGAATCAAGCTAAAAAAAAGATTTTCAGGGTGGTCCAACTAATGCTGAGGACTTCAAAAACCAGGCAATTTGTTCTTTTAATTGAGTACGTTTACATGGGCAGTTGTAATTGAACTACTGTGGGTTTTTACATTTTTGAGCTACATACTTAATCTCTCTGTCCATGTGTATTTGACACTATGTGCAATTGAAAAGCTGAAGAAAGGACGTCAGCTGAGGAAGTGACAGACATTTTCTAGTTGACCTTTTTTGCATCATCTTAAGCCGTTGATGTCATTGAGACCCACACAACAGTCACAACAACGACATGGACAATTTTACAGCCACATGCATTTCTTATACTCTTTACGCATTGGTTTAGTGCAGATCAGACATGCGCTATCCGTTTTGCTTATGGTGAAGTTCGAAGGCAGAATATGACACAATTTGCTCCTAGATTGTTCTAACTATACAAGCTCTGCCTTGCTTCACTTGGACATTATCCTTAGAAATCTCACTGTCAAACTTAATAGTAACATTTAGACTGGGGAGAGATATTGTGAATTAATAAATGATTAAAATTATATTTATTTTCCTAGCAATTGCTGGTACTTTTAAAGGCGTGTTGTTTGTATACTTTCTGCATCTGTACCTGTCATTTGCTCCAGGCTGAATATTCTGTAAAAATCGTGCTTTCTGCCTCATTCTGAGTGGAATCCACATGAGATCAGTAAAAGAAGCTGTTATAACCACTCAATGATAATTGACCCTTCGCTAAGCTCCGCCCACCTTAGCTACAGTTGCTCAGCAAAAAAGAAACTTCCCTTTTTTCAGGACACTGTATTTTAAAGATAATTTTGTACAAATCCAAATAACTTTACAAATCGTTATTGAACGGGTTTAAAGTGCACCTATTATGGTTTTGAAAACGTGCCTAATTTTGTTTTAAAGGTCTCTTTCAATAGATGTATATGCATTCAAGTTCAAAAAACACAATTTGCTCATAATTTAAATTGCAGCTTTACCTTTTATTCACAGTGTTAAAAACGACTCGTTCTATGATCAATTCTAAACTCCTTTCCGAGAGCCTACTCTTCTCTGATTGGTCAGATGTCCCAGTCTGTTGTGTTTGGTCTACCGCTACCGTGTAGTCTAGTGTTTGAAGATGGGTCAAAGCGGTTTGCGAGCAACTAATGAAGACCAGAGGTGGGTTTTGTTACCAAATTACGTATGGTTAGTCCAGGAAGGAAGTCTGGAATTACTAACGACTCGTTTCAGTTGTTCAGAATCAGTTCTTTCTTTTGGAAGTTAATAGCTCCATTTGTCATGCACTTTGATCTTTGAAACTTTGCAGACTTATTTACATTCACAAACAGCTATATAACATACTACATGAAAGGTAATATTTAAAAAAACATAATAGGTGCTCTTTAAACAATATTTTCCATGCTTGTTCAATGAACCATGAACATGCACCTGTGGAACAGTCGTTAAGACACTAAAAGCTTACAGACGGTAGGGAATTAAGGTCACAGTTATAAAAACTTTATAAAAATACCTTTCTACAGACACCAAAAGAAAGATGCCCAGGGTCCCTGCTCATCTGCGTGTCTTAGACATGCTGCATGGAGTTATGAGGACTGCAGATGTAGCCAGGGCAATAAATTGCAATGTCTGTACTATGAGACACCTAATACAGCACTACAGGGAGACAGGAAGGACAGCCGATCATCCTCACAGTGGCAAACCATGTGTAACAACATCTGCACAGGATCAGTACATCCGAATATCACACCTGTGGGACAGGCGTTTATTGTTGTAAGAATGAGCGTTACACTGAGGCCTGTACTCTGGAGTGGGATCCATGTGGAGGAGGTCCGTAATGGTCTGGGGCGGTTTGTCACAGCATCATCGGACTGAGCTTGTTGTCATTGCAGGCAATCTCAACACTGTGCGTTACAGGGAAGACATCCTCCTCTTTCATGTGGTACCCTTCCTGCAGGCTTATCCTGACATGACCCTCCAGCATGACAATGCCACCAGTCATACTGCTCATTCTGTACATTATTTCCTGCAAGACAGGAATCTCAGTGTTCTGCCATGGCGAGCAAAGAGTCCGAATCTAAATCAAATTGAGCACGTCTGGGACGTGTTGTATCGGATGGTGAGGGCTAGATCCATTCCCCGAAGAAATGTCCTGGAACTTGGTGGAACATCTCACAGCAAGAACTGGCAAATCTGGTGCAGTCCATGAGGAGGAGATGCACTGCAGCACTTAATGCAGCTGGTGGCCACACCAGATACTGACTGTTACTTTTGTAAACTGGTAAACTTGTTCAGTTTGTCTTAGCATGTTAAGTTTGCTGAAAATAAAAGCAGTTGAAAGTGAGAGGACGTTTCTTGTTTTAATGAGTTTATAACAAAAACATCTAACACTATGGGGAAGGGAGAACAACCACTGTGATTAAATTGATCGTACTGCATGCCTACAGTTTCCTCACAGTGGATAGTAAAGTCTGCGGAGGGAATAAAGCGGATAGTAAAGTCTGCGGAGGGAATAAAGCATAGGGATGATCACTTCTGAATGACACTCATAGTTGCTCTTCTTCGCTTTGTGTTACATTTGATTTCTGTGTTAAATACAAGTTGCATGGCACCTCCGTTTCTCAGATCACATGCATAAAGCAGAGGCATATTGGGGACAGATTGTCGTGTACATACACATGCATACACTGCATTAACTAGGCCTGTTTTTTGCGTCTTTTGCAAACTAGCATGTTTACATGACATTTAAAATGTTTTATTATTGCTTTAATCCAACTAAAATCAACTTTTATATGGCATGTAAATGCACTCATTGAGTATTGGTACTTTCCTATAGCCCATTTTCCTATTGTCCCATTCATTTTCAACTAGTGGTCTGTCTGTCTGTCTGTCTGTAATATGTTAAAGCCAAATCTAAGGGGGTGTGATCATGTTTTGCATGTAATTCAGAGAGGAGAGGAACCAGACGCAGGTATTGAGGCAGCAGCAGGATGAAGCTTACCTCGCGTCCCTCCTTGCTGACCAGGAGAAAGACAGAAAGAAAAAAGAGGAACAAGAGCAGAAACGTCAAGAGGAGGAGAATGCTCGCCAGAGCGTCCTTGCTGAGGAGAGGAGACGAAGAGTAAGCATAGAAACTAATTAATTGAACAGAAAATTACATCCTTACAGTGTATGCCATAATTGCAAACCCTTAGATAACTGTTTGAAATAACATCTCTAGCCTAAGGTCTTCTTTCTCTATTTCTTTTTACATCACGAGAAGTATTTGTGAGAATTGTTTTAGTCAGTTGACCCATTTCATTCTTTATAACAATGACTAAGCCCACATAATGACTTACTAATTACTATGTAATCACAGACTCTGGAAGAAGAGAAGGAGCGCAAGTCTGAGTGTCTTCCCCCTGAACCGCCCTTGGATGACCCGGACAGTGTTAAAATAGTGTTCAAGTTGCCCAATGATACTCGCGTGGAGCGGAGATTCCTCTTTGACCAGTCTTTGACGGTAACCACACTCCATCTGCTTTTTTACTTTGCTTGTATCAGGCCAAGTACTATGACGGTATGATATCAGCATCTACACATTGTATGACTATGTCCTCCTTTGTGCGAGTGAAACATTGCTTTGGTGGCTCATATGAGACATAATACGGTAATACTTGGCTGAGGAACCAATAGTTAAACAATGTTTTTTCTCCTTTTTAGGTAATATACGACTTCCTGTTTTCATTGAAAGAGACCCCTGAGAAATTTCAAATAGTAACGAATTTCCCACGCCGGGTTTTGCCTTGCCTGCCGAAGGAAGAGCAGCCCAATCCCCCCACTCTGCTAGAGGCCGGTCTGAGCCGGTCAGAAGTCCTCTTTGTGCAAGACCTCACAGACGATTGACATTTAGCTAACCCCCTGCTCACAACTGAAGTCCCGCGTCCCCTCCAGTTCTTCTCTTCAGTTCAATGGATTGGACAAGGGATCATTGAAATAAACCTTTTACTGAATAATAAAAAAAAAAAATAAAAAAAAGTAATCCACCCTTCCCTGTTGTTCTGTAAAATGAGCGCAGGTGAACGGCCCTGTAAATATATGACGTAGATATTTAAGGACAAGCCTGGAAGCCAAGACAGTTCTTTTTTTTTGTTCTTTTTTTTTTTTAAGCAAATCAAAGTCTACCATGTAACGTATCTCATCTAACGACCAAAAGAGGGTTATCGGGAAAAGGATCCGATGGGCTGCTTGCAGTTCACAGCTAGTTTGGAAAAGAAAACTAAGGCCACAGCTTTTCCCTGTGGCTTTGTCTATATGGCTTTGTCTGTGGTAATTCATATGTTGCCTGTCGTCCATCTGATGGATCTGGTCATGTAAAGATGTAATTTTCCAATTCGAAATTAAACGTTTTAACATGTTGTGGTTTGACTTTAACAATGATCTTGTTGAAGCTACTGGTAATATTTGCATTGCAAAGTGCTGCACAAACCCAAAGCCATTTTAAAATGTTAGTAGCCATGTGGAACGTGGAAATAAAATGTGCTTATATACGGTCTAAAACAGTTATTGTAGAAAAAAAAAAATACATTGGAGAGGCAGTTACTCTTAAGACTTTTATTATAGGGGACTCTCACATAGCCTGACCAGAACATGTCAAATTTTTTCACATCAAAATTTAAATATAAATACATACAAAATTGAGGACATTTTAGGACAAGACTGGTCACATTTTCCCCTCACTGTATGTAAATGATTTATGCATCAGTGTAGTATTTTCTGCACTACCTTCTATGGATAGTTGACATGTCTTATGGTGTGACATGCTATACTTATCTAAAGGTATATAAATAGCATTTGGCTAATTCTTTTAAAATGATTATGCATGCCAAAAGGAAAAAAGTAATTTTCAAGATGAGAAAGTTTCTACAAATAAATATTCTAAATTTTTCCATGCTCTTAAATATGTCATGAACTAGATATTGCTCTACAGCATTTAAGAGTAAAAACAAACAATTTAATTTAAGTCCTAATAGGTTTCTTTTACCATAGAAAAGGTAAAGGAAGCATGTTCTTCTGCGATTTCACCCCGCTTTGAGGTTTGCGTGGCACATAAACAAGTTGACTGAACTGCAACATCTGTATTGTGCAATATGTTTAAAGCAGTAATTACTTAAGTCAGTTTAGTATGAGTATACATCACACATTTATTAGTGAACAACCCTCTCCAATCAGCCACAATAATAATAATAATAAAAAAATGGATTGCACTACTCGGTAAAGCAGAACTAGCAACTTTCATTTAAAAAAAGTACAAATCTTAAAAATTTCAATCAGTATACATATGTTTTTATAATACACTATAACTAGTTCTATGTTAAATGCTACAAACAATGATTCCAATGGAATGAAAAAAAATTATAGCATTAAGAACCATTTCCTAATATATGCTTTTTTTTATTATTATTGTTGTTTTCCTCCAAATACAAACATGGCAAAAATGAGGTAACTGTAAATGTGCAAGTACCAAAGCAAAAAATCATCCTAACACAGAACACATGCCCCTGCCCTTGTGTTGGCTGGGTAGTCTGGAGTTCAGGCAATGACTGACCCCTAGAGGCCAGGAGGAGAATAGAACAGTAAACAATCCACTATCCCACCACACAGCATGAAATCATTGGTAAACAATCAGTGGCGTCTAAGGAGCAATCAAAAAAAAAAAAAATCACAAATTCTAAAGTATTTAGCTGCTTATCGGAACACAATTTTCCACCACACAAGCTGTGAGATTATTTATTATTTGAATCACAGAAAGACTACAAGATTCTATTTATCATAACTTATAGTTGTTTTTCTTTTTAGTAATTTAGTACAGGTAACACTGAGGTTTTCAAGGAATCTTGGTTACTGTGAAAAATTCCTTTATAAATCTAAACAAGGATATATTAGAAAGAGTCCACAGCCGGTTAACCCAAGCAAAAGTGCTTGCGTGTATATCAACGACTTATTCTTAAACCATAACAATTACTGATGCTCAAGGTAGAGAACCATACACAACAGGTACATATATTTTTCAACCATTTTGGTGAGTGATAGCGCTGTGATAGTGCCGTTTCTTTTACCCCCTGGCAATACCTCCAACTTCAGTTTAAGGCAGATGTAACAAATCGGATCGCTTGGGCAGTAAATTAATCTTTTACAAGACACATTTTGAAACGGTCACTGTCTACCAGCACATACAAGTAAAGCTAAGTAGTTTTTTTCTTCTTTTTTTTATGGAAACCCCTGTTGATAATGTAATTAACTGTTGTCGACTGTCGTTTGGGTACTAGCACTGCATGCTGTATGAACAGAGACCCATAACAAACTATAGCATTCTCTTATGTGAATGTAGCATTACGCCTAAATATAGAATATCTAGCACCTTTTTACTATATGGCTTTCCATTATCTAGATTCCAGTCAAGGGTGTCACTGAGGCAACGATATAGAAGCACATATGTGGTGAGGAGCCAATCACATTTCCCATCTCAAAATCTGCTCACTTACTACAGGCATCAAGCGCAACTCTGTTAATGTCTAATGTCCTATATATATTGTTTTTGTTCTTTTGCAAGTACAAGCACAATCAAATCTTGTAGTCATTCGGTTCCGTTACAAATATGTGCAGTAGAGTGCATGGCAGTTATCAGCTGAGCAAAAGTCCCCTAGACCCAGAACCCATAGCCAACTAGATCTACCTAAAAACCAGTCAGGACCTGGTTAGACATGCATGCATATGGTGCACAATTAAATACTTGCCCACCCCTGACTAGATCTCTTTCACTGAAATACAGATTTCATTTGTCATTTTTTTCATTGCTTTGATTTTAACCCTTAAATCATGCAAACACTGTAAGAATTTGGAAGTGGTCTAGGAGGACAGTGTGCACCGAGACACGTTTGCAAATGGGATTACAACCTGTTTGTGTGGTCCAATAACACAGAAGCTGAACGGCTGGAAAACAGGTTTGAGTAACATACACTTAATGATTGGCTGCAGTGACAAAGCCCATTATCACTCAATACAACAAGTTACTTCATTTTTTTTTTTCATTGCATGCCATCTTTTAATGGAATAATATTTACTACTATTTTAAAAAAAATGAATATTAGTTCAGTTGATTACATTTAAAATATGCATGGCCTGAGGAAAACAACCCATACTACCCAAATATATCTCCATGGCATCAAACCTATTTGAAGTGGACTGTTTTCCTTTATTTATTTTTAATTACCAAGAGGCCCTGAGAGATTATTCTTTTTTCTATATACTTAAAATATATGCCAGTGAACAGATATGTATACATAGATTACTTATCAAAAGTGTGGATTTAATTCATTACAATGGCTTTTTTTAAACCTGGCACGCAAAAGCAAGATCCTCACATTCTCATTAAAAGAGTCCCTTTACCCGAGAAAGCCAGTGTGTATTAAGTTACAATGACCTTTCAGTGGATAAACGACTCAGGAATATATATATATATATATATATATATATATATATATATATATATATATATATATATATATATATATATATATATATATATATATATATATATATTTAAAAGTCCTATAATTAAAGTACTTGGGGAAAAAGTATACCCAAAATAGTTTCCGAACAAGTTGTTCAGGTTTGTTTTTGGAATCGAGTGAACTATGAGTTGAGTGTTTTACAGTGCTTTTTTTCTCTATTTAAACAACCCAAACGCTCCGTCTCTGCCATTTCAAATCCTGTTTGGGATATTCGTAGAACGACTACAGTCAACTGGCACACAGGAGAGGGCTTAAAGGGATATTTCACCCAAAAATGAAAATTCTTGCATCAGTGACTCATGTTGCCCCATACCTGTATGACTTCCTTCTGTGGAAATACTGAATTTTAGAATGTTAGCTTCAGACGCCATTCACTTTAATACAACTTTTTTTACAGTGAAATCGTGAGAAAAAAAAAAAAAAAAAAGTGAATGGTGACTGAAAAACGAAGTATACCCTAGCCTTAAGTCTCAGAGTACCATTCTGTAACACGCACGTTTGGGCGCTCAATGTTTCAAAGTACACTCTTTTGACCACAAGCCAATATGGACGAATCGAAAGCATGCATGCTTCGACTATTCTGTGATACTCTACTAGCAGAGTCAACAGCATGCGCATGTGCCAATGATGCACAAAGACACAGACTGCCCCAGCTTCTAAGAAAAAGAGAGAGAAAAAAGAAACGACAGTCCGTGCATGGTGCTGATGACAACATTTGCATTGCACGCTGTGCGTAAACCGCACGTAGAAAAAAAACGGAATATATTCTGGCCTTAATTCTGCCTTTTATGTACTAAAAATAGAAAGTCATATGGGTTTGGAACAACATAAATGATGGCAGCATTTTTGGGCAAACTATCTATTTAACTAGAAATACAGAGTGTGTCAACATTCTTTTTGTCTTAAAAACAAGACTATAATTTCAACCTTTCCACCAAGGCTATGCATACGTTTTTTTTTTTCTTTCACATCACTTTACACTGTGCACATGGCCTGAGACCTGACAACGGGAAGCAAAATAAAATGCATTAGAAAGATGCATTAGTATTCAGACTGAATCCTTCAAAAAATCTCAGAAGATAAAACCAATAAATAACACCACTTAAAATAAAAACGTACTTTTAAAAGAGGAACTGAAGATTTAAAGATTAGTAACAGGTTTGTGCTTGTCAAGGTCTTGAGAAGGCAGAGCTAAGATCTTATATATATATATATATATATATATATATATATATATATATATATATATATATATATATATATATATATAGAGAGAGAGAGAGAGAGAGAGAGAGAGAGAGAGAGAGAGAGAGAGAGAGAGAGAGAGAGAGAGAGAGATTATTTGGCTCATGAATGAGGGAAAAAAGAAAGAAAAAAAAAAAAAGCATAGTGCTCCAGAAACCAGTCAAAAATGTTTCACTTCAGACACCCATTGCACATATTGCTTTCTCTGAGTGTTCCACCCTCTCCCAAAGTCTTTCTGGACAGGCAAGCAATATCTCCTGGCTTCCACTGTAAATGTGAGCAAATTGCAAGATAAAGGCCGTTCAATTCTCAAAGCTCTCTGGTTTAGCTTGATGTTCTTCTTTTTGTTAGCGTCGGTTGAAATGCGGTGGATCTTGTTTATTAAAATATTGCTAGTCTAAAAGAACAGTCCATGTATGGCCCGTAAGATGTTTTCCTGCGTGTTGCCGTCACCCAGAAGACGACAGCTGAGTGTTGGATCGGGCTGAAAAGGGCCAGTCCAGAACAGATGGGGGTTGTGCAGTACAGTCAGGTGGGAGCTGGCAGAGGCAGTGTGCTGTCCTTGTCCCTGTTTTCATGGGCCAGTCCAATTGCCCGTGCCAGCCAACAGCAAAAGCAAAAACTCCACAGCAATGGCTCATCACAGAGCTCACTTCATTAATGTCTCTATTACTGTGATGAAATCCCAGGTGGAGTTTTCAGATGGAATAGCATCCATCATTAGCAGTCCTTATGTGTATTTTTCCTCATTTTTGTCTTTATCCTCAGGCCTTTGAACTTTAAACCACTGAAAGTCACACCTTCACAATAGCATTCGCAGATAAAAGATAATCAGGATTAAGATATTCAAATGATCAATACATTATTGCAAAACATAGATTATTAACAAGTCCCTCGAGCCCATCACATACACAGACATGCATCTATGATGGCAATTCAAAAGCAGACTGGCGCTTGTCATTCTTTAGACTTCCTACGAATTCATCTGATTGCACGGTAAAGCCAAAAAACGACCATAATCCAGGCACACCCCCGCAGTCCCTTACGACACTAAAGCACGATTTTTAATTCTTCATGATCAAACAACAAGAGAATATTCCATTGTGTAAACAAATATGCCAACACAACACGTATTACAGGTTATTTTTGAAATCTGTGAAAAACAAGGGGCATGGAAAAAACATATATATATATATATATATATATATATATATATATATAAAAAAGGATCACAAATCCAGAACTCAGAAGTGGCTATAGGAGGCAGTAGCTTTCGTGAAACTCACACAATTCCATATAAATTCCAAGATTGCTTATTGTAGAGGTGGGGTTTGGGAGCGGGGTGAGGTGGGTAGATTTGCGCTTGGCCGGAGAACAGGTGTCCATCCCCACTCACAGAACACACTCAAGGTTTTGTGCTGCTTTCCAGTGAAGGACAAAAGCCTGAACTCATTCCACGCCACGGTGAACTTCAGATGCGTCGGCTCGACAGATTGGACAGGTGCGATTGGTCTGCAAAACATGTTTTCCCATTAATTCCTCCAAACCAGTGCTATGTTCATACTAGTGATGGATGGGCCAGGCATTAATTGGCCATTTTGAGGTTATGGCCATGGGTTAATACTGTGTTTGTTTGGTCAATTATCAGCAATGTTTGCTCCCCCTTGTGTCAGTTCCAAAAGCATCGATACCCTTGCCAATGAATACTGCTAATTTATTAATTTCAAATATTTTAGAAATTGTTATTTTTAGTAAATACTTTACATAAAGATTTGAACTTGGTAACATTAGTTAATGCAATAATGAACACCTAAGCAAGCGTTCATGCATAGCTCTTCTGGATTAAGATATCAAGATTCATTGCAACAAGTACTTTAAGTCACTATGAAATTACAAATGCCCATGAATTTGCAATACAGTTGCATTTTCACAAAGAGACCACATAGCAATAATTTTCTACTGTTTTGCTAACATTAAATTATTATAACTTTTTGTACATTTAGATTTACATTTGTTGACATTAAATGCTCCACAGCAAAAATACATTTTCTATTAAATAACAGAAACTAAATGTTCATTAATTTGACCATTGCTAGTTGTCACACTTTTCACTCCAGTAAATATTTCACAGAGTAGATGGAAGGATTATTTTTTAAGTCATGTATCTTTCACAAGTTCTTGGCTAAGAAAAAAAAAAAACCAGCAGCAGCAATTCAACATTTTCTCTGTTACTGCTCAGGAAAAAGATAACACACTTAACACACATTGAACTTTTGTCCACACAATAAAAGTTGTCACAACGGAACCTACCATTAAACCAGTGGCATTTAAACATCCCCGATAGAATGACAAAATATATTTCCAGTGCTGTGCAAAAGTATTCAGACCCTTGACCAGTTATTTCATATGAATTACAAATGGTGAATTGATTTTTCGTTGTTTGATATTTTATTTTAAATCATTGGAACTCAAAATCAACTATTGTAAGGTGACATTGGTTTTATGTTGGGAAATATATATGAATAAAAAAAATTAAAAAATGGAAATATCTTGCTTGCATATGTTTTCAACCCCTGTGCTGTGGAAGCTGCCAGGTTACACCAATGAAAGAAATGGCCCTAACGAGGACAAAGTTACTTTACCATTGTGCACAGGCGTCCACCTGTGAATCATTAAAGTAGCAATCACATTTTCTGAATAAAAAAAACCCACTGTTGAAGGATAATTGTTCAGTGAATCTGAAGGAAAATAAAATTCCACAGAAGTTAGAGATAAAGTGATAAAATTGCATAGACTAGGGAAAGGGTACAAAATATTATCCAAATATTTGGATATCCCAGTGAACACAGATAGATCAATAATCAGGAAGTGGAAGCTGCACCACACCACCCAGGCACTGCCAAGAAAAAGCCGTCCCTCAAAACTCTAACAAAAAGGAGACTTGTGAGAGAAGCAACAGTGAGGCCAACAATCACTTTATGGGAGCTATAGAGTTCTGTGGCTTAACCGGTGGATTGAAGGTGCACCAGTTAACCATATCAAGAGCACTGCATAACACTGGCCTGTATGGGAGGGTGGCAAGTAAGATGCCGTTACTCAAAACATACCATCTGAAAGCATGTCTGGAGTTTGCCAGAAAGCATGCGAGTGACCCAGCTGCGATGTGGGAGAAGGTTAAGTGGTCAGATGAGACCAAGATAGAGATTTTTGGTCAAAACTCAAAGCGTTATGTGTGGCACAAACCTAACACTTCCTATGACACAAGATACACCATCCCTACAGTGCAGTATGTTGGTGGCAGCATCGTGCTGTGGGGATGCTTCTCATCAGCAGGGAATGGGCATTTTGTTAGAATTGAAGGAAAAATGGATGGAGCAAAATATAGGGAAATACTGCAAGAGAACCTGCTTCATTCTGCTAAAAAACTGTAGCTTGGGAGGAATTTCACCTTTCAGCAGACCAATGATCACAAGCACAAGGCAAAAGCAACATTGGAGTGACTCAAGAACAAAAAGATAAATGTCCTACAGTGGCCCAGTCAAAGTCCTGATCTCAATCCTATTGAGACACTATTTGAAACAAGCATCACCCAACCTGAGATAATCTGCTGAGAAGAATTGGCCAAAATCACTTCGTCACTGCGTATAAAGCTGGTACATATGTACCTCAAAAGACTTCTGCAGAAAAAGGTGGCTCGACCAAATATTAATGTGTTGTGGTTGAATACTTTTGCAAGCAAGATATTTCAGTTTTTTATTTTTCATAAAAATATTTCCCAACAAAAAAAACAAAGTCACTATCACAATAAATGATTTTGAGTTTCAGTGTTTTACAATAAAATATCAATCAGAAAGAAATTTCAGTGTACCATTTGTAATTCGGTAATATGTGAGAATTGGTCAGGGGTCTGAATACTTTTGCAAGACACTGTGTTTTATATATATATATATATATATATTATATTCTCATTTAAGAGGGATTTGTACAAGGTGTTTAAACCACTGCTACAAAAAATTAAAAATACATCCATACTTACATATACAGTATCTCACAAAAGGGAGTACACCCCTCACATTTTTGTAAATATTGATTATATCTTTTCATGTGACAACACTGAAGAAATGACACTTTGCTACAATGTAAAGTAGTGAGTGTACAGCTTGTATAACAGTGTAAATTTGCTGCCCCCTCAAAATAACTCAACACACAGCCATTAATGTCTAAACCGCTGGCAACAAAAGTGAGTACACCCCTAAGTGAAAATGTCCAAATTGGGCCCAATTAGCCATTTTCCCTCCCAAGTGTCATGTGACTCGTTAAGAGTTACAAGGTCTCAGGTGTGAATGGGGAGCAGGTGTGTTAAATTTGGCGTCATCGCTCTCACACTCCCTCATACTGGTCACTGGAAGTTCAACATGGCACCTCATGGCAAAGAACTCTCTGAGGATCTGAAAAAAAGAATTGTTGCTCTACGTAAAGATGGCCTAGGCTATAAGAAGATTGCCAAGACCCTGACACTGACCCATACATCAGTTTAACAGGAGAGGTTCCACTCAGAACAGGCCTCGCCATAGTCGACCAAAAAAGTTGAGTGCACGTGCTCAGTGTCATATCCAGAGGTTGTCTTTGGGAAATAGATGTATGAGTGCTGCCAGCATTGCTGCAGAGGTTGAAGGGGTGGGGGGGGGAGGGGTCAGCCTGTCAGTGCTCCGACCATACGCCGCACACTGCATCAAATTGGTCTGCATGGCTGTCGTCCCAGAAGGAAGCCTCTTCTAAAGATGATGCATAAGAAAGCCTGCAAACAGTTTGCTGAAGACAACCAGACTAAGGACTTGGATTACTGGAACCATGTCCTGTGGTCTGATGAGACCAAGATAAACTTATTTGGTTCAGATGGTGTCAAGCGTGTGTGGCAGAAACCAGGTGAGGAGTACAAAGACATGTGTGTCTTGCCTACAGTCAAGCATGGTGGTGGGAGTGTCATGGTCTGGGGCTGCATGAGTGCTGCCGGCACTGTGGAGCTACAGTTCATTGAGGGAACCATGAATGCCAACATGTACTGTGATATACTGAAGCAGAGCATGATCCCCTCCCTTCGGAGACTGGGCTGCAGGGAAGAATTCCAGCATGATAACGACCACAAACACACCTCCAAGACGACCACTGCCTTGCTAAAGAAGCTGAGGGTGAAGGTGATGGACTGGCTAAGAATGTCTCCAGACCTAAACCCTATTGAGCATCTGTGGGGAATCCTCAAACAGAAGGTGGAGGAGCACAAGGTCTCTAACATCCACCAGATCCATGATGTCATCATGGAGGAGTGGAAGAGGACTCCAGTGGCAACCTGTGAAGCTCTGGTGAACTCCATGCCCAAGAGGGTTAAAGCAGTGCTAGATAATAATGGTGGCCACACAAAATATTGACACTTTGGGCCCAATTTGGATATTTTCACTTAGGGGTGTACTCACTTTTGTTGCCAGCGGTTTAGACATTAATGGCTGTGTGTCGAGTTATTTTGAGGGGACAGCAAATTTACACTGTTATACAAGCTGTACACTCACTACTTTACATTTTAGCAAAGTGTCATTTCTTCAGTGTTGTCACATGAAAAGATATAATCAAATATTTACACAAATGTGAGGGGTGTACTCACTTTTGTGAGATACTGTAAAAACACAAAAATTTGTGTAATGAAACTTTTAACTTAAAACCTTATTGATTCTTAAATACAGGCAATCTTCCCTGTGTGACAATTAGCCCCAGTCTCCCTTTATCAAAATAATCAATCTTCAATTATATCCTTTTACAAAAATAATTGTAATATTTTATATATAGAACTGACAATCTAAAGTCAATGCATAGATCACACTTATAAAGCATCATTGGGATAGGGGCTGGGCAAGGCAGAAACAAAGGACGAAAAGAGAAACAACCTATGCAATCAATAATGACAGGTTATGTAGAGCAGGGGAGTAAAACTCATTTTAAACTGAGGGTCGGATTGGACTAAACGTTACAATAGGCAGGCTGAATGTTTTTTGTTAAGCCTTGGTGTACCTATGGATGAAGAGTGCATGCACGGACCATGTTGTTTTAGAGCTGGGGTCGGCAACCTATGGCATGTGTGGGGTAATCACTGGCACGCCAGCAACAGCGAGAGAGGAATAGACTATTTTATTTATACAAATTCCGCACCTGCATTCCAATCTACATCTTGATGTAATCCTTCCTCATAATCACGCAGCGTGTTTTTATGAGTTGAGTGGGAGGCTAAACAAAAAGTTAAAATGTGACGAGTCTGTTGGGTATAATGCAGACTCGTACAGCGCGTGCAAGCCATTTGCGCAGTAAGAGCCAGCAGCGCTTCACCTTTGGTTAATCGTGCAAGTAAAGCCACCCACTTTGCTTCGGTCAGGCTGCAGGATGACAGCCAACATTCAGTATTTCATTTGTTTCTTTTGAACCCAGCATACAGGTACACCCTCCTTAATATTACATTAAAAGAGAAAACATAAACCCACATCGTGGGGTTAAATTCTAAATATAAAGTTTTAGGATTTTGCATGTGGGATTCATAGAAAAGGGCAAAATACTTGATCGGCTTGTAATGCGTGAATGGCTTGCACGCTTAGCGCGAGTCTTGTCACACTTTAAAAATGTTTAGCCTCCCATTCAGCTGATGAAAACACGCTGCGTGATCATGAGGAAGGATTAAATTAAGACGTAGATTGTAATGCAGGTGCGAAAAACTTCATAAAATTCATATAATATCCTACTCCTCTCTCGCTGTTGCTTGCGTGCTAGTGATTGATTAAAATGACATTATATAAGAAATATTTAAGATTTGTGATCAGTAATCAAATAAGCAAATTTGTAATATTTTGTAAAAATGGACAGGTTTTCTTTGATTAAAGCACTCAAGATGCTGATTATGATTATATCATAATCATCAGATTTTGAATAAAATTTTCACTCAAACTGTTATGCTGATTATATAATTTATAATGCAAAATAAACAAATTAGAAAAATGCAAAATAGGAAAATTTTCAGAAGTGGACACACACTTTGGAAAATCACAAACATGAGCATTTTCGGCACAGCAACGGACCAGGAAAAAAAAAAAAAAAAAAAAAATGGCACTCCATGTCAAAAGGGTTGCCAACCCCTGTTCTAGAGCTGATAAAGTCCGGTTTTACCATTGTCCCAGCTGTAATAAGCCGTCAGAAAGCAAACATTAACACAAAGTAATGTTTTAGTAAAAATAAACTGTATGGATAATTTAATTTGCATGTCAACTCCCACATAATATTTGTATTGATATAATATGTGTATTAATGCATTATACCTATAATAATAAATCATTGAAGACTTGGAAACAACTGAGAAATTTACTTTTACCTCTATTTTCCCTTGTATCTGTCCATGTTGTCATTATTGTCGTGGTTGAGGAAAAATGAACTGGGTTGCCCTGTGACAGTGTCACTCGCATCCCGTTTCTGATGAAAAACGCGAGTCGCGCAGCATTTGGATTAATAAACTGTTACATAACGTCAGTATCAACTATGATATACATACAATTATATTGAATACATCGGGATACTAAATACTGGGGTGGCAGGTGAGGTGGCACTGCTTTTTCTAAGGGTGGCAGTTGCCATCCAATGCCACCCCGGTACATCCACACCCTTGCCAGGATTATACAACATTCAGTTCTGGTCCACGAATCTGACTGGGCGAGTGGCATTACAAGAGTGCTAATATTTAGTATAACAGCACTGGGCGCTTCATGATTTGTATTACTCCGCTTCTCTGTGTTCGTGGCTTTCCAAATAGTGGTTGGGATTTTGATACATTGTTAATTTTGTTTTCTTTCACTGATTTATTCAGTGACCATTTCTGGAGATTACATATTTATGCGAGTAGGTGGCTAAAAATTAGCATCTTTTATGTTGTTCATCAAAACAATGGAAGTGAACGAGAATGAATCATTCAAAAACACTGATTCGTCTACAAATGAAAGACCACTAGTTCGAAAAACAGTACGACAGCAGCACAGAGAGTGAGTTGTTTTTAATGCTTTGTCTTTTTTTGTAACTATTTTCACTGGTAATTAAGAAATGCATGAACTAATTGGTCAATTTTGGTTTTAGATTTAAGTAATTTAACATTATTTACTTGTTTGTTGAACTGTTGTATAAAAGCAATGGCACTTGCAATCGTGCTGAAGTTTTGTATATGGCTTATATAGTATATGGAACAACAGCACTCTTGCTTGTGTGAAATTATGAAATACTGTTAAATAAAAAGTTTGTTACTTCATGATACCCAACAAATTCATTTCAACAATGTGATTCTTACCTTTAACCACTTGTCCACACACTTGGCATGAAATTCGTGGTTACAGGGTAATACACGAAGCAGCTGCCTTGACTCAAAATCACTAAAGCACACAACACACCTGCAAGAAAATCCAAGCAACAGTAACATAAAATATCAGGTCACAATCAAAACTTCCAAGATGAGAGAAATCCTATCTAAAACAGATTGGCAGTAACTTGAGAACACTTACAGAGTTTGTTCAGATTGGTGGTTTTCTAAATTGAACCTGTAGGATGGAAGCTGCTCTATATCAGCTTTCGTTAGTCCTCGAGGTTTCGCTTCACCAAGTCTCTCAGCAAGATTTAATAACGCCTAAAAGAGAAAATCACAACAGTGTTTAAAACTTGTACAAAACTCTCAACACAAACCAATAAGATGCCATGTTTTATGTGAATAGTTGGGCTGTCAACTTAATTAAGGGTGATTATTATATGAAGAATACTGCATAAAAACAAAGAATGCATTTAATCCCCAAACTAATGTTATTCATTCGATTAACATTGTAATCATCTGACAGTCCTAGTGAAAACCAATTATGGCAATAATAATTTAGGACAAGCCGGTTTTTAAAAACAGTGGGCCAAATGCATGTCCCACAAGGTGATGATTCTCTGTAAGAGTTTACCTCATAGTTCTCCATCTCTACATCATCTACATCCAAGTCCAGACTGATGGCAGGACCCACAGCAGTCGGAGGCACAGGAAGCATTGAGCTGTTAAAAACATAAATCTTTCACATTCACTCAATGCAAGGATCGCACAACTGTTTGTTTGTTTTTTCATTTATTTCCTATAGTTGAGAAACATCAAGGCGGCATCATTTTTGTCTGATAATTCTGATTATTCTTTACTTGGAATGTGAAACAATTCATACAACAAATCCATGTGTTTAATGTGTGTTAATAAGAGTAGAAGAGACTCTTACAGGAAGTAAGGTAGGAATCCAGGGTAGTAGGGTGGTGGAGGGGGTGGTGGAGGCAGAGGCTGCTGTAACCTGTACCTCTGTCCCGTCATACGCCTCGGCAGCATGTGTGGATATGGCTGAAGAAAGAGAGACAGGTGAAGGTGAAGTTACTCTTCACTAGAGCTGCACGATTAATCGTTAAATGATTGCGATCTCGATTCAGAAACCCAAGCGATCTTGTTCCTAATCGACAACGATCCAGCTCTCTTAATGTTCCTGTGGCATGCCTTTGTAAGGCGGTCAAATTTAATTTTGGAATTTGCTTTGAGATGGATTTTTAAAAGGTATTGTTCTTTTTTACTTGCTATGGCATGAGAAAACGGTACTCCTGCACGAGATGCTGAATAAATTAGGAAATGCAATGGACAAAAACGTTAGTGTAGCACTGGTTCCCAAACTGCAGGGTGCCGCAACGACCGGCTAAGGGTGCCTCGAATTCTCTGTCTGAGAATTCTAAACATTTGTAAGTGCTTGTATCATATCGTGAGGCTATGCTTCATTTCATATTGTGAAATTCGTGTATCGTTACATGCCTACTATGTACCATATAGCTGTCCGTCCGTCCATCCATCCATCTGCCTAGCCATCTAATTTTCTATCCATCTATGGGTCCATCCGTCCATTCATTCTAACATCAAAGTTCGTCCTGACTACCCTTCCTTTTCTAAATATTTTTGAAATTACACACTTTTTGGAATATGCGTGATAGGCGATGAATCAAGCTTTTGGGGATTTGAATCTTATATCCTTACCAACCCAGTTTTTGAACCAGTAAACCACACCACTAAATCTTTCTTACCACTCCGTAGGGTAGCTCTTGATGGAGGGGCTCTTGGGGGAGGTACTGAAGGGGGACGGAGGGGGTCATTGCTGGTGCATGGTGGGCTGGAGGATAAGAGAACGTTCCTAAAGGATGCTGGTCTCCTCGCAGATCTACTTCATTCTCCACCCTCTGCAGAGGCTGAACACAAAAGGAAAAAAAAAAAAAAAAAACAGACTTTACACATCTGTAACAATAACACTTCTCTCTGCCTTTAGATTAATGCCATTGTAACTAAAATTTGTCAATTAGACATGACAGTATTCTACATTGGGGAATTACTCAGAAAAAAGGAATATTTTGTAAGGAATAATGGAATATTGGCAATAATTGCCAATTACTTTTCTAGACTGTTATGGGATTACTAATTATTCTGTCTGAACAATAATCACATTACTCATTATTTTACATATTGCATTACTTTGCACCATGTTACACCCAACACTGGGTATAATAATTTGGGAATGTTGCAATACTGGCGGCTAGCACAGATTTTAGGCGCCATTTTATTTTAGCCTGCAGTGCTTTGCATTAAAATGAGATTCATGGAGTTATTTCCAACTAGTGTGTTTGCATGTGTTTACAGCCTAGACATCTGATCTAATTTGCAGAGCTGAACTCACTTTCATATAATAGCACATATCTGGGACCAAAGTCTGGTTTTTACCCAAACATGTGGATTTTTCCCCATGTTCAAATACTTCTCGTATCCCAACTTAAAACCCAGAGATGACTATAATAAATCCATTCACAAGTTGATTCCCCCAAAAATGGAAACACTGCAGCACTATTGATAAATTGCTCTGATTGTTAGATAAGCCTGACAATTCCACTTGGCGATGCTAGTGGCGCAGAAATTAAAAACTTGTCAGCATTGTCATTTGAAATGAAACCTACTAATCACTCCTGAAATCATTTTAGGCATAATAAAAACAGAACATATTTTTTTTTATAAATATATGGAACAATGAAGTGAAGCTCTTTTTTTTGTCCTGATCTTTGAAGTTATCCAGAAACACATTAAAAATGCAATTCACACAAAAACAATTACATGGATATAATTCTATGATTAACATGTTTTGAATTTCTGAGTTCAGTCATTTTTATATTTTTTTCTTGTGCAACCCACATGGAAATTTTTTTAATAAATAATCAATAAAAATGTAATTAAACCCTTACAATCTTGAAAAAAGATGTGATGGCGCAAGTAGTTTAGAATAACCTTAAAAAAAAAAGCAGTAAAAGTTATAAAATATTATTCATGTTTGAAAAACCTTTGTCCACCAAATCAAAGTAATTTTGTGTAACCAACATGCAAGTAGCCATTTTGTTGTCATGTGACAAAAAAACAAAAACAAAGGACCCATTTAGACCCATGACATATATATTGAAATTTTTATGAAGGCACATTTTTGTTCAGGGCATCATTTAGGTTATTTTTATCAGAGAATCCCTACAAAAACTTCTTCATACATGTCTTTTAAACTAGATTTGTATCATGTCGGACAACCTTGTTTGTTTATGTACCACATACATTACATACATTTATGCATTTGGCAGATGGTTGTATCAAAAGTGACCTGCAGTGGATTGAAGATTTACATTTTAGTGATGTGTGTGTCCTGGGAATCGAACTCATGACCTAAATGTTGCTAGCATCATGCTCTACCAGCTTGAGGAAAAAAAAATTTCACTATCACTTCAACAACATTGCACTCACCATGCGCGGGTGTTGGGGCTGTAAGGGGACAAACTGATTGAGTGGAGGCAGATGAGGAGGCTGGTGGGGTGGCACTGGAGGACTGGGATGCAGGATAAAATGCTCACTGGAAATCAACGGTGGAAATGCCTGATAGGGCACCGGCAGGTGCTGCATGGTGCAGGCTTGAATGAGCTGCAGGCAAAAAAAGAAAGATACACAAAGAATATTGGTCACTTTAATCATAAATGCACTCAAAGTTGGTACGTATGAGCATTTGGTCACAGCTTAGAACAGAAAACAATCTGTTATGCACCTCAAAGAAATATGCCAAACTAGTTAGATACAATAATATAT